>VXAA01002715.1:402051-464400 GCA_013399115.1 Anseranas semipalmata | reverse complement strand
GCGGGCCGCCCTGCACCCTCCTCCTCGGGAGGAGCGGGCCTGCGGCTGCCTCGACCAGCGGGCAGCCGGGCCGACGGCCGCTGGGGGACAGCCTCGGGGGCCCGCTCCCATCCTCCGCTGATTGCTACCGGTGCTTGGAAGTGGCTTTGGCTGCTGCTCTCTCATCGTGCCCGAGAGCGCGGAAAACTTTAATAATAATAATANCCGCGGTGGCGCAGCACGAGAGGACCCCGCCGCGGGCAGGGGCGGCCCCGGCCCCCACCTCGCTGCGTGCAAAGGGGCGACCCCCACGGCCCGCCCGGAGCCCCCGCCGGGCCCGAGCGGGTGGCGGACAGGAGCGGAGCGCACGTGTCGTGTTAGGTGGCCCCTAACTCCAGGGCTTCCAAAACTGCGCCCTCACGGTGCCGGGCCGAGAGCAGGAGGCTCTCCTGCTGGGTTTCCATGCTGTTGTGTTGCATTCAAATGACAGGACGCCTTAAAGACTTGCCCGATGCTGCTCACCCCTTCTAGCCAGCGCCCTGGTTGTGTTGCAAGTTTGCTGGAGACACTTGGAGCAACCTGGCTCGGGGTCACATCTCCCTGACAGGCCTTTTCTTTCTGCCACTGAAGTTCGTGGCAAAACTCTGGATGATCTTACCCGTTCCCAGTCTGTAACTTCTGCTGTCCACAGATCAACCTACTTTTTGTGCCCTACACATCATTCTTTCTCTTTCTCCCAGGAAAAGATAACAGTGCTGCTAGTAAGTTTCACAGAGTCATAAGGAATTGTTATGGTCTATGGTAGTCTAACCTCTTGCATAATATAAAACACAGACTATTCTCCTGTAAGTCCGAGCTCCAGCCCACCAGCCTCTTCAAACAGTCTTGATTTAACGACTTCAAATGATGGAGAATTTACTATATTCCTGGATAATTGGCTCCAATTGTTAATCTCATAGTTAAACGTTTACATCTTATTTCCAATTTGAACTTTTCTGACTTCATCTTCTAGCTACTGGATCTTGTAATGTCTTTGTCAGATTAAATAGCTATCTAATTTCAGATAGTCTCTCTCTGTGCAAGTATTTAAGGACAGTAATTAAATAGCCACTTAACGTTGTGTCTGATGAGATAAATAGACCAAGCTCCTTTGGTCTCTCCCAGGAATGTAAATGCTCCAGAGGAAAAATGTCTCGGCTGTTCTTCTCTGAGCCCCCAAATAGGCCGTTTGCAAAGCATGGCCACCGGCACGGCACAGTGGATTCCAGGAAGGCTCCCATTAATGTCACGTGCAGAGATAATAACATCGTGCTCAGTATTCCCCTGTCTATTCACCCAACGATACGAACTTTTCTTTCCCACGACTACACGGTGGGAACTTATGTTCCCTCAGTTGCATGCAGTGATCTCTGCATTCCTGTGCAAGCCAGTGTTTTCTCAGAAGTTGGTTGCCTATCCTGGAAGGGGTATGTAAATTAAACTTTCCTACATGCATAAATTTGGATCTGCCTATATTCAATGTTTTTTTTCCCCCTCCTATAACTTCACTTCCAGGGAGTTCACATCTTGATAATGACAGTCGAGCTCTGGTGTTTCTCCCTCTAGAAGTCATCTAGAGTTTTTCCTTGGACCTCCATGATAAAACTGTCTTTTTTCTTCTTGGTAGCATTCGGTCCATGTGACCTTTATATTATTTGAAGTTTACTAGGGGAGAAGTTATACTGGGCAATACCCAAATTGAGAACTGAAAGCACACATGACAGTGAATTGGTTTCATAGCTGCTTTCATTCAGCTGTGCTTCCAAATGTTGGTGAGAGGGAGAGATTTGCTTTCTTGCCTTACAGAACTGCAAATCCCTTGCTTGGTATTGATGTCTAGGCTGATACATGCATAGTCACTATGTTGCAGATCTTGAACTTGAGTTTTCTGAGTTTTGCTCACTTTGAAGCCTGGATTTATAGATCTCTTCAGAAAGTACAGTGTCTGAGAGTATGGTCCGGAGGCAGGTGTTTCTGACAGTAAAGTGAAACCAACTATAGCCTGCCTAAGAGCTTAATGCACACTGAGGTAGGGTGATGTAAGAAAGGTGCAGGTCAAACAGTGTTGTATGGGTGTTTTTGCGTGTGCTTGCTGAGTACAGTGTACAGAGCACTGAGTCAGTCACTTTCCAGCTAATAACGCTTTGAAAGTACAAGAATCATTTCCGGTAGCCTCATGAAGAAACTCTGAGACTACAAACAAATGTAATGCCTGCAAAACTCCTGCTTGGGTTGACTGTGGTACTTCAGTGGTACAGAATAGCGGGAAATTTGCCCTTTCACAGCAAGGGAATAAAAGTGCCTCTTATTGACATAATTTCCTAACATGTCCCATGTTCTTTGGTATGGAGCATGGTGATAATATCATTACAAGCCTATGTTTTCAGGAGATTACAGGTCAACAGCAAGCATTGATTTTAGGTTAGAAGTGGCTATATTTTTGCAGACAATGAAGAATAGGCTGCACATAAATAAAAAAAAAAAAAAAAGTGCCTGGGTTAAGTACTGTTCCATTTTTTCCTCCTTTGAAGTGGTTCAGTTTGCAAAATTAAAGACCTTATCTGTGCATGCACACCATCCCATGAAGTAAGTGAAGTGATTCCTATGACTAACATTTGTTTGCATGAATAAATGTAGCAGGTTTCAGCCTTTTGAATTAATGTCTTCAGAGTGTTAGAATCAAGAAAATGTTAATTCTGATCATGTAAAGACTTAAGTATCAGTACAATGAGCTTTCTTGAAATTCCACAAAGGTTTTTGTTGTTTTTCTTTTCAAGTCCCTGAAAATATGTCTATACAAAATACTGCACTAGGCATAAACAGTGATGAATGAGTGAGGTGCCCGTAAAAAGTCTAAAAATAATTACTGAGCTAAGATACCAGAGCTGATTGAATACAGTAACCCTGTGAGCTCTAGAACTGCAGTGAACTCTGTTCACATTAGTGTCAGCATCTTAGAAATTGTTTATTGTGGATTTAATTGTAGATTTCCCCCATATTACCTGGAGGGATGCTTCCCCCATCCGTTCAAACTCTGTTTCTATCTGCCAAACTTAGCTAACTTCTCTGAATTTTTTTTCACATGTACTTCCCCTTGTCAAGATTGCATCTTCTCTTCAAATTCTTTTGCACCTGGAAGAGCATGCATCTCTTTCCATAGCGTGACTGGTCCTAAAACTCGTCTGTTTTTGAATTATGATGATCATCCTGGGTCAGTCCGGCACTAAGAACAGTGGCTGTTAATTAATCCTACAAGGCCAAGACGGAAAGAAGATAGTATTTTTATGAGTCTCACAGTTACAGTGTCAGCTGAAGAGTGTTCAACAAGGAGGGACAAGTACTAGGTTACAGATAGATGGATTTCATTAGAAAAATAGAGTGGCAGTAGTAAAATTTGTCAAATAGGTCCTACAACCATTAGTGCCACCTTTATTTTTGAACAACATAAACCCCATCCATCAAATGCAGTCAAAACTAAGGAGAAGCTGATTATACTAAGAACAATACCGTGCCTGTGATTTGTTTCTGAAATTTATGTAGGAGTAAAAGCAAACTGCTTGCAATCTTGCAGCTACAGACAGAGGAAAAATTTGTAACCTGCATGACTCTTCTTCTAGATGTGCATCATTTTTTAATTTATAAAGCCCACATTAAAGACAGAGGTGACACATAGGCTGAATCTGTTGTCATTGTGGATTTAAGAGCAATCCTGGATTTACAGCTGATGTTACTTAATAAACATGTAACAATTTCATATCTGCTAAAACTTTAATACATGTCCTGCAGGGTTATGAACAGGTTCTATTTGTGCAGAATACTTCAAAAATAGTTGCATAGTTAAAGTGAGTGAAACCCCAGCTTGACTACATTTCTGGAAAAAATTAACTGAAGAGCCGAGACGGAGGCATCAGCCCTTTCCTCAGTCTACACCTCTGCACATATGTGAATAGCATAACTGGCCAAAAAGATGACCAATGTGAGGGAATTGTTGGCAGTACTTTGATATTATTATGGAAGACTGTACAAAAATTCACCCAGTATTGTTTATGTATTAACCATGGATACAAATTGGATGCACTGACTGTAAGCACTGATACTATGTGACAAGATGTCTAAACTGATCCCATGTTTGGGTATACATCAGCTCATTTGGGTAAACGTGAACTTCTTAAGAGACAGAACAAAGCAAAGACTGATAATATTTATCAGGGAAAAAGTTCTGGATACATTCTGAATCAAGTTAAACTACCTTCCAGTAGGAAAAGCTTTTGAGAGTGTATCTGGCCACAGTTTACTTTTGCAAATAGTAAAAACAGAAAAAAGCTACATATATCTTTTATTATATACACGGACTTTGAACTCATTAACAGTTCTAGAGAAACAAAGACTTGTACAGATAAATTTTTTAATTACAGAATATCAGTTACTTATAAAGGTTGAGTGACTTGTTTCTTGGAGGCAATGGCTGTGTTCACATTTGTAAATCAACAGCACATATGAAAGGGCAGAGATGTCAGCATGCTGCTGAGTAAATATGGGAAAAGCACATCGCTGACATTTGCAATTCCATGCAATGTATGGGTGAGAGAGAAAACAGAAAGATGGAGACTAAAAGAGTAACAATTAGGAACCAGCATAATATCATTTTGCCCCCTGCTTTGTCCTCTGTCAGTAATGGACACACGTGCATGGGAAAAATAATTAAGTGGAGGGAAGAATGCCAACAATCACAAATATTGCAATGGATTACTGTAGAAGCCTCTGTCAGGATGCTACAGTCTAAGCAACGAGGCATGTCCACAGAAGACAAACTGTATTCTTTTTTTCCCCCATCTCTACCTCCATGATCCTATGTTACAAAACTTATTGGCAGGTAAGGAAGCTATTGCCATAGCCAATATCAAACAGACATCCAAAAATGATTCTGTTATTTTTTAAATGATCCAGGACCAAGAGTCTCTATCTATAATATCTATGGTTGTAATTGTCAGCAATTCCCATTACTTTTACTGTTCATTTTACTATATTTATTATAAGATAGTGAAATGTGGCATTATTTGAGTTTGCTCCCTTTCTTGCCCACTTCCCTTCCTCAGTCCTCTTAGAAGGACAAGAAGGAATTAATCAAGGGGGACACAAACAGACACCCTGGTGCTTTGTTAATCTGTTAGTATGTTGCACATACAGTGCCTAGCACAGTGGAGACCAGCTCTCAGATGAGATTTCCAAGTTTGTATCATTTGGCAAATGATGACAATTCATTTTTCCAGCTCAGTTATGTCACTGTTTAGCTTTGAAGATGAAACTGTTCTCCTGAGGAAGTGGAAAAGAAATTTTTTTAGAAAAGTATCTTAAGAAGAGTGTATTCTGAGCTGAGATATTTCTTATCACCCTCTTGGGCAAACCTCACAGTCACTACTAAGGAAACAAGCAAAACATTTATAAAATAGATATGAAGCCCATTGCTAGACAGGAATCTTAACTGCGGTCTGATGAACTTCTGATCCAGGAAGCTGTAGCATTGCTCAGTTTAAAATCATTCATATTGCCCATGGACTGATCGTAGGTCCGGTTCATTGGACACTGAATTTCCAAAGCCAGGCCAAAGGAGTCCATCAGCACAAGATTCACCCATCAGCACATTGCATGAAAGGGTGAAGAGAAGTAAGGGGGGAGGGCACGCTATAGCGTTAGCATTCTGCCAAGCTCTTCGATGTAAGAACCTCCAATTTTTGTGCAGGTGCCCCTGATTGGCAGTTAGTTTCATCATAACAAGCACACCTTTAGAAATACCTAGGGGTTTTCTTGCTTCCTCTTCTCTTGCTTTTGGATGCTTTGTTACCTGCTAGCAGCAGCCTAGCTCAGGTGAATCTGTGCTAATATACATGGTTTCTATATGTAAAGTGTCTGCCAAGTCTGTTATGTGGAAGACATCCATTGTGATTTGGCAGCCAATATGTCTGAGACCAGAGAGCTGTCAGTACTGCAGACTGTGCCATTACATACCATATTGATCCTATTTATAGATTTACGTTTGTATATCAATGATGCTTTATAGTTAAATACTATAAAACAAATACAAAATATCAAAAGTTACATAGTGAGTACATACACACTCGTTTGTGTGCATATACATTAATGCATGCACACAAAGGGTGGGAAGATCAGTGTTTTCTGAAGGGCTGATAGTCTGGCAAGAACTAATGGATACTTCAGTAGTTCAGTTAGCTACAACTATGTATTTGTTCAATTTAAGCATAGGCTGAGTAAGACTGAAATAAGTAGTATGAAAGGCTGCTTGAAGAGAGCCTGGAATTAGAGGTAATGTGTTCTCACTGTCTCAAATAAAAAACAACAATATGCATATCATAGGCAGAAAGTAGTGCACAAACATTCAGCTTTGGAAAGACAGATCTCATTATTTGCCCTTTTTTCTGACCTTTTTTCTGCTTAAAAGGTGTTTCTATAATCTTGTACCAGGTGTTTCTAGAATCATGAAAAGTAATCAATGTTTACTTGAATTCTCTCTGTGACACCTGTACTTTTAGATTCTGCTGTAGCTCATTGACAGTAATTAATATTGTCAACTTTTCAAAATCATCATGCAGTTATCAGCAGTTTGTGTTTTGTCCTGAAGAACAGGGTGATTTTCTATATGCATAGAAAGGTTTTCTTTTCTTTTGGAGAAAGTTGGAGAAATATTTGTTATTGTGATCAGGGTCCCAGACTGCATTCTAGTGATGAAAGGTGTGGGCTTTTTTTTTTTGGTTTTCTGTTTTTCTTCCCAGTGATGCTAATGTGCAACCAAAGAGCTCAGTTTATAAAAGGGAACTCAAGATAAAAAGATGAAACAAGCAACTTGTGCAAGGTGCTACGCATTTTTTACTATTCTTCATGCAAAAAGACAGCAGATTCAAATAGAGAACATGAATAAGTAGAGAACACGGATACCATGCTACATTATGACTAGTCTTAAAAGGATGCTATAGAAAGAAATGGCTTCTCTCAAATGATGACAGTGAAGATTTTATTCAGAATTTTTTCGGTGGCTTCAGCCCCCCCTTTTACATGTAAGGGCTAGGCATTCTGCTCCATGAAAAACCACTAGAGATGTGAGAAAACCAGTCAAGGTGTTATCATGGAACCAGTGGAAACTTCCAACATGGGATAACAAAGGGTCTGATGTTATCTTAACTTTGTGTAAATCAGCAGTCAGTTCACTAACATTAGTGTGTAAAACAAATAAAAATAATTATGTGGTTGGGTGTAATTTCATATGGGTGGATTTTTCTTTTCTGGATGGAACAGAAGAGAAAAATAGCAGTAGACTGGTTACTAAACTGATTTTACATGGTTTAGGGAAGAGATGAGTGTTCCTGTTGGTAGGGAGTAGAGCTAGAGTGTGGTTTCTCTGGTACCAGTGAAACATGACACCAGTTAGCAGAGTCTTTTACCCTAAAGCCAGACTGACTGAAACTGATTTTCTACTCTTTTGCAGTCATTTTGCCTTCATAAAGAAACTGTAAAACATTCTGAAGTCAAAGGACTGGTGCTTTACCTCTAGTGTGTTCTTATTTTGCCAGTGTGGTCTTAGTCCAAAAAATAGCATGTCTGCTAAGTGCTTCAGGAAAGGGTACCTCCCCTTTGAGAGGGCCCCAAGACTCTGACCCTGGAGTATTTCCAAAAGCAGGGTTGAACAACAGAGTAAATCTGGGAAGTCAGTGTAATGGACTAGTTAGGAAGTCTTCCACCCTAGCAGTGTGTAGCAAAGATGAAGCAGACAAGGATCCTGTTGTGTTTTAGCAACTCGTGATTTTCTTAGACTACCAGAGCTACAGGTTGGAGCAGCTTTTAGGGTGGCCTTTGTGCACTGAGGAATAAACTGGATGTCACCAGGTCCCAAGCTCAGAAAATGAAGAGGTAAAAAAGTCTTATAAATCTTCCCAGCTCAGCTCTCCTAGAAGGAGTCTGGCTAGTGGGGATTGTCTAGCCCTTAAGCTAGAAAGGGCTGAAGGATAGTCAGTCCTTTGTATTTCATTTCTTGATGGAACTAAAGGGCCCCTATTTTTAATGTCACTCTCCTTTCTCTGAAGCATCAGTTTCATGAAAAACTTCACAGTTGACAGGCTTAGCTTTAGAGATGACTCATTAGGGAAATGATAAAACATAAGAAGCATGCTGGGTGGCATTGGAAGGGGTAGAAGTAATGTGATAAAACATTTTTCAGAAAGATGATACTCTGAGAAGAGCTGTATGGAAACAAGATGACAGAATTATTCCACCCTGAAAGTCTGGTATTTCACAACAAGAGCTGAAAGTTTTATAACACTGCAGCACACCATGGCATCTCCATATTTATTAAAAGAAAATGTTAGTCCTCCCCTTGAGGTTAATAATTAGGTAGTATCTGTTAAAAGCCAGTGAGCAGGCTATAAATATCTGCATAAGTTTATGAGAACCCAGATTTCTGCTCAAGCTAAGCAACAGCCTTACAAGATCCTCTGTTTCAATACTCTGTAAAATATCTTACTAGCTTCCATCCAATCCACAGGGACAGGTATCCCAATTACAAATATAACTGTGATAACATTTGACAATTCTTAGTTAGAGCACCAAAGAGATTTTCACAGAAAGGGTAAGTGATATTTCTGAGGGTCACCCCAGTCAGTGGTATGGCAGAATGAAGTGACCAGGCTTTCAGGCCCCTACCAGGCTTTTAGGCCTCTGTTTGCCTTCCAGTCCTTCATATAATCCTGCTTATGCCATAAGCACAGGGGCTATGAATTGCAAATGTACGTTCACCTATGTCTGCCAAGAGCTGAATAGAGTTGGAAGACCCATACCTGCATATGGTGACTTTGGATAAGGACTGTGTAGAATCTGTGTTGTTTATCTCATGCCTAAGAATTTAAGATTCACGGGGCTAAATTAAGCTTATAGTTTTGGCCATGTGCTAATGATGGTAGAAATGCATAAGGATGTGCAAAATATGACTGAGGAATAAAATCTGTTTCTTCATTTCCTGAGAAGTCAGGCAAGCTCCATCAGGAGGAGCAGAGGAAAGTTTTAACAAATGAGGATTACAGAAGGATTAACTTCATTAATTTAGCTGCTTGTGCTTTTTGACACTCAGGAATGAATCCAGCCTTCATTTTTTGCTTAAGTCTTGATTAATTTGATGCCTAAGAAATAGAAGGGACAAGCAGCTTCCTCCTGCATATATCAGACATACAAACTAACACAGAGGTGGTCTTCGCTTTGGTGAGGAGAGAGGCCTTTACCTCCTGACTAGGTTCAGTATATATGCTAACTTCAAGGGAACAATTCAAACTTCAAGTCATGGGGCCACTTTACACTATCCACGGAGCAATAAAATCAGCCAGATAATATAATCCTATAATAAGGCCCAGAAGCCTTCCCTGGGAAGTATTCCTGTATTAAATGGTGTACTTCGAGAGTTGCTTCCAGTTAGACCATGCTTGGCCATTATCATAGAAATGCGTGCAGTTGATACTGGGAAATAGCAGAACAATATTTACCCAATTCAAAAGACGCTCTTATTATGAAGGGCCTCAGGGGAATGTTGCTTGGGAAATGTATTTTTATAATAAAATGACCTATTTTAGAATTACAGTTTTCCATGCTGGAGGAGGCAGGAAGGTGGCAGAAGGCTTGCCAAAGAGACAGACAATAAGCACACTCACACTTGCTCCCTAACAAGAAGACAAGTGGATTGAATGTATTACTAAGATAGCACACAGGGTTTTTTCAGCTAGACTTCTGCATGCAGGATATTTGTAGGTGTCTGTCACATCCAAAGGAACGTGCCTGCAAGAATGTGAGCAGACATTCCTATCAGTAGCTGACCCAAAGAGGCAGATAATAGGGAGAGAGCCCACACAATTATCTGTTTGAGCCACTCCTCAAAAAGACTTAGGAGAAGAAAATAAAGTAAAAGGAGGACAAAGCTAATAATAGCTTTGCTAAGTAGCTAACTAGAAAGAAAGCTTCTATTTCATTCAATTTCTAATATGATGATCCCTAATAACGAGCTGTGTAACAAGCATTATTTACTCTTACTTATCAGTTCCATCTGCACTAATGCTCCAAGACAATCCATGTGTTGTTGCTTCTCTAGTAACACAGCCTGCCTTCTAGTGACTAATGAATCCCACCTACTCAGCCTCAGTTTGTCTCATATTTCATCTGTTTAAACCTTTCGTCTTTTTCAATGTAATATATAATCCAACTTCAGCAGTCAAATTAGTCTTTAACCACCCCATGAGTTAAACTAGTCAGCAGACACACCTGTTACTGTAAAATCAGATTAATCAGCAGCTGACACACTGCTCAGAAAAACAAACAAACAAACAACAACAACAACAAAAAACACCTGAATTAGATGGGTGAAATTTGACCACATGGTAAAAGGTTGTAATTTCAATGATGCAAACCCCATCAATGGAGCTGCTGTAGTTTATCTGAGGTATAAATATGGCCTTTTATCAATGGTATCCAACGAGAGATATTCAATTGATGTGATTTTTTTCCAAACACCATAGTTGCCTTTCTGACAATAAGGCAAAGAACAACATCTTTTCAATCATCCAGCCTGTAGGCAGCTAATTCTGTATGAATTTAGGGCAGATAAGTTAGAGATGAATGAGCAGAATATTTAGCCATTGTACTTCATTCAGCCAGAAGAATGTCCTTTTAAATTCTTGTCCTCTACAGTCCTTAGTGATGGTCCTGGCCTGTCCAAAGCAATGTTGCCATCCCAAAGAGCAGATAATGATGGTAATGAACTCCCAAAAGAATGCTAAAATGCACAGATGACTGTGGCCAGAAAGAGACTACAGGAGTGGGAAAACAAATTGTGGAGGAGGAGTTATTCACAATAAATTATTAAGTTGTGGCAGGAATACTGGTCAATTAAAGAGTCTGTAATATCATTTTCCTTGCAACAGTTTTTGGCTTTTTTTTTTTTTGAGGTGTGTTTCTTTCATAGCTTCTGATAGGGATTTGCTTTGATTCATGGATCTGCCTGCACAGAGTAGCTTTCAGGATGGGTCTTTAGTGAGCCTTTGCTTGAGCATGGGGTTTTGGTCAACGTTATTTCTAATTACTCCAACCCAGCTTCCATTAACAGTTTGCACCAGTGACTTCTGCAAATCTGGAGCCTGTCTCTAATGTGCTTTGTATGGTGAGAGTGTGCTGTGCAGAAGGCTTCAAGCTGAAAGATTTCAATGGTTTGTTGCAATAACTTCCTGTCATTGAGTTTAAAAAAGACCTGAGTGGAAGAAAACTTACAGAGAAAGACATTGAATAGGTCTTGTCATGACCTTCTCGGTTCTGTGTCTGGTTGCAGAAAGGAGTTTTCCAATCACTTTTATGCAGTCTTCCTTGGTCCCTTTGTGGGGTGGTTTGTGATTCAACTTGTCCTCATATCTTGAATGAAAACAAGAGTGCAAAAATACCCGTTTTCTAGAAGACTGTATTGTGGCTCCTGCTTTTGCACAGTGGAGTTAAAGACAGTTAAATGTCTTTTGGGGTAGACCAGTTAGCTTAGTTTTGCAGAGTATTTTGGAGAAGAAATACACATGAAAATATATGTTACCCTCTGAATTAATACAATATTCTTCCATTTCTCCTTAGCCCTCTTGAAGGCTGAGCCTGTGTGTTCAATGTGGAGTTCCATCCAGGTGCTCCTGAGCTGAACTCCATGACCAGGAACTAACTGGGATAAATGTCCTGTAGTCACCCAGTCTTTATTTGGAACTCTTCACTTCTGACAGTTGAAATGGTTAACCAGTCATATACACTTCATGACTAATTCTTCCTTGAGATAGGATTTCCTGTTTGTGAGTGAAAAGAAGACAATCTTTGGGCAAATGGGCTTTCCCCTTCTGTACAATGCATTTTTTAGTTAGATCTATTCACTTTTTCTTTTTTTCTTCTCATGCTGCTACTTTCTGTATAGTGAGAGAATGTTTTCCTAAATAGTTTTGCTTTTAGTTGTCCATTGCAAGAAAGCATCCTAACAGATAACAACAACAAGAAAAAATATTCAGAAAACAGAAAAAATACCCATCAGAGTCTTAGAAAGACAGAGCAACATTTATGACATTCAAGCTGAGTGTGCAACACGGGGTAGCAAGAAGTATAAGCATAGTCACCTTCACAAATATTTAAACAGTGTTAAAACTGTCTTTCAAAAGGATGATATATCATGATGGAAAACATCATTAAAAAACATCCATTTCTTGTGAACAGTTTCCTGGCCTTGAGCTATATGAGGCTGTGAAACGGTCTGGCAAGAAGCACAGAGCAAGTGACAGATGGGGAGCCAGTGCTGGAAGAGCATTCAAGCCTAGGTCAAGGAGGCAGAGGGACAGCAAACTTCTGTATCACATGGATGAACCAACTCACTTTCTCTTCATGTCTTCTTTTTCTAAGCAAGCAGCTCTCACCTTTACCTCTTACCATCTACTGACTTTCTACCAGGCCAGACTTCACTCTGCAGTTGTAGTGATAAGCCTGTGTAATAAATGGAATAAAGTTATTGAGTCCATGTGCGAGAAGGCTGGTGTTCCCAGAATCAGCATTTCTAGACTAGCTTCATTCTCCAGTTTTGTGGGAGAAATTTGAGACTGAGGCACGCTAACCTTGAAATAACTAACAGCTGAGCAACTTTATCTAGTTGCTGCCCAGGGCAAAGATCAGGGAGCTAACAAGTTTCCAGGGGTTCCAGCCTTTCCCTGAAAAGCAAGGACAAAGTCCACACATACTAGGGGGAAAAAAAAAAATGTTTTTTGTCCTCCTGGAAGAGGAAAAGGGTGAAAGGTTTGAAGTAGTGATGCGGGGTTTTCCAGCCCATCTGCAATGCTAGCTGAACATCTGTCTCTCTCTAACCACCTCCCACAGCAGTCTGCATTTGAAAAGATGTTTTTTCTCCTGTTGACTTGTAATAGTATAAACCTAACAGTTTTCCAAAGGCTATCCAGGCCTGTGATTTGTAGCTGTTAACAGATAAATAGATTAGGCAGCAGAGTGAACAGATCTGAGGTAGTGAGGATCAAGGTATAGTAATTATCTGGATGGTGCTGACCAGCAGCTGAGCAGATCTGGAGGGGAAGGCATAGGGCGGACTCCTCACCTTAGTGGCAGCTGAGTTTCTTGGACTGAGGCCTGAGTTTTTAATAATACAGTTATACAAGGAATACCTAATGAATCACTCTTAGTTTCCTAGCTCTATAGCCTGGACTTGCTTGATCTTATACTTCTGACCGTATTAGCCTTTCTGTTCACGTACTTGCTCCATTTCCTTTTGGTCTGCTCTGTGTCCCCCTGCTCTTGCACACAGACTACAGATGTATAGGAAAAGTCATTCAGAACAAATTGCCCACCTTGCTCTGTGCAAAAGAAGCAGCTACCTGTAAGAAGAAAAAAGATAATCAAGTAGAGTCACTTGTTGAGTATCTCACCACCTTGATGAGTATCTCACCACCTGCTGCCCTATTCTCATTGGATGTCATCCTCTCTGTGGTCAAATGTTCATACCCCATTTGATCCTATGCTCATCCTGAGCTTTCTGAAGAGCAGGAGCATTAACAGAGTCTTTTTCAAAAGTGCTTACCTCCTTGTATGAACACATACAGATCTGCAGTGTTTGCAAGTACTTTTCTTGGATGGATAACCTTCCTAGGGCTTGTTCAACTTTAAGGTAGCAATTTTTGTTTGGTTTCTTTTTTGTTGTTTTTGTGTGTGTGTGTTTTGTTTTTGCAAATGGTGGCAGCAGCATATTCTGCATACTTTTTTGTTTTTATAGTTTGTGCTTGACCAAAGATACCAGACTGCTTCACCTCTTCATAGATTCAAGACTTGCTTGATGGCAGTAATCCAGCAAGTGGACACCCCTTTTGATATTTTTTGGTAGTCTTTCAAAAGTGGATCTCTAAAGCCAGATTCCTACCCTAAGGATTATAGAGTTTTTAGTAGTAGGTGATGAGATGTAGAAGAAAGCTCCTCTGTAGTTAAATCATTGGCATTAGACACTGCCTATATCATAGTTTTCTCTATGATCTTCATCTGCATTAGCTTGTAAAGAAGTAGAAAAATTTCATTTCCTACCTCTGTCCTGTATTTTGCCTGTAAGTATCTCTATGCCCACATATAGCATCCAACAAAATGGCAGGATATTTTAGGTCCTTCTGGCATTTCTTGCATAAGAACAGGAACAAAAGGAACAAAAAGTAATTCAAAAATATTGAGCAACTTTTGACTCCTGCTGGCTTTACTGGTATTTCTGATTATTCAGCACTTTGAGAATCAGATTTATTTGATTTCAGAGCCTAGCTTTAATAACCCAGATTATGCAAGATGCTTGTCATTACATTAGCATATATCAAATTTTATTTGTATATGTATGTCTGCCTGCAATCACGTATGTATGCATAGTTTGTGGTAATAAAATTTGTGTCCATAAATAGGATGTCAATGACAACAAATTGTGGTAGGAAGCCTACCGTGCATCCACAGCTGGTGAAGTATCCAGCACTTATCTTCAAGAAGATCTCATGTGGAAATAAATCACATTCCCTGGATTTTCATACTGTCTGAAAGGTTGCTACGTGTTTTCTCACTCCCTCAAGTAGTCATCTGTGCATCAGGCATCAATGCGAGTCCAGTAATCAAGCTCTAAGCTGTGAATGATTGGTTTTCACACCCTCCAGCTGACTTGGAAACAAGGACAAAGCTGTCACAGAGCCCTGTTCACTCACAGCTGTGCCTTGGCAAGGTACAGCCTGACCTCCGCTCACTTCTAAGATTTGCAGGTTAAACATGCTGGCAGTCTGAAACTGCTCCGAGGAGGAGTAAAGAGGCATGCAGACTGTTGTGAGGAGTAGGGTGTTAGGTAATAAATTAAATAATTGCCTGGGGCTGTCACATCTCATCTTTTTTTTCTCTCAATGCTTGGAGGCATGTTTTGCTCTTGTACTGTGAAGCAGCAGCATGTAGCCTGAGACAGTACATGGAGGGGAAGCTGCAATGATGAGTGCCAGTCACACTGCCCAGGACTTGGTCCTGGCCAGGTGTTGAGGCAGCCAGCTTCAGTAGACCTGAGACTTTGTTAAACTCAGATATGAAATATCTTGTTTGAGCCGTCATTTCAATTAATGCAAATTATAGTCGTTAAGTAATTTTGCTACTATCCTTAGGGACGGTAATTCAAGTCAAAGTTAATGTCCTCTACCAGTGCCTCCCCCATGGTGTGTGTTGCTTCAGTCACATGATAAATGTACAGGTAAATAAGCCTCACTGAAATCCAGGAGAAATGAGAAATCCAGAAGAAACTCTAGCTCTGGAAAATCCTAGCCCATGACAGGAGTGGGGATGTCGCAACAGCTGGTGTAAGCCACCATGGCCTTGCAGAGGTTCAGGGCATATCACAACAGGCAAAATTTTGGCTTATGTATGTCTCCAGTAATTGACTCTTGATATTATTATTATTATTATTAAAGGACTTACAAAGTAAGACATGCTGGGTTTCTGTTTCCAGTGCAGTTAAATCAAAAATATTGTAAAATAGCTGAGAAAAGAGGTTTTATTGAACTAATTTCCAGATTTTGCATTACTATCTCCTTAATATTTGCTCTCTTAAGGAAGTATGTCTGGTTTTAGTTTGGTTCTGACACACATGAGGTTTCCCAAATCCCAGACATTGAATAAGGATATGTCTTATAAACTGTGATTTCTGAGAATTCAGAAGAAGAGAATGAAATTATTCTTAAGCCCATGAAAATCCACATTTAAAACAGTCTAAAAAGCTGTAGGCAGGTGGTACCTTAGCCACCCTTGATGGGGCTGGAAGGATAGAAGAGCATTGAATCTAAGGATATAAGTATATGTTTTGAATAAACCATTGTTAGGGGACAAATCTAATAGGAGAAAGGAAGATGGTTCCTGAAATTCTTAGTATGAGAGATTTTTACACACCTGTGTTGGTTGCAAGGGCAATTCTGAAAAGCTGTTACCTTCAGACACCTGTGGGATAGACTACATATAATGAGTTGTTCCTAAAACAGGCCACCATATAGCACAGCTGTTAGTGCTTTTCTTTGCTGCACGTAGGCTGAGGTGTTGACTTGGTGAATGAGTTGGCTTCTTCACCCACAGAAACCACTACAGTCTCTTTGTTCAAGCACATCCACATGGTAGATGAAGAAGACTTAAGAACCTCTCTTTGTCTTGAAGAGCTCTCTGGTCATACAGTGAATTTCAGGACTCAAAATTGGTGAGGTAAGGTTTGGGGGTCTATTTTTACCAATATCTTGGTATTGGTACCAAAACCTCATTTTTCTCAAGGCAAGAGCCAGAACAATATTTTTCTCTCAATTTTACCTAATCAGATCTGCCATGGTGGTAGTCACTGTAATCAGGGAGTTTTCTCAGATGTGTCTTTTAACACCATCTGTCAGCTCCGGGTGGAGATGGAAGAAAACATGGTGTGGCTTATAGGTGTAAGATTTTACCAACATGTTCTTATACAGCATTTGCCTTCATTAGGGTTGGGTGGTTGGAAGCCCTTACAGATGCACCACTGTTGTATGCTGTTAGGCTGTTCCATCATTTTTTGATATAAAGAACGATGACAAATGTTGTTTTCCCAGGCATTGCAAGGTACCATTTAGCATGTGTCATCCCATCCCTGGTTGGTTGGCCTCCTACCTTCCCCACATGCCACATGCAGTACCTCATCAGTTACAATAATAATAATGAATGAGGCTGTCTCACTCTTGTCTCTGTTTTGGTCCAATTCCACCAGGGTCAAAGTTCAAAATAAAGCACATAGCCTCAAGTAAAGAAGACGAAAGGAGTCTGAGACTAAGACAACAGCTTTTCATGTAACAGTCCTACTTACAGTCATATTGTAAGCTGATGTGACTGAGGTGAGCAGGTTAGAGTCCTTAGCAGGATGTACAGGTTTGTGTCACTGCCCTCAAAAGAGCATTTACCAGCATTGTAAAGATACCAGTGAATTCTCTGATCTCTGAACACCGATGTCTTACAGCCTGCCACCATTTGGCTTCCTGCAGAGCCTCACTACATTGGACAAAAAGTGGCTGTAGCACACTCTGTTTCCTCTTGTGTTTTTTGAGAAGGAGTTTAGCAGGAGGCAGTTTACCAAGGAGATTATTTTGTCCCTTTTACTGTGCTTATTGTCAATGACAGTCAGCAGCACAGCAGACTGAGAACTTAAAGAAACAGGAAGCAACTGCTGAGGTGGAGGCAGGAAGAAGGGAAGATATTTTTAACTGTTTTTAAAAAAGCCACAGTGACAGTTGTTTCAGCTGCCAGCCTCTTTATTCACATTAGTTGTGTTTCTTATAGCCAAGAGGCAAGAGTAGACATGGTGAGATCATCATCATGCCTTTCTTAGGTTAATCACACGCTACAGCAAATTTCTGTTGCTGTAATGAATGGTTAGACTCTGCATCCTTCTCTAATTAGGTGCCATTTGGAATAGTTCTTTTCCATTAGGATAATGCTTGTAAACAACAATGGACATGTCCTTTGCCAGGTGCCTGTTATGTATAGATCTATTCTCTTCTCTGAGTCCAGTGTCATCATTAAAATAATATGATATATGAGGTGAGCTTAATTCCTCAGGAGGTGTATGAGAGTTAAAAATTATAGTTGGTTCTTACATTATGCAAAAGACATACATCCTTCTGCAGGCTCATCCAAGGCAAAATTTTGTTACTTGCTGGGTTGATGAAGTAACTGTGCTGCCACAATACACTTCTCTGGGCACCAATAATATGGTTAGTCAGCAGCAAATCAGGCCTAATTAACTAGGGTGTGACTACCACTACTGGGGCTTCTTCTGCCGCATGAACAGTGTTTGCATGTGGTGTGCTGCGGGAATGTTCTTAAGGAGAAGGTTGTGATGAAATTTGGGAAATTGCATTCAAGGAACTGAAAGCATGTTAGATAACATCCATTGTCCCATAGAGCCGCCCTTTCCAAGACAGGCCTACTTAGCAGTAGGTCGGTTTTCTTGGCCACACAAAATGCGGTTTTGGTCTTGGTCCAGCTCACAGTAGATGTATGTCCACATAAACTGCACCATCACAGTTGTCACTAGTTGACTGGGAATCTTAGCAGCGAAAGCAAGAATTGCATGGGCACTAAGCCAGCATTATGCTTTCACCTCTGAAGATGATCATTCTGCTTTAAAATGAAGTCACATTGGCATTGCTGTGTAGGAAAAAGGTATTTATCATTGGCTATTGTTAAACTGCTCTCTCAAAAAATAGTGCTTTTGTTTGTCAATGGTCAATGTTCAAAGGCATTCAGTTGTATGAAATGCATTAATGAGGGGTTAAATTTCACTATAGTTTTATCAGGAAGAAAAACATAGCAGGACAGATAAGGACTGAAATTCCCCTCTGTATGATGGGCAGTGTTGTTGCTTTCAACATCAAACATGAAAGTGGTGTTTGGAAGGTTCATACAACCCTCCTGGTATCCTTCAAACACCACTTTCTTATTACTCAATAGTAAGCTGAAGAAACCTAACGTGACATGAGCTACGTGAAATGGAGTCACCTGCCTGGTGTAGACAGCAGGCTGCTGGTTTCTTTCTACATGTTCATGTGTCAGGAGTGTGCACGCACACGTTCTTCTTGAAATAAGGCTTACCCTTGAAGTCAGGCTGCACTTCCTTAAAAGTCACCTCCAGCATCAGCCACTGAAATTTAAAAAAATGCTCTGATAAATAATGAGGTTAAACATAATAACATGCAATTAAAAATAAAGGGAAAACATATAGCCCTGTGGTTTTTGTCAACATGTTGTGTCCCCTCTAGAGTGACCCAGCTTATGAGCTGGGAGCATAGCCGTAGCTTATGTAACTGTTACAGTTGACTGCCAGTTAGGGTAGCTGCTGTTTGATTTGGCTGTTTTCATAAAGCCATTTCTCCTTCCCTTTCACCTTGGAGAAGAAAGGCTGCCAGGCTCTTGGAGGTACTCTGCAGCAAACCTGGTTTTCAGTGGGGAATTTTACATCCTTGCACGCCTGGCAGAAGAAACCTTTTTTACCAGGTGCTGTAGCCCTGGGTGGAGGTGTGCCAAGACAGAGGCTGCCTGTGCGGCCACACGCTGCTGCCTGAGCCTGCCCGCTTGCTGCAAAAGACACAAGAGTGTGGGGTGAGAGAGGAGGTACAGAGGCAGGACAGGCATGTGGGGCAGAGAGGAGACAATGTGGGGAGGTGGATGTGGGCATGGCGCTTGTGGAAGATGGGCTCAGGATGGGACAGAAGAGGGCAGCTCTCCTGAAAAGGCAGCTGGCACCCAGCTCTCCTGCTGGCCCTTCCAGCCATGCCCTGCACTCACCATGTGTGGGGCTGTTTTGGGAGCTCCTAGAGGCCTGTGATGGTGTGAGCAGCTCAGCCTCACTCTGAAAGGGCTTCTGATCCATGAGAAGGAGGTGGACTTTGAAGTACTCAAAACTTCAAGGGCTACTGAAGATGCCACAACCCTTAATTTAAATCAGGGTATTCAAAATCCTTTCCAAATGCTGATTTCTAGTACACTACTCAAGGCTTTATTTTTTAACACTTTTAAATATTGTTTTGACCTGGTTTGAAGTGTTTGAGAGCAAAGCAACCCTTTCCTTCTGAAAACTTGAAAGAGTTTTGCAAAATTGGATTGTGCCCATAAATCCATAACCACTTTGGCATTATTCCTATGAAAACAAGCCGTTCTCTCAGCACCGCCACAGAACATACCAGCCTACTGCCTTTGGCTATGGCTGGAGAAGGGTAGCTGGGAAAAGCATCCTCTTCAGAGGAGCCAGCCCAGACTTGCAGTTCAGTGCTGGGGGACCTTTGAGTGAAGGTCACTGTAGATGTATGCATCAGGGTAAAGAAACCATAAATGCATCTCTTGTGATACGATTATTCACTGTTAGAGATTAAAAGTAAACTGAAACCAGGAGTGAAGTCTGAGCCAGTTTACATGCCTGCCAAAAGTCTGTATCATGGTGCTGCTAGCAGCTCCTGTCGTGGCTCTGCGGATGCACACTGGGCTGGAAGTGGCTGTTGCATGAGTCTCCTGGCAGAGGCGAGCGGGGTGCTGCCCACAGGGAACAGATGGGACACAGGCTGGAACACCCAGTCTTAGAGCAGAACTGTGGTCATACTTCCTTTTAGATGGAAATCTTTCAAATTGAAGGGTAACAAATTATTTTGCTGCCAGCAAGACAGCAGAGTTGAATCAGGCTTGCTGCACTCACACAACCATGGGACTTGGACAGGTTTGCTCCTTTTGGCCTGAAGTTAAAGCAGAGGTGTGCCCCAAATCTGTTTCATTTCTTCCTGGGTGCCCTCATTTTATACCTGTCCAGAGCCACTTACACATGTACTGATTTCTCTGGCAATCCTGTGGTCATGCTAGGGCTGCTGTGACTGATGCTTGCTTCTAAACTAGGAGAAACATAGCAGCATCAAAATTATAGACAGGCAATCCTTTGTGCTCAATGCTAAGTACTAGAGAGTACTTAAGAGAGATCCAGTCTCTGTGAGCCTCTTCTGCAGCCTGCTGAGCACAGCACTTTCTGGACCCCCAACAGTCCAGCAAGAGTCTAGGGAGTACAGGGACAATAGATTTATAAAGAAAATGAGCAATAGCCATCCACAGAAAAAAAATCTGGCAATACTATCTGCATGCTGCAGTGACAAAATATTTCATTTTAAATATTAGATTTGAAATTGTATTTCAAATTAATCAGAAATGGTTTTGCATCTAGTTGTGTAGACTACAGCATTCACAGAATGGTTACTGTGGCCTCTCGGAAGTGTGTGCTTAACGTTTGGTCAAAAGCTCAGTGAAATGAAGGATGATGCAGAGCAGCTTGCTTTGCTCTGGATTAGGCCTAGAGAACACTGTTCCATTTGGGAGGGCTCACTTAACCCGTGGCCTCATTTGCAGGTTGTGGGCAACAGGTTAAGCTGGGCTTTGTCCTTCTATAGTGGAGCTCCCACGCTCTGCACTTCGCAAAGTTAAAGCCCCCACCTGGCAGAGAGATGCAAGATGAGAGCAGTCAACAAACAGAAAAATATATTTCTTTAGTGTGTATAAAATCTCCCTTGGATAAACCTCTAGTAGCTGTTGAGCTGATTGGCAGCCATCTCTTTCTGGCAAAAAAATGGCAGTGGTGTTTAACCACATCCTCCCCTTGATTTTTCACCTCATTTTGCTGGGTTTATTACCATCACAAAGCAAGCACAAGCAGAGTCTGACATTTTTCTTCAGTACTTTCTGTTTGTTTTTCCCTTTGGATTCATATCCCATTTTTCCCTCTTATTCCATTTTTCATCATTGTGTCTTGGCACCTGTGCTAGCAGACCTGCTAGGTGCCACAGGTGCTCATACCTTGGTGCCCAGGATGAAGAGTGCGGGAGGCCTTGTGAGGAGGCCAGGCTCCCTGTGAGAGCCCTGGCAGGAACTGGTTTTTCCTTGGGGCTCTTTGTGCAGTTTCATTGGTAGTTTCAACTGATCTAGTATGCACCACGGGTGATTAAAAGTGCTGCAGGCACAGATGCTGGGAAGGGTTCGATGGGGATTGTAGGGTTTTGTTTGGTGGTGTGTGTGGAGGGGGTGATTTGGGGTTTGCTTTAATATTAGAATGAGTGGCCTCAACTTTCAGTGAACAGCCTTTTATGAGTAAAGCACTTTTGTTCACATAGCATTCTTATATGCTGTGGTATGCATCACCACAGGATTTTATATAGGCCAAATATGTAAAGGGGTTTAATAAACAAACATGCATTAATTTCCAATGGTGATTAAAATGTGTCCTTCAATTTAGAAAATCCTTAAACTTCTGATTGACGGGAACTGGAAGGGCATCTGCTTGTGTGCTAGGACTTAAGGCTGGCCAGAGCTGTCAAGTGGATGTGCCATTTTTCTAAAGCAAACTTCCCCACCCCCAGTAAGAACAAGAGAGACTGAAAACCTTTCAGAATAAAACCCTGAACACCTTGAATTAGAAACTCATGAATTAGAAATTTAATTTTTAATATAGAGAAAAATAAAAATAAATAGGCAAGATACAAGTCTGTGCAGGCAGGCCCTTGCTCCTGGGCAGGCCAGCAGCCAGACCAAGGGCTTCTGAGTTGCAGGAGACTCTGCCTTATCCTCTCTGGTCCCTGGGATGTTCTTCCTGTCACCGTTGGTGCCTGGCTGGATGCCCCCTGTGAGGCCTCCGCAGGGGCTTCCACATCCGGCTCCTTCTCAGCTTTTTCTCCATGGCCCACCAGGCCAAGCTGTCTTCCTTCCTCCTTCTAGAGGGGTACAACTGACTCAATCAGCCTTTTAAGGGAACAGAATAGTGAATAAGCAAATATAACACTTGCCATCTATCACATCTTGCCCTGTCTCCGTCCTCAGGGCAGATGTGATAGAGCCAAACAAAGCTTTGAGCTGGCCTAGTGTGACCTTCATACAACAGCAAGTCCAAAACAAGTAGCTCTGAGCCCAGATACTACAATGAAAGTGTTGTGCAGAGAGTGCTGCAGCCTGCTGATGTTTAACCTGTTACCTCTGCCATCCATATCCATGTCTGCCTCTGGCACAGGTTCCTAATGTGTTTGCAGATGTGGTCTGGCTATCGTCTGGAGCAGCAGGATTACAGAGAGGATGCAACAACCATATCTGAATGGCTACCTTCTCTGTGTGGTCTCCAGTGCAGTCCTCTGCATAACCCTGAACCCTGTACATGTTTTCTTGTGCACAGCTGCCAATAGCCTTGTGCTGGGTGTGATACACTTGTGGCTGTGGTGGGAGTGCGATAGTCTTACCACAAATAAGATGACAGAAAGAGCAATGCCTTTACATCATCTGCAATAACAGCACCTAACAGGTGCTGTCCCCAGCTGCAGAAAGGGAAGTGGGACTTCAATTCTTCCTTTCTGACCATTTGCCTTTGCATTTGGACAAAAGACTGCAAAATGAGAATTGCCAACCCCATCTCTTGAGGAACCACATGTACACAAGGTATCTGTGTGCATCCCCTCTTGCATCCCCATGATTGTAGAGTAAGAGCCTGTCTCCTATCAGTATCCCAAAGCACATTGAGAGATGGAAGCTGTATCTTGTATCTTAACTCTTTGGGCTATCTCTTTTGCATTTTAATAAATATGTCCTTGATTTGTTCTGTCCTTCATTTTTAGTGGCAATTTTATCCATACAGATAATTAGGAGAAAATAACCCATTAAGCAAATTTTTCACAAATGGAATAACTAACACCCTTTGACACTAAAAAGAGAAAGTCACAGCATTTTACAAAGAACAATATAAAGAGCTGGGAAAAAAAAAAAAAAACACAAGATGCAGAATCAGAAGGATGCATGTGCCTGTGTATATACAAAATTTAAAGAAATGTGTTTCATGATCTATATATTCAGTGGTCTAATACGAGTTAGAGTATTCCATTGTTTTTTCCTCAGATTAGGAGACAAGAAGGGAGGCTGAATTCCTGCTTCAGCAAGTGTTTATCTGCAGCCTTAACCCATGCAGTTCCATGATGATTTTCATGATAATCTGAGAAGCCATATGACAAGATTAGAAAAGTTAAGAACAAATACTTAGTTCTTCCATTTGTAGAGACAAGGGTGAACAGAGGGCTTAAAGAATGGGGAGCTCAATGAATGGAAAGCTGGTGAGAATCCAGATTAGGGAGGGGACAATTGATTATTCTGGGAGCTGCATTTTAATTGTTTTTCATTATTCATCTTTAAATTATTTTTAAAATTGAGGATAGTTGGAGATGCTGTTAGTCTTATTTGTGCTTTTGCAGATTTTCTGATTTTTTTCAAGAGGAAATGGCAGGCAGAATCTTATGCTGGAATTTCCTGGACATTTCTTGTTTTGTTTTAGTAAACGTGCAGACTTTCTGGTTTTGTTGTCATTCCAGTAAGCGGTGAGAGGGAAATTTGTAATGTTGTTTTATTGGGGAAAGGTGTTACTGAAATAAATAGGCGTTTCTTTACATTGTAGCTTGAGGTTAACATTAATTTGCCTGGAAACTTTTTATGTTTTTTGTTGGCTTGCTTTTTTTGTTTGTTTGTTTTAAAGAAAACATGCTCAGTGACAAGAGTGTGTGAAGATCTGCTGGCCATGCAGGGACTCTGTCAGACCATATAAGCTGAACATAGACTTTGTCAAATTAAAAACTTCTTGCTGCAAAGGTCCAGAAAAATTCTGCATTGAGACAAGATTGACATAGTCAGGCAGACAAATGTGGTCTCAATGAATAAGATGTAGGAGAGTTGTATTCATGTCAAAAATCTGTTCTTATTACTAAAAAACTAATTCTGACCTTTGTGGAGATACTAATTTCACCTCCTGATCAAAGAAAATTTGGGATGATTGCTCCAGGTCAGACATACAACACTTGGAAAATTCAGCAGCTATCTTGATTTGTTTTGACATGTTTTTTGGCCAGCTACCAAGTTTTGTATTTCTTTTTCTTCTAGGTATTTTCTTGCAGTCAATGTTGCTTGTTGGTTTGAATCCTCACTGCCTTGGTAGTTGAATAGTGTGCATACACTGTGCCCACAAGTCTCAGCATTATTCTTCCCTCTTGGTAATAATAAAAATGCCCTTCCAATTCTGTAATTAGCTGATTTGGCTGTTTTGCTCTTGCATAAGACTTACATTCTGATTTTTATTAATTTTTGAGAAAGAGCATTGTCAAAAATTAACACATTTATTTAGATTACTAGTGCCGTTGGCTCCTGTCATCAGACTGGCTTACTGTGGCAGTTTTACCCTGCTGGGCAGCAACTCCACCACTCTCTCACTCCCCCTCCTCAAAGGAAAAGGGGACAAAATACAGTGGAAATAGCTCAAGCATTGAGATAAGGAGAGGGAGATTACTCACCAATTATCGTCATGGGCAAAACAGACTCAGCATAGGGAGATTAATATAATTTATTGCCTATCACTAGTGGACTAGAACAGTGAGAAACTACAAGCAGACTAAAAAACACTTTCCCCCATCCACCCTCTTCTACCTCCTTCCCCCGTGCAGCACAGGGGAATGGGGAATAGGGTCTGTGGTCAGTCCATTAACTCTTCATCTCTGCCGCTCCCTCATGATCACTCTCTTCCCCTGCTCCAGCATGGGGTCCTTCCCACAGGATGCAGTCCTTTCTGAACTGATCCTACGTGGGCTTCCCACAGACAGCAGTTCTTCAAGAAATGCACCAATATGGGTCCGTACCATGGGATCCATCCCTCAGGACCAAACTGCTCAAACATGGGTCCCCCACAGGCGGCAGCTCCCGCCAGGCCTCCTGCTCCTGCGTGGGCTCCTCTCCACGGGCTGCAGCTCTGGCCCAGGGCCTGCTCCTGCAGGGGCTCTCCATGGGCCGCAGCCTCCTTCAGGCCACATTCACCTGCTCCACCATGGGCTCCTCCATGGGCTGCTCTGTGGAGATCTGCTCCAATGTGGTACCCATGGGCTGCAGGGGGACGGCCTGCTCCACCATGGGCCTCTCCACGGGCCGCAGGGGAACTTCTGCTCCGATGCCTGGACCACCTCCTGCCCTCCTTCTGCACTGACCTTGGTTGTCTGCAGGGCTGTTTCTCAGTTCCTCACTCCTCTCTCCCAGCTGCTGTGGCGCAGCAGTTTTTCTCTTTCTTAAATCTGCTCTCACAGAGGTGCAACCAGCGTCGCCCATTGGCTCAGCTTTGGCCAGTGGCGAGTCCCTTTCGGAGCCGGCTGGATCTGGCTTTTCTCTAACATGGGGCAGCTCCTGGACTCTTCTCACAGAGGCCACCCCTGCAGTCCCCCTGCTACCAAACCCTTGCCAAATAAACCCCACACACTTTGTAAAGAGTCTAACAATAAGATAGCTCCCATGACTTTGACAATAATGTATTTTAAAAAAATTATTCTTGTAAACTAATGCATTTTCAGGGTGGTCCAATGCAGGAAAATGACCTGGCCCCCCACGTTGTGTTCAGGGGTCAGGTGAAATGTCTGAGTTATGCTCTGTTATCCCTCATCAGAGAATAGGGCTTCATGGGTTTATTGGTGCAGAATTTCCTCTCTTGGCATTATACGTCTAACGCTGAGTAGCAGAATAAACTCTTGATCTAAAAACAAAAATAGTGACCTGCCCAATTTTATATGCCGGTTCAGTTTGCATTGATATTTGGAAAAGGAAAGAGAGTACCAGAATTTAGAAAAACAGATGCCCAAAGCCATCAGCTCCTCTGCTCACAGTCATTAGATGTTCAGTCGTGGTACAACAGCATGAACTTGGAATGTGTCTCCTTCTCTTCAGGACTGTGCTGGCTAGCATGAAAGTGAACACAAAATGAAGCAAACATCTTGTAGGAGGTCACAAAGTTGTGCAGATTTGCAATCTGGTTTACATAAACTCAATACATCTCAAAAAGCTTAGCAATCATTAGCCTTGGAGGAGACCCACTTTGGAGTGATACGAGGCTGCTACCACAAATTGCAGCTAAGTCACTCGGTATCCTTCAGGGGCAGGATCACAGCTTCTCAGAGCCAACTTAACTCAGCAGACTGTGTGAATCTGTGGTTGGATAGAGCCCAAAGGTACAGTATAAAAATAATAAATTATTAATATCTGGAAGACATAAAGCTTAATGAATAAGTAACAAGTTGCAGTGTTTTCCTTTTCTTAGAAAAAATAGGTTGTCTGTATTCATTTAAATTTTCCTTTCATTGAGCACTTTCTTCTTGTCACTCTTTCTACATACCCTAAAGTACTGAAATTTGGAATGAATCTTACAGAAACTGAGAAAGTGATAGCACTGCCATTCTGGTTGAGAGAGAGGAGAAGGGTAGGGATCTATCCTTTCTGGAGAAGGCTTATGCTGATATTGCCAGTGGGTAGGGAGGGTCTGGAACAGCTGAGCGATTGCACAGCTCCTGCCAACAGCATCTCCCAAGTAACTTTGCAAAGGAGACCCCACTGTTTGCCTGCAGAGACATGGACACAGAGAGGTAATTTTCACAGCATCATCCCTTTGCTTAACTTAAAACTAAACGTTAGGGGTGTCTCCCAAGCCTCACACTGGTGGTTTGCTGGCAGCATGAGCTGGGGAAATATTTTAAAAGAAGCTTTTAAACTAGCATAGATAGCCTCCAACTTAAAACAAGAATGGAGTGGGACTTAGTATCTGGTCACCACCATTCTGCTGGCACTGACAGGGATCAAGCTGTTCACCTCTAGCAGGACCTGAGCTAGGCAGTGCTGAGTCCTTTTGAAAACCACAGCCAAAAAGCTTATTTTGAGGTCACCTCCTGCTTGAAGTCATGGTTTCTCTGCAGTCCTGGCCAGATTTCAACCTGGATAATGCTGCTCCACCTGCTTAAAATCCCTCCCCACTGTTTCACTGGCTATGGCATTCGCTGTTGCTTTGGGCCCCTCCTGTTCGGTGGTACAGGTGGTGCAGCTATATTTCCCCTCCAGTTTCATGTCACCTCTTCATAAACTGATTTCTAGGTCATCTGTGCCTATGTTTATTAATCGAGCAGGCTTCCTTGTAGTTATTTCAAAGAATCTAAATGTGAAAGCTGTAAGTGCATGCATAGCTCCATAGCTTTGCAGCACAGTAGCTCCTTTTGGCATTCATCTGCACTAACCAGAAGGTTGTCTTTCCTCTGTATTCCTTTTATCCGTGAGGTGAACTCCATGCACATCAGTCTGAACTGACCTGTTGCCCAATGTGAGCACCTCCTTGGTGGTGGTGGAGGGAGGAAAGGGCTCTCCATGAGAGGAAGGGGGCACTGATGGGCAGCAAAGCGGTGGGATCACTCATGTCACAGGGGAGTCCAGGGGGAAATCAGGTCTGATCTTCACGTACGCACAACAGGCAGAGTAGCAGCTGCTCAATCACTTTCCACGGGTGCCTTGACACAGAATTTTATCACAGAGTTTATTTTGTGATCTCTTGTTGCTAAGTATTTTTCCTCAAACTTCCACCCACAGTCTGCTCCCCTTTCTGTTCATCCCACTTTCTCTTCATATTCCTGTTTTATACTCCCTCTTGTTATGCCATTATGTTTTCATTAATGTATCAGTGGTGGGTCAGCTGTCGTTGCTTTGTCCCTAGCTTGTCGTTTCCATCCAGACTTTGGAATTGGGAGATACTTGAAATCTGTGTCTTTTATGTGACTTTTAGGCAGAATTGGGTGCTTCACTTTCCCTCTTACCTGCAAGTATTTCTCTCCAAGCTGTAAAATAAACATTTTTTGTACTTTTTCTTCTTAAATCTGAATGAGGCTAACACTATGTTTCTTTCATTGACAGACTAGCTTTACGGGAAAACTGTTGCTGGAAGCCTGCCCTGTTGGACCCACCACCCTGCAAAAAAGCTCCCAGGAGAAGTTGACAGTGAGCCACATCCCTGAGGCAGTCCATGGGGACTATACCACATCCTCTGGGACCTGCCAAGCTCTCCCTGGTCACTACTCCTGAGGAGAAGGACCACCCGGGAGACCTGCCACCTTCTAAGCACCAGCCCAAGGTTCCCGCTGCAGAGAGGGCCAGCAATGGCTTCCCCTGCACCACGCCAGGCTCCACAGCTGCTCACGCCTGCAACCTGAAGTGCACGAGTGCCCAGAGGCAAGAGGCATGCTGCAAGGAGGATGCTAGCCAGCAAGCAGTGCTTCTTCCCAGGCTTTCCAGCCAGGCTGTGGAGGGGTGTCCAGCAGGGGTAGAGCCAGCCTTGGTGGTGGCAGCAGCAACCCACTCAGCAGGGTGTGAGCCAGACATGATGCCAGCTCCCCAGAGCTCCCGGCAGTTCATGCAGGGTGGCCAGGCGAAGGCAAGCACCCTGGCGCAGGTGGAGGACTCCGCCTTGAAACCTCAGGGTACTGAGGACCAGCCAGCTCTCCAAGTTCTCCAGTATTCTTCCACAGGCAGCCCAGTCAGGGGTAACGAGTCATGTCATACTTCTCAGGCAAGCCTTCTGCAAAGAGGGGGAAAGGAGGGGGGAGCAGAAGCTGACGCTGCTGCATACCAGCCCACCTCTCCAGTGAGGGACACTGCCACCAATCCTGGGAGAGACCCACAGGCAGCTGTGGAGGCAAAAAGCAGGGCTGCAGATCCTGAGCAGCTGTGTCCTGCTGATCAAACTGAGGCAGTGCAGAGCAGCAAGGCAGCAGCCCAGCTCAGCCAAGAGGGCGCACATCCCATACGTGATGCAGACGCTGAGCCAGGGAGCTCGGGCCTGGTCCAGCTCTCCAAATTCAGAGAAACGGGTACAATGACAGTTCAGTCAGGGAGCAGCTCTTTAACTCAGGAAGCAGCAAGCAGGACATGGCGAGATGCTGAGGTTCAGGCCGTAGCTACCGTGGAGAGCAAATCAGCTTCCACCAGCCCCAGCATCCTTGCTGCCTTCTTAAAAGAGAATCCTCCTCCAGAGGAGAAGGAAGAACTGCACATCATTTACCAAGGCAGTGGGGGGCTGAGCCAGTCCAAACTTACTAACAGCTTCTCCTCACAACAAAAGTCCCTATGTTCTCCTGGTATAGTGTCGAAATCGACTGTTGTTATGGCTGTGGCTGCTACAGCCCAAAGCCAGCCTGTCAGGCTGCCTGGTGTCCCACCTGACGTGGTGTCTCCAGGCTCAGTAGACGATGCAGAACCTACCCTCTCCTTTTGCCCTGAGGATCATGCTGAAGCCAGCAGTGGTGAGGATGCCTCTGCACTGCCAAGAGATGCTGCAGTCCTGTCAAAGCCAATGCCTGCCCAGCAGCTTGCCGTTAGCCCCAGTAATCAACCTGCAGCACGGTCTGCTGCTGGTGAAGTAAATGTCACTTCTGGTGCAGGAACCGAGAACAAGGTGCAGTGTCTTATCCATGATGCAGGAAGCAGCCGGTTACCTTTACTCTATAACATGCAGAGTGAAACCGAGCAGAATGAAGTCCTGGGCAGCTCTGAGCAAAAGCCAGTGCAGTGTATGGAGGCGATTCCTCAATCTGTGATAAAACCAAAGGAAGAAAACTTGATGTTGCTTGATGCCCAGGGAGGGGTAAATGCTAGCAGAGAGCCTGTCAGCAGAAAGGCTTGCTCAGAGGAGGCAGATGAGAAGGAGCAGAGTGGAGGCCGGGGGGAGATGAGGCAGACTCCAACAGCCAGTGGGCAGGCTCTGCAGGTGGGACCAATAGCTGCTCCAAGCTGGAGCTCTGGACATGTCACCCCTCTCCTGGAGGCCTCAGCAGCTCCCCAGCATGCCAAGGAGTCCAGGCACGAGATTCGTGACGCAGCTCTTCCTTCTTCAGCTCATGCCTTGCCAAACCGTGGGGAAAACAAAAAGCAGCCCACCTCAGCCATGGAGGCAAAAGTGCAGGTGAAGCAATCCAAGCACGTCAGGGATGTTGTCTGGGACGAGCAAGGCATGACGTGGGAGGTCTATGGTGCTTCCCTCGATCCTGAGTCCTTGGGAATCGCTATCCAGAACCACTTGCAGAGACAAATACGAGAACATGAGAAACTGATCCAGGCTCAGAACAGTCAGAACCGGAAATCCATTTCCTCAGATACATCCTCAAATAAGAAACTGAAAGGGAGGCAGCATAACATATTCCAGTCCATGCTGCAGAATTTTAGGCGTCCCAATTGCTGTGTCCGACCTGCTCCGTCGTCTGTGTTAGACTGAAATGGTCTGCAAGGGTGGGTAGATATCTGCAATGGTAGTGAGAATCCCTCCCCTTGAGTCTCAAGTCCTGCTGTTCAGTTGTGTTATTGGGGTTGCGATGCAGCAACAGTGGAAGTTATTACACTTTGTTTTCTGAGTAGCTACTCGCTCCATCAAACCTTCATTGTTACAGCTGGTGTATTTCCACAGGATGCCCCCATGCCATGCACCATCAGATGAAAAGCTAGGCACTTTGCAAAAGCACAAATCTGAATTGTCATCTTGCTGCAGGGAGAGCAGCATCTTCTGATAAAGCAAGAATCAGAGAGATTATCAGGATGACTGTTGGAAATTACTGGTATGCATCACAAGGGCTTATGCAAAGGGATAGGCTGGGGGAAGCTGGATGAGGTGAAACTAAGATTAAACAGCTGTAAACACCTAAAGCAAAACAACTTTCCTTATGTTTAAGTTACCCACACCGAGGCAAGTCCGTGAAAAGGTTACGGACACCGATCACTGTGCAGTCTCATTCCTGTTGATGCAGTGGGGCACAGTTTTTAGGTGAGCCTGAGAGAGCCAGTTCTTCTCCCATTGAATAGAGAATGAAGGAAAGAGTGAAGATCAGGGCTGAAGGATTCTCTTTGGGAGAAGAAGTTGACTAAATGGGATTTTGATGGCTAGAAGGGGAGGTGAGAGAGGAGTATGCTTTGTGGTGAAGGTGTGTGAAAGCAGGCAATGCCTGCAGATCAGGCCAAGCACGAGAGAGCTTGCAGCCAGATTTCCTGGCACAGTGCTGTCACCCGTGCTGTGACACCAGCCCAGCCTCTCAGCAGCTGCGCATGCGCTCCCACCCTCCAGGAGTGCTGAACACCGCTCCTGTAAAGCACTTTTTAAAGTGGTGTGGGTCTTTTTTTCTCTCTTTAGAGATGCACATTAATGTTTTAACATAGGAGCAGGCTGTTCTGTGCGCATAGGTCCTTGAGCCTACATGTCTAGTGTGTTACATTGCTATGATTTTTTCCTTTTAAGCCCTTATCCAAATCTACTTTCTTTTTTCAGTACATTGGTGCTTTTCTTGCTGCCTTTCATAAACATAATACCATTTATTTAGCCTGTGAGTATCTTGTTTTACTGAATGTTCTCTATATTATAAACCATTGTGTTAACTTGAAACATTTACTTTACAGAAGTACTGAAATCTTGAGACAATCCTCACTGTATTTCTAATGTTAGAGAAGTTGTAGTTTCTGCTAATAAAAGGTAGCTTAGTGACTGTTTCTCCAGAAGTGTGATATACAATAATGTCTCAAATGTACATTTGTCACATTTCTCAGCTTAATAATATTTTTCAGCCTGGGAAATGTTTCCCACTAGTTTTTTATTCTGTCCACTAGTGTTTATGGGAGGTTGGGGAACTCCTGCAATTTATAGAAAATTTAGTTTTCAATCCTGCAAAGCACCAGGGATTTGGATATTGTAATCCTACAGAGTACTAGAGTTAAATAGGAGTTATTTTTATTCAATTAAAGATTTTTCATAAATCATGATGATAATTTATTTGTCTGTAGTACCACACAGCTGACTTACTCTGTAGATCTTACAACAGAGTGTAAAAAAACATGAATATCCTTTCTTTTTTTTTTTTTTTTTCTATGAAACAGCCCCGAGGTGGTCCACTTTTATTTAGGAGGCCAGACTTTTTGAGTGTATTGACTGCCAAGCCTTCAAAGCAGCTGTTTCGGGGCATTTTCCCCAGCTGGGAGGTAAAATACTGTGAGGTTTCTGTAACGGACAATATTTTAACCTAGTTCGATGAAAGCTGCTGCCCCTAGGCTTGGTACTGAATTGACTCCTAATTTTCTTCTGGTATATATTTGGGGGTTTATGGCACCTCCTCATTCCATTATTTCAAGCTGTCTCCCACTTGATGCTGAATTGTTGAATCTGAAATACCGTATCAGAGAGTGTCTTCCCACGTCTGCTTATTAGGATGAAAGTCTGTTGTCTTCTTTTTGTTAGTACCGCTGTTTCCATTACCTTCCTAGCAGTGTCTGAGATGTGAGTTTCCTGTGAAATTTTGTGTGGGATTAATATCGGCAGCATCATTAGGTAAGGTTAGTTGACAAGTTTGGTGTCTCTTACCATGTTGTGTCTGTGTCAGCCATGAAGAGGTTACCAGAGTTTTCTGTGGTGTTTGCTGTCTCCTGTCCAGGACCAAGGCTTCGCACAGCTCCTTCCTACACTTTTGCCTCCCTTCTGTCCATTCCCTCTTTAGCTGCTGCCCAGCCTGTGTTCCTGTGAAACCGTGTCCCTTGACTGAGCTCGCATCCCTCCCTCCACTGCCCTCCTTGTTACAGCACTGTGAGCCAGCTTGCTCTGAACTGACCCTTTACAAATGTGTTCAGTCTGAATATATAAATGGATTGTCATATTCTTCCAAAGGAGAATAAACAGCTATCACACATTCACCAATTTCCATGAACTTTATCCTTTAGCTCAAGCACTCCAAAATGTTTCTAGAATATGGCTATGAATGGCTTTATTGAGGCCAAACTGGACTTAGCAATGAGCGAGCACTGGAATTCATGGTTCTTCATGAGGAATCAGAGATCTCCAGGTACCCTGCAGCTGCTTCCAGCTGTGAGTCTGCACCAGCCAATCCACTCCCACCTTCCCCCCACACCCACCAACATTTCTTCCAGGAAATTTTCACCAATACTGATGCACAACAAAATGCTGGTGGGTAGATTACCAAGTGGATGCATCTAAACAACTGCATGGGCATAGCTGGAAACACCATGGTGGTCAGCAGATCATTGTGCTTTTACGTTCTGTGAAAATATTTCTGCACAGATAAACTGCAAAATGTCAGTGACACTGTCTTGTGGGCACAGAGCTCCTGCAAGCATGCATTTGCAGCCAAGCAATAATGTGCCAAAAACAAACACACAAAAATAAGTCAGTAATCACCAGCACATCTCATGTAAAATATTTTATGTTTTCACTTTGCCCTGCTAGGGCAGACTGTAGGCAACCTGGTAGCTTTACACTGGCAATTTATGCTTTCTCGTGTGTACAATGTTTAGATGATGGTGTAAATCCTCAGAGGGATGATGCATGTTTCACCAGAAGGAAAACAGAACCACGTTTTGGGGAGCAATTAGCAAATATGTATGTGAGTAGTCTTTTAGCAGCCAAGAAAGACTGTTCTTGATGTCACATTGGTGTCAAGAGTAAAAGTGTGCTCAGAGTAGTGTATGGCAGAGGGTAGGGGGAGATGATCCATGTGCCTTCATCCTGTTCTTTTTCCCTGCCCTTTGACTCAGCACCACAGAGTATTGGTTGAATGGTTAACAACCCAGGAAATCAATTTGGTATAGTAAAAGGAGGGCTCAAAACAGAAATTACTTTGTCATTCCCAAGAGTAAATCTGTATGGGCAAAAATAAAAATAAAGGACCTGTGCTGCAGCCTGGCCAGTTGAAGTAACTCGGTTTGTTGGAAGATTCAAAAAATTAAAATTCAGTTTGTTGGAAGATGAGAAATTGTGGAAACAAACTAATTGTCAGGAAACTCATCTCTGTCAGTGCATCTTCCGAGAAGATTGATGTGGCCAGAACCAAAACCAAAACAGTTAATGAGAATGCAAAGCTATGTTTCAATGTTTCCAGTACAAAAGCTGAATTGAAGGAGAACCTTGTTGCATGCACTTTGCAGCATGGCCCCAGATTTCATGTGAGGCTATGATGTCTCCCACTGTCAGTGAATGCTTGGCTGGTGTCTGCCAGGTTTGCATCACCTTGGACACAAGCGCCAAAGTCCTGCCACAATTTCTGCTGAATTGGTTCTCCTGAATTCTGCTGGCTTAGAAAAAAAAAAGTGAGGAAAGATCTGGAGACAAGGAGGAAAATACCCGTCTTCCCTATTTCAGAGGTAGGAAACCTCCTTTTGAACATATAAGAAGGAATTGCTGAGAAAAATAAGGAAGGAAGGACCAAATGAGAACTAAAGCGTAGGTGATGTAGGTCCTTCATGAGGATATTTCTATTCCTATGTCTATAAAGCCAACATTCTGCTTAATTTTTGCAGTTGTTCCCACTTGTTCATTCTGAGCTGACCCATTTTTTCATGTTCTGGTGTCCCATGGTTTTTAGGAAAAAGAACGTTTCCAAAGGCTGTATATTTTGCTAGTGCATATAGATATATCCAAATACAATTCAACAAAACTTATCTGACAAACTAGCTGGTGATACCAGTAGGTGAACAACCTCAGTTTATTACCACTGCTACCACGTTAGAGCTTGTAAAATGCACTGGAGAACTACCTTCAAGGGATTCAGAAAAAAGTGAATATATGCTCTAAAGATAATGCTAACTTTTATCTTGAATGTCATGACTGCTTTGAAGTGTTAAAGTTAGAAGTGGAAATGCAAATGAAAATTAGTGCTGAAGTCAATGGAAAATTTATTTTTGATGCTATTGGTTTTCAGTTTGGAAATTTGGTGGAATATACCACATCAGTGTTTTATTACTTAGCACGGTTTGTATAAACGTAAAAGTATAAAAGTAAAATTTGTATTAGTTTATTAGGCTGATTCTCCATTGCCTTGTTCCATGTCTATCTCTTTACACCTTTTAAAAATGAATGCAGAAGGTTACCAAGGCAGAGTAAACCTTTCACAGCCAGCTTATGGAGACGATGGCTCTGAATGAGAGACAACTGTTCATCAAGCTCCATGGTCTGGAGCGATACAAAGCCTCTAGTAGTCAGTCTTTCAGTTCCATCATTTAGAAAGTTAAAGGCTATGGTTTGAAATAAACTCTCCCCTCCCCTTTGTTTTTTTTTTTTCTTTCTTTCTTTTTTTTTCCTGTTTTAGTAGCATCTCAGCCATTGTTCATTTATTTTTTTAGTCACTGTGTGATGTTTCTATGAGTGGTCAGTATTTTCAAAGTCATCCCAAAGGTGTGCAAGTAGATCCCTATTCAAATGCTGCACACTACCAAATATCTCTGGAGTCACAGGATCCTGCAGTGACCTGATCCTGAAGGTCAGGTTCTGTACATTGAAATGGCTGACATGTTCTCTTAGGCACCTAAATTTCATTATCTCACCCAAGTTAGTGTAGATATTTAAAAGAAAGAATGAAGTATAACAGCTAAATTGATCCAAACTGAAATGAACATCATTCATTTCTTTGAAGCTCTGAGATTTATTAATTTGTCTGCTGTGTGCTTTTCTGAGCAGCTCTTCCTTTCCAGCATTTATAATGTGGATTTTGAATCAAATCCTGGCAAGGAAGATTTTGTGATGTGAAACTTATCCTTCACCATTCAGACTTCTTTAACAAAGAAACTGATAAAGCCCAAACACACAGAGAGGAAATATTTTTTCTCCTATGAAAAAGTTTGCTGTAGGTAAGCTTATGTGTACACGCATGTGCATGTACATGTTTAAAAGGTCTGTACAGATGTGCAGGTCTCATTCATTACACATACTCTAAGATTTTTTCCCTTTGACCTTTCTGGTTGAATGCTGGAGGCTCAACATTTTCCACAACTTTGAGGCAAGTTTAGATCACTCTGCAATAGACAAACAAGTATTTTCTCTTTGGTCTTCAAAATCTGGTCTTCAAAATATTCCCACTGCTCTAGCTAAAAAAAAAAAAAAAAAATAGTTGGCCAACCTCAGTGTCTAGACTGTCAACAGAAAGAACAGTGACTGGGTATACAGAGATACACACTGGCTCCAGAGCTTTGTGGAAATCCACAAATGGGTTTCTGCACAAAGACTATGAGTGATAGCAGGCATCTGAGCTCATTAGGGACAGAATCACACGAACTGAATCCCTCTTGAAGTACCAGACCTTGAGGTTTTGTTAGGTTTCTGCTTATAGTGACAACCTCTGGAGTAGAAATAAATGACAGCTTTTCCAGCAAAGTCTTCAGCAGTCATGTGCTGCAGAATACAAGTCTCTGAGATGATTCTTAGCAGCTCTGCTACCACAGCTAATCGACGTGTTAGAGGGTTCCCCCAAAAATACACCTAGCTCAGTTCACAACAAGTAGTTTCAATTACATCAAACCCAAGTTTAGACACTGACCTGAGGAGTTTCAGTAACAGAGAAGAGAAAGATCCAAGTGTTCATGGTACATAAAATCAAGCCTCAAGTCTGAAGTTAAGGTCTCAGTAGCATACTGGAAAGCAATGGGAGTTTGTACCCAGAGCTAAAGGGAGAGGGGGTGGATGAACTCCGAATTCCTGGCCATTGCAAGCACCATAAAAATGATGGCCATAAATCAGTCAGAAGAAGAAGAAAAACAATTTGGGGTCTTCTAATGATGACTAATATTATTGTGGCTTTACTATTTTTATAGTTATACTGACTGACTGTGATGTACTGTACAAAGTAAAGCTGGTTTTAGGCTTCCAGATGTACTGTAGCATTTATTCGAGACATACCACCAGAAGTTTGCATGTGAAGAAGTCTTACAATGATATAAAGCAATGTTACCCACCTGATTGAATCCCTTAGGAATTTAATGTTTTGCTGATTTACATCTTCTGGTTTCCATGCTGAGTACAATAAAATGAACACTGTCTTAATTATTCTGGGTCTCTGTTTGTAGGCTGGCATGTGAAAAGAAAGGACTTTAAACATCGCAGGCTCTTCTGGCTCAATCTGTGAATGCCAGGCAGAGCAGCTAGGAAGGGCTTTCCAAGCTCAGGCATAAGGTCTGGCACATTGCAAAGCTAGGTGCTATGGAAAACCACCAGGCACTTCCTTCTGTGCAAGTGCTGTTGATTTTTCACAGCTCCTTGTTAACACAGGCTTTTCTGTGGTTCCCATTGCTGGATTGTCTGGCATGAATTCATGGAGCCTTCCCCCAGCCACTTGCTACACAGCAACATGTTGCTTACCCAGATCAGCTCACCAGGAGCCCTGTCCTTCTCCAGGGTGGAAAAGGAAGGATTTTAGCCCTGTGGTGACACTGTTTAGTAAATTGTCATCCCCCACATCCAACACACATGCACAACATGCACCAAATGGTGTGAGGTGCTGGTAGTATCAGCATCAGAATAACTTGAACCGTATTCCACCCCTAGAGGAAACAGAAGTTTTATCTCATGGTACAAAAGAACATAAAATAACAGACAATGGCAGAGAAGTATTTTGGTCCAACGGTGTTACAGGTATAGTATTTCCACATGCCTGTCTACTACTAGACAACATGACTACCCTACCTAGGCTTACTAGACTTACTGAGGCTATGGTTTGGGGAACATGGAAAATCATTTCCTGCCTTCTTACATTACCACACTCGGAGAGGTGCGAGGAGTGAAACAGATTCTGGGAAAATGTGATTACACAGTGGCTCTGCTGCTGGGGAAATTCTGGCTTTCCATCCAATGTTGAAACCCTCTGCCCCAAAATAATGATTAGTTGTTTCCTTAAATGTGTTTCCAAACTCATGTCTTGTGGTTGGCTCTGAGGGCTCAGACTACTTCAGCTAATTGCTCGGTGCTTTGGACAATCACACAAGGTATTTTATTAATGAGCTTTGCTGTATTCCTTGTCATATGGTTCAGGTTCCTGCATGCCAGTGGCTCCCAAAGATTAGTCTTGAAACCAAACTGCCAGGAGCATGGTGTTTCCCTGTAATTGGTGGGTGCATTCAGCTGCATGCTGCAATTGACAGGCTTCCTTTGCAGGCAGGAAAACCTCTGAGAGCTCTTCTCTTCCTTCTTCATCCATGTAGTCTTACTGCAGCAAGGAAAAATCCTAGAGATTCCCTGCCCAGCAGAAAACACACCAGTGCTCAATTCTGCAAAAGAAAAAGAGCATCCTATCAAACCAATCATCGCCAGTGTACAATTTCCATCTGACACAGTCTTCATACCATATAACACAGTAGTTTCAGTGAGAAAAGAGCCTGCATGTATAAAGAATGATCCTTTCATGTATAAAGAAAAGAGCTTGAATGTATAAAGAATGTCTGGCTTCTTGTTCATGCATAAATTGATTTACTCAGGACGTGAGATTTCCAACCAGCAGCACTATATCCCAGGATATCTGCTTAACTTCTTTAACCAGATAAGGAAACTACCATGCCTGTGGGGATTCAAATGCTATCAAAAACACTCCGTGGTAAGTGACAGAATTGTGAGTGGAAACCTTAAGACTTCCTCATCAAATTTCAAATTGCCCTTTTGAGAACCATAAATTGCTATTTTTACAAGCCAATATTTTAAAATGTAGGCACTTAAATCTGCAACCAGGTATTTAGATAAATATGGCCTAATTTGTGGGAAGTATAGAGTGCTCTTTTCTCCTGTTGAGGACAGGTCATGGAGATGTGTGGACACTTGATGTCTCTGCAAAGAAAGCCACTGTTAATTAGACACTTATACCCAGTATGGTAGTAGGTAAGTAGTAGTAATAGTAGCCAACTGTGAGTAGGAATGACAGTCTGCATATTTGGACTGACAGAAAATTGTCAGCGCAAATCAGGAAATGGTAATGTATGCACCATTGCTGCTCATATTTCAGCAATGTTTGTATGAGTGAGGGTCCAGCTGCTTGCATGGCAGAGCACCTTGTTTAGCAAAGCATTGTTGTTTGCACTTGCAGTAGTCAAACTAGATGGGACCAGCAGCTTGGCAGTGTGGTTGCCAGCCTGCAAAGGAATTTGCTTTTGCTGTTCTCTTCCATCTTAGTAATGGCAAAAAAAAAAAAAAAAAGTTTTCTAATAGCCTGCAGTGGACTGTAGCACAAGGAAGGGATTTGGGTCATTCATGCTGAGGTTCTGCCTTAATTCCATAATTCTATTTATTTCTTTTCCTAATTAGAAACTTGCTCATGGCAGTGCTTTTTCTCTAAATCCACTTATATAACATCAGAAAGGCATAAGCAAGCTCAGCAGTTAAGGACATGTTTACCATAGGTTGGTGAAAAATACTCTGGCAATTAAAGCACGACCACTCAGCACCCACATTTTCCTCAGCACCTGTTAGAAAATGGCTTGTTCATAGGCATGGCCACTGGGTTCTGTAAAGCAAATGCTCCTCAGCATCTGCACAGGGCTGGGGACTGCTGGGCTGAGTCAGCTTGGGCTCGAGAAGGAGAAGGGATGAAGTCCACCCAGGAAACGGCAGAGGTGAGGCCATCCAATAAGTTGCTTCTGTGATTCGGAAGAGGCTCATGCTTCTTCCCTCACATTTGTTTCTCTTCCTTTTTTAAGGACAATTACTAGGCTATTAATTAATGAGATAAATTGTTTAAGTTATTAAGTCTTAAACTAAGTGAGAAGCCTCTGTGCAGATACTGGACCCATGCATTGGGTTACTTGTCCTCCTGAAATGCCTGGGCTCCATTAGGTTATGAGTGCTTTGAGCAGAGCCTGGTGGACAGGCTTCTCTGATGTTCCCTGGCTCTGCACCTCCAGCAGAGAAGGAATGGGAAATAAATAGGGTTGACATTTGCTCAAGCTATATCCGAAAGTCTCCCCTACCCAATATGACCATCTTTATGGTCTATCTTTATTTATACCAGCTATTTAAAGGAGAAATGCTGGCTAAGAAAGCTGAGAGCTATACCATAGTTTTAAGCAAGACAGTGTAATCAGAGGAGTCCTACAAAGTAACTGAAGTGAATGTAAATGCAGTATAGCTTCAATTTTGGTTAATGTGAAATATTCTTTTTTATGGGTTTATCTCCTTGCCTTTACTGACATGGCTCTGCATGCTTATATACTTCTCTGCTGGGAAAGTTTTCCAGGTATTCACCCTAGCTTCCCTGTCCCCTGCTACAGCTTATGATATAGAAGTCTATACCTCCTTCACTCTCCTGTCTTAAGCAATGCTTTCTCTCTCCTCCCAACCTCACCCACTTCTCCAGCTTGACTCAGTTGATGTCAAAGGACAGTTTGAAAGAGTCAAGTAGCTCACAACTGCACAGTTCTAGCTGTCTCTCATCTGTTTTTCACTTCTTGGATGTTGCTGTGAGGGATACCAGCAACTCTGCTGGATTTCTTAATGTGGTTTCCTATGCTTTGAGTCGTGTCCTGAGGTCATCAAACTGAGTGCAAACAATGCAGCCAGTACATGGCTTCTGCTCCCTGGAATGGCAGTGGGTGAGCAGCCTCTGTCCTGCCAGCCACTCATTTCTCACATCTCCCTCTTCCCTTGGAAAGCCAAAGACAGGTTCTCTGGCCCATTCCCTCGTGGCAGCACAGGTGGAGCAGAAAGCAGTCACATTTTCTCCACTGGATATTTCCCTAAGAAGGAAGACCTCCCACCAGCACAGAGCTGCAATAACCATCTCATAATGGTCACTCCTTTGCTTGCAGAGAGAAAATCTGTCCAGTTTCTTCTGTGCATTTTTTTCTTGCCTGGCTGGAATAGCTATTGCAAACTAATTGATGACAGTGTGGACAACAGCCTACAAAATTGAGAACAGTCCCTAAATGGTCCTAATCTCTTGTGAAAAAGAAGCTGGAGCTTCCATAGTACCTACCCCCCTGACAAAAAAATGTTACAGCTTTTTTTTAAACTAGCTACAAATGTGGAGGCTGAAGCTGGTCCTTTCTGTCACCGGTGCAGGTTAAAGAAGAAAAAGAAACTAAAAACTATATTTGGGCAACCTGATCTAGTGGAAGGTGTCCCTGCCCATGGAGGTTGGAATTAGATGATCTTTAAGGTTCCTTCCAACCCAAGTCATTCTATGATTCTATGATTTAAGCCTCCCTCTACTGGGGCACATTTCTCTCTGTTCCTCGTCCAAGCATGTCCAGAGACATATTGTTGATTGCTGGTGGTCTGCACTGATTGCACACTTTTCTGTCATTGCAAAGCATCCAATACCAGCTTGAGAAGAGAGTTCGTACTTCCTTAACTTGTTTTGCAAGTTTTGCTTGAATAAATTATTTGGGTCTTTCAGTGCTGTGGCTTATTTCCTTAAAAGGTCCTATGCTTAATAAATAATAATAATAAAAAAATCCAATCACTTTTCCAGATGCTAGGAGGAAAGAGATGTTTGGTTTTACTGTTCCTGTCCGAGAGTGTGTCATGTTCAGCAAAACAAATGCAGTCAGGAAGAAAACCACAGAGCAGAGCTTTGTTTTGATATTAAAGAGAAAGGTGTGTAGGAGAAGGGATGGGCTGGTCCTAAATACTTCTTTTCTTGGGGTGCTCCACATCTTTCCAGGTGAATGAATTTCTCTTGCAGAGTCATTTCACCACTGTTAAAACAGTTCTGTTTGATTTTCAAAAATCAAGTGATTGCCATGCTTTCCAGAGTGCTGTAATATGTGAATGAAAATCATAGAATCATAGAATATCCTGAGTTGGGAGGGACTCACAAAGATCATCAAGTCCAACTCCTGGCTCTACTCAGGACCACACAAAAATCAAACCCATATGTCTGAGAGCATTGTCCAAATGCTTCTTGAACTCCAACAGGCTTGCTGCCATGGCCACTTCGCCCACTTTCCTGGGGAGCCTGTCCCAGTGCCCAACCACCCTCTCAGTGAAGATCCTTTTCCTAATATCCATCCTGAACTTCCCCTGATGCAGCTTCATGCCGTTCCCTCAGGCCCTATCACTGGCCACCAGAGAGAAGAGATCAGTGCCTGCCCCTCTGCTCCCCCTCGTGAGGAAGCTGTAGACTGCCATGAGGTCTCCCGTCAGTCTTCTCTTCTTTAAACTGAACAAACCAAGTGTCTTCAGCCACTCCTTGCCCTCTAGCCCCTTCACCATCTTTGTAGCCCTCCTTTGGACACTCTCTAATAGTTTTATGTCCTTCTTATATTGTGGTGCCCAAAACCACACATGGTACTAGAGGTGAGGCTGCACCAGAGCAGAGTAGAGCAATAGCTCAGTAACAGAAAAATACCCACTTGGATGAAAAACATCTGAGCATCTTTTCCATCACATTTGTTTCTAATCAGCAGTCTTGTCAGGATTGGACGTTGCCAGGGAGAACAGTAAGAAAGGAGGCTCCCACCTCTCTCACCTTTACAAACTCCAGGTGTATTTGTGCTGTGCATTAAGCTAAAGGAGGCAGTAGAGGTTCTGCAGGGTCAGAGAAGCGACAACAGCTTATGTCTTCACCTGGGGTAAAGGGGATTTTCTGCTATGTAATTGAGGCTAACACAAAAAACAAATGGTGAACCAATCCTCTGATAAATGGGCAAGGTTGCTGGTTGCTTGTGTTCCTACAGCATCTAGCACAGTGAGGTCTTTCTGCAGCTGGATTTAAGGAGTTGTGCTGATATTGGATAGAAGATTATTGCTGGCTACAGTCATGTATGTATTGGTATATGTAAATGGAAGAAGTGGTGAGTGGGGTTTTTCTTGTGTCTAGAGAAAGGGAGGTGAAGTTAAGCTGAAGGATAGTAACAAGTTAAGTTAACAGCGAGAGCTGAGTAGTGATTACATTGTCAAAAAGCAAGAGCCTAGAGAAGGTTGATAAAGATGCAGTGAGCTGCAGCACAGACCTAGGTATAAAAGTGGGCAAGGGTCCCTCTCAGGAGAGATGTGAAAGTGTCCAGTGATGGCTTGAGAAGACTGTTCACCCTGCAGGACAGTTCAGAGGATCAGGGGAGCTGCAGGCAAAGTGAGATATTGAATACTTACCTGTGTGATGACGGAATTTAAGGTTGGTTCAAAGGGTTGTGAAACCTGAACCTGGTTGGTGGGGAACCTGTAGGGTGTGGGTTGAGAGGAAGCACACAGAGGTAAGGCACCACACTTGTTGGAGTGCCTTGTATTTTTATTGTATAGCAAGGAAAAGGTGCAGCTTCTGGGGGAGGCCTTGATACATTTAAGAAAATGAAGTGATTTGGGATGCTGAGCTGGATTTGTGGTTCTTGCTTCACAGACCAAGAGCAAGAACAGGTAGGGTTAGAGCCATATAAAAGAAGGACACAAGGAGCTAAGGCTGCAACACATCTCTGTGCTCCCACCATCCAGAGAAGCCCAGGGAGTGCAAAGTGGCACTACTGTCTGGACTTAACAGAGGGATACACAAAATACTGTAAGGCCAGGATTTTCCCTAGAGGTTTTATTGCTTCCTTCTCTTTCTCTTGCCAAGAGACACATAGCTGCAGAAAGAAATACAAAGTTCCTTGTAGATTATTTATTGTAAGTCTGCATTGATTTTTAGTGGAGAAAAAAAAATATGTTGGCTGCGTTTCGATATATCTGCTGTTTCTATCTACATTGACTGGGTAACCTCCCAGAGTACTAGAGAAATGCTGAACAAAAATGTTTATGTATATAAATGGATATTGTCAACAGACTCTTTTTATGCATTAGGATTCCAATAGAGTAAAGAAAAATGTGCTCTGGTAATTTGGATGTTCTTGGCATGTTATGTGGGATTGCCTCCTATCGTAAATGAGATGTCTTTTAAGTGGAGATCTGTCTCATAGCTCTCATCCTTGCTTTGCGCATGTTGTTTACCGGGGACAAGACATTGCCTGCTGGAATACTCAACACACATCTATTTTAGTGTCACACTAACATACTGCACACAAACACCATAAAAGCTCTTGCAAGTAGCACCAGCCATGGTGTCATGGAGATAGTTAACTCTTTCTCACTCACTGGCCGTGTGCCTTTGGCATACAGGGCCTGAAGTAGTGTGTCTGGCCTTGCAGTCTATTTCTGTTTGGGGGGAAAAGAATCAGAGGTCTAGCTGTCCAAGCTGCATAGATTACTTTGAAATTGTGCCTTCAGTGTAATTGATGCAGCTGTATACTTTAAATCTGCAGGCAGCTCTAAACCATTTCTTGCAGTGCAGATTAATATCTCATTGAAGAATCAATTTCAAAGCCCCAAAAGACTATTGCCAATAACTGTGCACAGAATTTGGTCCTCCCCCAACATTAGCTATGGATTAGCATAGAAAAGCTGGCAAGAGTGAAAGTCATCTTTTCTTCTTGCTTTAAGCAAAAGGGGAAAAACTCTTGACTTTGCTTCTGAGAGAAGCAAATCTTTTTTCTGTCCTAACTTTTAAAGAGCTATGAAATATTGATAAAACTGAGAGGAAACAGCTGATCTTGCCAGGACTCTTGCACTGCAAAGCTAATGGTCTGCTGTGGAGAGAGTGGCCCTCCTTATGTCTACACTGCTATGCAACACGATTACCGAGTTTGCATCCTCCTTGATAAATTGTTCCAGCAAACTACCAACTAAACTGTTCTTACAGCCCAGGAGAATCAGAACTGTCACATCATGTGCAGCTTGTGTGTTGCATCACAACCTGGTAAATGTGTTTTTTAGAAAAGGCCTTCATACTTCTGAGTGCCCACTGCCATGGCTCATGGCTGGCATACTTAATGGTTGAGCTCTCCCTTCTCCCAAGATGGCTTTTCTGAAGAATTTTGCAAATGGATCACTCTATCTTAAGAAAACCACTGAAACCAAAAGGGAGCATCAGCCAAGAGGGAATTCTTAGCTTGTAATGAAATAGTGCTTGTATACAGCCTCTTGCTCACAAGAGCAATAACCTTGCAGGAAATTGGATAAACATGTTGGTCCAGGGTCTGGTTCTCAGGTGCCTCACTCTGGTGACACCCCCCAGCCACAGAAGAGCTCTCTTTGCCTAGACTAGAAAGGAGGTGGTTAGTCACAGGACCATAGTCTTTCATAAGGCTGCCACTTTGTATAAATTGACACCAAAATGGCTAACCTGGCAGTTGTGGAGATAATTTCAATTCTTAGACATACTTAGACACCCCTTTTATTACAGGCTATCCCAAAGCCATCAAGCAATATAGAATCTGGGGCACTGCTGTGTGGGTAGGCTTCAACTGGTGGTCTAGGCACATGGGGCTCTGTACCCTAGCATTAGGCTTCTAAGTTCTGGCCTTAGTGTCTGTGAAAGGCCCCTTAAGAGAAAGCCTTTCCTTCTATGTCACTTAACAAATGCCTGCACTCTCTGTTACCTTATGTCTAAGAGAACATTTTTCTCTGTGATGCTCTGGTACCAAATGAGCCAGAAAATGCTGAAGTCACACAGTGGTCACATTGCACAATATTTTACCCCTTCTTTACTGAGCCCAAGCATTTTAACCCTGTTGCCTTTACCATGGGAAGTGCTCAGATATGGTTCTAGTGTTTTTTAAAGCTGCTCAGCTGTTGATCAGCTCATGGCCTAGACAGGATATGATGCATGGAAGCCATTGTGAGGCAATGCTGGCTGGCAAGTATCAAATAACATCAGTGCCAGTGTTTAGGAGCATGGTCCAACTGAATCACTTGGGAGTGTTTCAGGCAAGACCAGCAAGTTCCAGCCCTGTCAACTGGATGCAGAAATCAGCTAACATGTTTCTCTGACATATATTAGGCAGACGATCTGCATGGGTGACTAATAGGTTCCCTTCTGGTGATAAAGCCTGCAGATGACTGGCTCTTCACTTGGGTTTTCTGTGTCTCAAAGGACATAGCCTTGCAGAAAACAGTTCCTTCCAGAGGCTGATCTCACTCACCCACAGAGCTCAACCAGCAGCAAACTGCTTCAAACTGGGTCCCCATTAAGTGGAGGCAGACAGCCCTTGCATCCCTTTGCTAAGCAGCCAAAATGAGCAGGGGACCTCTGTTAATTAAATGCATTAAATGATGATGCTTTCTGGAAGAGTTCATAAATCAATGCTTGTCTGCAGATCTGTCCAAGCATTGACATCTTCCAGGCAAATTTGCAGTAGCATCACTAACAGATATATGACACAGCTCAGAGCTGCCTATGGCACCTCTCGATCTTTGATGGTGTTGTGTAAGGATACTGGGTGGATGAGGGGAGAGCAGTGGATGGTGTCTACCTTGACTTCAGCAAGGGTGTCCCCCAGGGGTCCGTACTGGGTCCAGTCCTGTTCAACTTACTTATCAGTGACCTGGATGATGGAATAGAGTGCACCCTCAGCAAGTTTGCGGATGACACAAAATGAGGAGGAGTGGCTGATACCCCAGAGGGCTGTGCTGCCATTCAGAGGGACCTGGACAGGCTGGAGAGTTGGGCAGTGAGGAACCTCATGAAATGCAACAAAGGCAAGTGCAGGGTCCTCCACCTAGGGAGGAATGACCCCATGCACCAGTACAGGCTGGGGGCTGACCTGCTGGAAAGCGGCCCTGCAGAGAGGGACCTGGGAGTCCTGGTGGACAGCAGGTTATCCATGAGCCAGCATTGTGCCCTGGTGGCCAAGAAGGCCAATGGTATCCTGCATTAGGTGCCAGCAGGTCAAGGGAGGGGATCCTCCCCCTCTACTCAGCCCTGGTGAGGCCACACCTGGAGTACTGTGTGCGGTTCTGGGCTCCCCAGTACAAGAGGGACATGGAGCTCCTGGAGTGAGTCCAGCAGAGGGCTACAAAGATGATGAGGGAACTGGAGCATCTCTCATACGAGGAGAGGCTGAGAGAGCTGGGCCTGTTTAGCTTGGAGAAGAGAAGACTGAGAGGGGATCTTATCAATGCGTACAAATATCTGAAGGGAGGTGTCAAGAGGATGGGGCCGGACTCTTTTCAGTGGTGCCCAGCGACAGAACAAGAGGCAATACGCACAAACTGAAACAGGGGAAGTTCCGGCTGAATATGAGAAAACATTTCTTTACTGTGAGGGTGACAGAGCGCTGGAACAAGTTGCCCAGAGAGGCTGTAGAGTCTCCTTCTCGGAGATATTCAAAAGCTGCCTGGATGCAATCCTGTGCAACATGCTGTAGGTGACCCTGCTTGGCAGGGGGTTGGACTAGATGATCTCCAGAGGTCCCTTCCAACCTCATCCATTCTGTGATACATTACAGTATGGCCTGTTCAGAAGGATGAACAAGGCACAGCATCTGCACCATTTGCTCTGTACTGCCCAGACTGCTCTCGAGCAGTACATGCTTAAGTTACTATTCAATGCCATCTCTGTATTTCTACGATTAGTAATTACAGCCTTGCCTGGATCACCAGGAAAGGAGATGGCCAAGGCTTTTCTTGAGGGAAGCCAAGGTTGCAGGAAGCCCACTGGAGCCGATCTCTTATTGCCTTCCAACTGGGCTTTGGGCGAACTGTCCTTGTGCGAGATAGAAACACCAGTGAGTTAGATCCCCCTCGGTATTCACAAGGAAATTGCTTTCTGCATTTACCTATTCCCCAGCATCCTATTTGGCTTTTAGTTCAGCCAGCCCCTGGACTGCAATCAGAGCACTCTGAGCATTGCAATTGACTCAGACAACTCCCTTGGAATGTAATGAGAGTGCAGCATATCAAGAATAACAATAGACATTGTACTCCTTAGCTGCACTGCATTGTTTCTGTATATAAGGACAGGGACTCTGGTTTACATAGCTTGCTCTAAGAGATGTACTGGGTCTGACTGCTGTTGGATTTGAAATTAAAAACAATGTAGCTGTTAAAAATGCATGGAAAACCACCTCTTTCTTTCTGTTCTTATTGATGGGCTATCCCCAAATGCATCTGCAGCTTCTCATGTTAGTGTTTAGTTGATTAAAGATTTGTGTCTGAATCGAGCCCCAAGGGTTAGATTATCAGCTGCTGTTAATGAACATAACACTATCGACTGCAGCAAAGCCATTGCTCACTTTATAGTGGCTGATGAATTGACTTCGATTCTGAATAACTCCATACACTAGTGCACCTACAACCTGAATTCGAATTGCACAGCTGCTGTCCTGTAGATAGTGAGAATGAGCTACTGACTCCACATATTTTGGGGGAGGTTAGATGTACTACATGCACTGTTACATTTTAAGGTTTGCCTTAACAGGGCCCTTGCCATAAATTCAGTGTTCAGGGTCAGTGAAGCCCATCTTACTGACTATTTTTTCAATTCTGGACCTTGTGTACTTTCATTTCATTCTTCTGTCTCATTCCAGTCCTCAACTGCAGACCCCAAGGGGTAGGGAAAATCCCCACAGAGACTGGACAGCACCCAGCATAAAGGGGCTCTGTCTTCTGAGTGAGCTTCTTCCTGATACCTGAACACAGAGACATTGAGTATTTGCAAGAAGCTGACAGGGCTGTTAGTGCTACCCATAGGGACAAAATGGATACTGTCTCTCCAATGAAGTGCCCCTTCCTTTAACTAGTTACCCATGTATCATAGTGTTTCTACTCGGGATTGGTTGGGGCAGTTGCTTGTTTGCTATAACTGTTTGAACATCTGGATAGGATCTTTAAACCACAGCAGGCAGACCGAGAGCCCAGCTTCTGATTTCCCTCTGATCCCTGAAGCCTCATGGGGGGGTTCTTCCTTGCTCCCCTCTCTCCCTCCCCCTCAACATGCAGGGCCCTGAAATGTTGCTGCAGCCTCATGACCATGCCACACAGGCCTGTTGCTTCCTCTCTGTTTTGGGAAATGCTGCAGTCCTACCTGCAGATCTGACTGCAGTTGTGGTTGAGGCATGCACTTCTTTGTGTATGTACAGTCCACCGCTGAGGCCTCTGCCAGGAAGACACAGGCAACATTTTGTAGCTACCATACAGTGGGTTTCTAACAACACTAAACAGAAGGTTTGGTGCCTTGCTGATCTCCGTCAAATGACCTTTTAATCCCATTCCTATGCACATATATTAGGTTCATTTTTCGACTGCCAGCATGCACCTCCAGCTGTGCTGCAAGGGCTCCTTCTCTTGGCTGGGTGTTGTCATGGGATTTATGCACATTGCTATAGTGAACATCGAGAGCAGTGGGCATTTGGCATCTCAAATCTTATGAATCCATTCAAGCAGAGATGGTTTGGGAGGCAGGGAGCATCTGCAAATTTAGGCTTCTCTCTGAAGATGTACCTGAGAGATAATGATGATCAGTAGCACTGTAACTAATAACAGCTTGACGTAGGTGATCTGATAAGAAGCAGACCAGCTGTGGAGGTGGAGCTGGCATAGCTTGTACAGTCACCAAAGGCTGAGGGAGCTGGATCTCTTTAGTTTGGAGAAGAGGAGACTGAGGGGTGACCTCATTAATATTTATAAATATGTAAACGGGAAGTTTCAGAAGGATGGAGGCAGGCTCCAATGATAAGACAAGGGGCAATGGGTGCAAGCTGGAACATAGGAGGCTCCACTTAAATATGAGAAGAAACTTCTTCACGGTGAGGGTGACGGAGCACTGGAACAGGCTGCCCAGAGAGGTTGTGGAGTCTCCTTCTCTGGAGACATTCAAAACCCACCTGGACGCATTCCTGTGCGACCTGATCTAGGTGTTCCTGCTCCAGCAGGGGGATTGGACTAGGTGATCTTTCAGGGTCCCTTCCAATCCCTAACATTTTGTGATTCTGTGATTGGGTAAAATACTCAGTTTACACCAGTGTTGCTTTTGTCTCTGCGTGATCAGGAGATGCTGGAGCTCTGATTTTGTCACATGGGTACTTTTTACACCCAGTTGGAGTGATAGGGAATCGCAGGCTCTGGTCTCTGTTGGTAGTCCTAAGCCCTGAGTAGACAAGAGCTCAAGGTTTCAGTGTTTAAGCAATCAGATTTGAGCATGTGGAAGTAAGAGGTGCTAAAGAACTCAAAACCAGGCTAAATTATCTTTATTCCAAGGGCAAATGTTTCTCTGGGGCTTCTTTCAGTCTCTCCTACTTTCTGTCTGTAGCACATTGATTTCTAAAGCTTTCTATCTTCTACCGCAGATCTTCAGCTTGTCGCAGAGGAAGTGTATGTCGTCCATGATGGTATGTGAAAGAGAGGGTTTCATGGATGAATTATACAGCCACTCTGCAGAAAACTTCACTTGATCTTTTTGTTTGTTTGTTTTTTGCATTTGCATTTGCCTCCATGGGAAGGAAGAAGTGTACCATTGCATTAGCTCTTAGTAGCATCTTTGATACTCCTTAAATCTACTGGCTAACTGCTTCTTAAACTACTCATGGAAGCACATAGAAACAATTAGATGAGTGAACATAGGCGAGTTATAGGCATTAATAGCATGTCTTTAACTCCTCCGATACATCCATATTCAGGAAAAAAAATATGTGAACAGCAGGAAATTCAATGAGTCTTGACAGGTTGTTGTGATTTACTCATTTTTAAGTGGACAAGCTGAAGCTGTCTGTTTAGTGTTGTTACTGTTGTGCTTAAAGCAAAAGCTATGAGGGTCTCCTCTGCACCTTTACCTGCATTGGATTAATGAAGTTATCCTGCTGCTTTAATACCTCATCAGATTTTTGTCTGGTGTATCTTTATAAAGCGAAGGTGTCTTGCAGTGAATCTGTAGCATTAAGGTAGTAATTTCAGGGAGGGTTAAAGGAAGAACAATCCCATAATTTTCCTCAGGCAGAATTTCACTATGATGAAACAGAAAATGAGGGTAAAAACAGCTGCATTTAGATTAATTTGTAATACTGTTGTTTCTGGTATAAGGGGCCTGAAAATAATAGAAATGGATACAAAAGAGGGATGGCCTGAAAGTTATATTTATACCCTGAGATCACTGCAAAATCCTGGCCTTTTTGAAGTCACTGACAAAACATCCATACACAAAGAAATTTTTTTTTCCTTGTTGTGTTTCCCCTAAACTTTCAGCAGAATAAAAGTCAGAAGGAAGTTTGTTGCAGCTTAAGGCTCAGTGGAAACCAGATAACTCATAAGTGGCTTCCTACAGTGACAGTTGTCATGTATCTGACCTGTTGTGTCTGCAGGATGAACCTGTGGGCAGTGACACATCACCTGGGTAGCATGTTTCTCCAGCAGCCAGCTAACCTACAGGAAGCCCTTTGGTACGAGTTCAGGACAATGCTTGGGGTCCAGAGCAAAAAGCCAAGTGAGGTCCTTGAGGACCCCTCAGACAGCTCCATATCCACCACAGAGCTCAGAGTAGGGTGACAACCCTGACTGATAACAAAGTCCTCGTTATTAGATGTGTCATGCACACATTCCCTCTTGCTCCTGGGACACTGGGGACATTGTTCACTCAGAAGGGTTATCTGCTTTTCACTCCTTCTTCACTACGGTGCCCAGGACAATACTTGACAGGTCCCGGGTGTATTTTCCCTCCTTAGTGTTAATTTCCTAAAATATGTTTATAAACCATCAGGTATGTAGGTATATGTTCATGCATTGTTTCTGACAAGGTGAGTGAATGGTTTCCCAGGCTTAAAAGTGCATGGCTAAACTAACTGGGACCAACATTTATGGGTTAGCCCTAACTTCAGGCTTGCCCTCCCGTGCCTTCACAGGCAGACATGCCTGTACACATCATTTCAATGAGGAGGGCATCCTGCAGATTATACAGGCCTCCTTCCTGCTTGGTTAAAACTTCTGTGGAAGACTAAAAGAAGTTTTGTCTAGGGGATATAAATAGACAACCTTTCTGAATGAAAACATGTTCTGTCATCTTTAAAACAAAAACAGTGAGAAATAGCCCCGGGATATTTGTGACAGATGCCCTGTTACAGATACCACAGCAGCCATCTATCAGCACTTGTCAGAGTGGCTGTCCACTGTTGTATCTGGAGTGCTTTTGAAACTAGACAAAATATTTTATTCTGATAAAGGAACCCAGAGCAAAATTAATTTAAAATCTCTTACAATTTGAACATATTCATTACAGAGATCAGACCTCATTTCATGATCACCACGTCTGACTCTTCTCTGTTTCCTGAAAGTCTCTCAGGTTCTTCTCCATTGACATGACTTTCCCCAATCTTCCCATCAGTTTCCAGGTCTGGTTCCAAGAAGGATTTTAAGACAGTACCTAACCCTAATGCCAATGTATGCTCTGTAATCTGTTGATCTTAAGAGGTACACTGAAGTGTGCACAGGACAGTGAGCACATGTTTGTGTGGTTTTCACATTGAAATTCCCGTTTTGTTAATCTCATCAAAACTGTTCCATTCCCCAGAAACACTGGTCTTTAGGGATCATATTCCAAAAAGAATACAAAAAATCTGAAATCACAGAAACCTATTTGGGTAGAATATGTGCTGCACTGTGTATTAATTAATTAATTAATACATTCAAAACAGTGTTTGTTAGCTGCCTGGTTATAGAATCATAGAATGGTTTAGGTTGGAAGGGACCTTAAAGATCATCTAGTTCCAACCCCCTGGCCATGGGCAGGGACACCTCCCACTAGGCCAGGCTGCTCAAAGCCCCATCCAGCCTGGCCTTGAACACTTCCAGGGATGGGGCATCCACAGCTTCTCTGGGCAATCTGTTCCAGTGCCTCACCACCCTCATTGTAAAGAATTTCTTCCTTATATCTAATCTAAATCTACCCTTTTCTAGTTTAAAACCATTACCCCTTGTCCTATCACCATGCTCCCTGACAAAGAGTCCCTCCCCAGCTTTCTTGTAGGCCCCCCTTATGTACTGGAAGACCACTATAAGGTCTCCCGGGAGCCTTCTCTTCTCCAAGCTGAACATCCCCAACTTTCTCAGCCTGTCTTCATAGAAGAGGTGCTCCAGTCCTTTGACTTCATGAAAGGACAATTTTAAAGTAACATCATCCTCACCTTAGAATTTGAAGGCCACACAACATCATTGTGGTCAGAATATAAATCTTACTACTTCTATTTGACCTAGGCCATATATTTTTGCAATAGGATCTCTTACATAAGCCAAGAAGACAAGTTTCTTGGTCTCTTACTGAAAGGAGGCAGAGGCATGATTCAGCTACTGAACACAAGTGCCACCAAATCAGTGAGTCCAGGAAAATGATAAACATTTAGTAAGTGTTTAGAAACTCTTATTTCTAGCCAGACAAATGAGTTATGGAAGCAAGATATAAACAACTGCTAAAATTTTTTAGAAGTGTACCGTTGTGGTGCTTCAGTTCTGTCTCTACCCCCGAAAATGTGAGCTGTGCTATTTCAGCAAGATTTTGAGGCAACATTTTCACTTCATTAAATGCTGTCATTCTTTTCATGCATATTCTAAGTGCTGTTATATTTAGCCTCTTCCTATTTACCCTGCTGCAGAGGCACTGGCTGCAGTGGGCTGTGTAAACACAATCATTTCTCATTTTCAAACATTTGGCAATTAAAATTTTGAAGTGAGTGATACAAAAGCTCTACAAGGTTATCAAGGCTTTGCTCACTCCCCGTATGTTGCCTGTTTTTCAAATTACACCAATACCTGACAGTAGCTCTGGCAGGTCAGTGTCATCCAGACTTGGTACTCTGGACCTTGTCTTGGCTGTGGAAGAGACACAAACTACTGTGATTTATGGTTTGATGTACAGACACTTATGAGCAAAAAGTTTAATAAATCAGCTCTGATAGGAAGAGATATAGTGGCTATGTAGAGATCAACTTCATGGCTAAGCAGAACAAGTGTCCAACGGGTATATAAAGCTATTTCTGTATTGTTTTCCATTGAATTATTTTGTGTCAGTATTGTCCATTCTAAATATTTAAATATCATCAGAAAATTATTACATCTCCATGATAATGCAGTTAAGCTATTTATCACTGTTTTCTAATTTTTGTGCCTCTAGGATTTTTGCTAGGTGATACAGAAACCTATAATCGGGAGGAGGTAAAATATTATACATAACAGCAAAGCCACTTTGAATACTTCAGACACTTTGAATACAGTCAAATAATGGCTCGTTCTGTGAAGGGGCAACAAACATATTCTGTGACACTTCTCTAAATCCTCCTTCATTCAGTGTAGCAAACTTTGTTCCTACTTTTCCCTCTGTAGTAATGAATAGCTGAAACTGAAGTAAAAACTTTCTAGAACACATGAACAAGGGAAAGCAAACACTGAACTTAGACATGTACTGAGCAGAAATTTAGCTGATTTCCCAACATTAGCTTCAGTGGCACTACGTTCATTTAGTACCTGGAAGGTCACTCTCTTCAGACTGCTTAACCATGACATTTAGAGTTAGAAAACAGGTTTTATCTTGCTGGACTGACTCCACAAATGTCTACTGCATAATACCCAGCCCCTATGTAGTTCTGCTCAGCTGCTACTCCAAGATATCGGCAGAGTTAGGCTACAATGCATGCTGTTAATGAGCATGTTAATTTGCAAGTGTCATGATTCAACTAGGGCTCAGCCTAGCCCTTTCTTTGCTCTGGTTTCTTTCTATCACTGGGAATTCAGGGGAAAAAAAAAAAAACACATTTAGTGAGAGTTGTCTCTAATTTTCGCACCTCTTTTGAACTAAGTCGAAAGGGGGGCAATGTTTGGCAGTGTTCACAAATATAAATATCTTTTATTTGAGGAGTGACAGATTTTGGCCTGTAAACTCCAGGGCCTGAGAAAATCAAGTTTACTGACTCACTTCTCAACAGTGTTTGGGGCTCCCAAACAAGGAAAAAATGGTACCAGTATTGGTGACAGCAGAGGGAGCATTCATATTGATGGAATAGAATCTCCTTGTGCTTATTTTAGGATGGTCTTCTACACAGTATGTGAGTGAGAGCTGCTCTTTGCAGCATCTGTTTTCTGTGCTGGTAGCATAACAAAATCATGAGCCACTCTGCCACAAGTACTGGTGGACTATCTCTGTGTTAGGCCACAACGGAAAAATGAAGAACAATCTGAAGGCTGCTCATCTGGTCACTTTGTGATTGGACTTTCTGTAGACCTGCTAGCAACATTTCTTATTTTCTCTTTCCCTGCAAAAGATGCTAGTTTTGATTCTTACAGAAGTAAATGTTGATTCAAATCATTTGTTGTTTATGCAGGGTTTGCATGGATACTAGACTGATTCTTCTGTTGTTGGGAAGGTTTAGGGCAAAATTTAGTATTCATGAAAATAGCATATATATGCACTTTGTATACAACAGATGTTAGAATTAGGGACTGAACTGAGTAGGTATGTCGGGAAAATGACTGAGATAAGTTTGAGGATACTCACTGAAATCTGTCAAACTAATACTCAGTTCTTTGCCCTAGCAGCCTTACTTTCTTTCTCTTCTGAGGAAGCTTCATCAGTTTAAGCCTTCCTCCAGATGGTGAAGGAGACCTGCAGAAAGTTGATGATTAGTCAGATCTGGAGAACTTGGTCTTTGATTCACCAATAGAGACAATATTTCTAAGAGTACTTCAGTCTTCCCAGGATCTTGGTGTTAAAATGATTCAAACTATACTAGAGGGACCGTAAGTACTCTAGGAGTTTCACTGGCATTTCCTGCAAGTTTAAAAGGTATTTGCTTCCTTTGTGACAGAAGAAGAAACTACGGAGCCATCCTTAGTGTAGCTGTCAACAGAAAGGACTTTTGCACATAAGCAGGTGTGCTTTTAAATTGTTCCCGTAACCCTGCAGGCAGAAACTAAAAAGAGAAAGAAAACTAGGTGATGTAACCCTGCTGTTCTAGTCTGCAACTTTAGACATTTTAAACCTAATTTTTTTGTCCATATCCAAAGTGAAAATAAATACTGTCCATTTAGATTGTAATAGAAGCAGAGCAGTACTAGCAGCTGTGGAGAGGACAAGGTAAAGAAGACATAGCAAAAAGGTTGGGTCTGCAAAACCACCACTTGTGGGATAATTGGCTGTTAGTGGCTTCAGACTGAATATACTGCAATGACCATTATTTCATGGCTGAGCTGAATAAAGTAGTTATACTGCTATACTTTAAAAGGTATATTTTTCCACTAGGAAAAGTAATATGAAAAGAACTTAATGTAAATATGAATTTAACATGGGATGTGGGGCAGTTGCTGCTGGAATAACTGGCGAGAAAAAAATAGTGTTAAGTATTGTTGGTCAAAACAATGTTTTATCACAAGGCAAATATTCAAAGTCAGTTTGCAATCCGAAGATTTTGGGGGGGGATCTGTCTTTTACACCACCAAAGCCAACAAACAATACAAAGTAAGACTGACAAAGTTGTCTCTTTTTTTGTAATTAAGGAAGAACATTAGAAATATTAGAAACTGGTGAAACTAGGCAGAAATTACTTTCATTTGAGTAAAGCTGCCCCTGAGTTTTACAAATTGCTCAGTCAATCACAATCAAATATTTTTCCCAATTTTGTTAAAGGGTTTCCTGTTCATACTCAGTGAGAATGATTTCTTCCCCCTGGGTACAGTTCACAGATTCATAGATGGTTGAAGCTGGAGGGTGCCTCTGGAGATGGCCTAGTCTAGTCCCCAGCTCAGAGCATCTAGAGGAGGTTGCTCAGGGCCATGTTCAGTCAGGTTTGGAGTATCTCCAGTAAAGGAGACTTCACAGCCTGTGAACCTGTGCCAGTGTTTCACCACTCTTGAAACTAATATATATATATATGTGTGTGTGTGTGTGTGTGTGTCTTTGTATGCATAAACAGGATTTGCATGATTTCATTTTGTTCCCATTACCTCTTGTCCTATCACTGGATAGCACTGAGAAGAGTTGTGCCCCATCTTCTTTACCTCTTCACCCCCATATCAGTTCTTTATACACACTGATGAGATCCCCCCTGGGCTGTCTCTTTTTGAGGCTGAACAGTCCCAACTTTCAGTCTGTCCTTGTATAAGAGATGTCCCAGTCATCCTGTTGCCCTTCACTGGACTCTCTCCAGTAGCTCCATGGCTCTCTTGTACTGGGAAGCCCAGAACTGGATGAAGTACTCCAGGTGTGTGGCCTCACCAGTGCTAAGTAGAGGGGAAGGACCCCCTCCCACAGCCTGCTAGCAACACTTCTAATTCAGCCCAGGATGCTGTTGGCTTTCTTTGCCACAAGGGCACATCACTGGCCCACATTCAGCTTGGTGTCCACCAAGGTCCCCAGGGCCTTTTCTGAAAATCTGCTTTCCAGCCAGTCAGCCTTCAGCCTCTTCTAGTGCCTGGGGTTGTTCCTCCTCAGGTACAGGACTTTTATTTGCTCCATCAGCTTCCAAGGGATCAAGGTGAGGGAGACTAGCTTGTACTTCCCCAGATCCTCTTTCTTTCCCTTCTTGAAGATAGATAGAAGTGACATTTGCTTTCTTCCTGTCCTCAGGAACCTGCTATGAAGACCACAACCTTCCAAAGATTATTGAGAGTGGCCCCACTGTAACATCAGCCAGCTCCCACCGCACTCGTGGGTGCATCCCATCAGGGTCCATGGACTTAGGTATGTCCAGTTTGTTTAAATGTTCCCTAATATGATCCTCTTCCACCAAGGATGAGTCTTGCTTGCTCCAGAGTTTCCTACTGGTCTCAGGAGCCTCATATTGCTGAAGGCTGGTCTTACTGGTAAAGAATGAGACAAAGAAGGCTTTAAGTACCTCAGCCTTTTCTGTGTCCTTTGTCACCAGGTCCCTCAACCCTTACTAAAACATTTCCAACCTATATCTGTCCTGTAGTCTTATTTTGAAGAAAATGTATAGAGTAACATGAATATCACTCAAGCCATTTGTATTGTCTGTACAGCTGTTGGACAGCAGTACAGCGAAGCACATGAATTATCCCCTTGTTATCAATAGCATTACTCATGTACCCAAAGTTAAGCACATATTTAAAGGCTTTGGGAAATAGGCCTTCAGTTTCCATCAATGTGAAATGCTTGAAACACAATCTGCTGCTATTTAAATCTTCTCTGAGACATCTACAGAGTACAAAATTGTACACATTCAAAGATCAATTTAAAGAATTGCTGCTAGCAAAGGAAAATGATAGAAAATAAGAGAACAGCTAAGAGTGGTGATTTTAAGGAGAACTAGGAGCTGGACCAGACTGACCCTCTCGTGCTTGGTATGCAGTTTGCAAAGCTGGATGTGTCTATCTGGATGCATTTGGAAAGCCTTAAGCACTGGTTTTAGAACACGGACGACATAAGATATGCAGACAAACTAAAACTCAACTCTGAGCACCTCTTTTCCTCAGATAAGTGTTGCCTTTCCTATGTGCACTGATATTTTTAGCTAGAGAAAAAAAGAGTCTTGGTTTTATGGGGCCTCCAATGTCTTTCTCTAAACCTGCCAATACAAAGCATGTTGCTGAATGTCTTGGCACTTTGTGTGCCAGTTCCAGGGTCCTCAGGGACGATTCTCTGTGTGTGTATCATGGCCCATTCCTTCATTAGCCTCTCTGCTAGGACACACGTTTCTTGATTGTAATGATAACTTTGTACAGGGTAGAAAAAACATGTATCTGGTTCCTGTAAATATGACTGATCTGGGAGTCAGAAATGAGTGTTTTCAACTTTGTGATACTGCTGATGTCATTTCACTGCTGAAGGTTGGGGGTGGGGAGGAGGGTTGCATTTGTAAATTTTTTCCAGCAAAAACTGTGTCTTTGTACAGCCTCTGCCCCACTGGGATCCTAGGCTTTTCCCTAATCTGCTACTTTGTGAGTAATAATAGTCAATTATTGTAATGAGACCAAGACTACAAGTCTCTTTTCCGAATAGCAGCAGAGCAGCTATCATGTACCAATAGGGTAATCAGTGCTGGCTTTTGAGAACAGCACTTCCCAAGCAATTACAGAGATGACAGCCTGACCTCAAATTGTTAAGGACTTTCTTGTAAAACTGAGAGATTAGTTTCACTTAGATTAGCCCTGCCAGATTCTGACCTGGCTGTTTGCATCCTGCTTACTGAAATTATCCTTGAAGTCTCAGTGGGACTTGGTGTAACAAAGCTCTTTGCAACTTAGCATCAGTCTGTTATCTTTCTCTGCTTTCTGTCTGGATCAGGTCTGTGGGGACACACAGAAGAGCGGCTGCACCAAGGTCAAACACGGCTTGACAAAAGAAATGCTGTTTTTGAACTTGTGCAAGTGCCCTGAGGTTCCCTGGGATGAGAAATACAAAGAAAACATGAAGCGTTTAATATCGTTCATCTAAGTATACTTTTATTGATAAACATATGCATTAATGGTGTTATCAATAGCACCATCTACTGTCTTCAGGACAGCAGGACACAAGCTCTGCATTGTAACAGCAGAGATGATGAGTGAAATGAGAAGAGGACAGAAAATAAGGTTCACCCTGCTCCTCTCCTGCCAGCAGCAGCAGTGCTGGAGAGCTGCTGCATCCACCTGCATTGGTGACACAAGCAACCTGCTGGGAGCCAGTACGGCAAAATCTCTGTCAGTGTTTTGGAGCCCTGTTTTCAAGCTGCCGTGGCCCTCTGTTCATATGAGTGTTACCAAAGCATACTATCCAAATTGTCAACAAACACCAGGAATATTATTTCCTCCAGCACTTAGACTATTCTTCTCCACTTGCCCTTGCCAGTCTTTAAGTACATTCTGGGGGAATTTGCTATATTTGACTCAGTTTGTCTGGGAGATCATAGGCCACAGGGAGCCAAGGAAGGTTTCAGTCAAGACAAAATAATATTCTGGGTATGTTTTATTCATAGTATTTATACCATAACTCCATTCTCAGGCTTACCATATGAGGAACAGAGGTAAAGGCCCAGGGGCCTTATGAAGTAAGCAAAGAAAGATATCCAAGGACCATCCCTCCTCCCTCACCCTCAGCTTGAAGGCCATTGCCCCGCAGTCCATTGCAAACCTCTGTGTATGGTGTTTTGGTGAGAGGAACCCCAGGAGCTCTGGGTCTGCAATGTGAGGGTTGGCAAGGGGGGCTTTTTCTAGGCTGTCAGCCTCTCCTGCCTCTGGGGTTCCTCCTGACCTGGCTCTATCAAGGCCAGCCTTACCTTCTCCTCACCACCAACCCACCGCATCTGCCTCTCTGCGAGTTAGTCGCAATTTAACTTCCTCTCTCCCCTCACCAAGATACAAACTGTGGATGCTCCTGAAACTTTGTTCAGAGACTAACTAAGCCAGGCAAAGGAATACAGATGAAGAAACATAGATATGCCTGACCCAAACTAAAATCATGAGCTGACACAACACGTTGCAGGTTTTATTAACCATACAAAGTACATGTTTAAAAAGGAGATGATAACACAGTACAGTCTAAGCAGCAGCCTGAGCATCAGTGGTTGACAAGATCCCCATCCTTTGCACATGTCACAACAATGGTGACCAGCAAATGATGCAATCTTTAATTTCTTTCCCTCCCCACTTCTCGGAATACCCTGACTTTGGAACTCTTTGCTCTGCAGAGCCATGATCCCTTCTCTAGTCCATCAAGAGGGAGCTTTACTGCAAAGTGTTATGGAGGTTCCTGCATGCTCCAGCTCCAGAGCCACCCCCGGGGTTTCATCATGAGAAGCAACCATCTTATTATTCACTCCAGATCTAGCTTTTTGTCAAAAGGAATGAGCTCTTTTGTTCCTTTCTTTGGCCCTTTTTGTGCTGTTCCAGGACAGGATGTATCACTTAGAAATCTAATTTTTTAAAGAGGAATTCAATTTCTCACACTGCTGCCAGTGTTCACAGAGCCACTGCTCTGCCCCAGGGAAATGGAAGAAAAAAAAAATCATGGACAAGCAAACAAAATAACCAGAAGTGGCTGGCATCAACATGGCAATGAGGAGTACCAGGAAAAAAGCAGACATTTCCAGCATGGAAGAGCCGAGGACACCTGTATACAGGTTTGGGGACCAAAATATAAGAAGGATATAAAATTATTAGACACCATCCAAAGGAGGGCACCAAAGATGGTGAAGGATCTAGAGGGGAAGATGTATGAGGAGTGGCCAAGGTTCTTTTGTTCAGCTTAGAGAAGAGGAGATTGAGGGGCAATGTCATGGCGGCCTACAGCTTCCTCACAAGGGGAGCAGAGGGGCAGGTGCTGATCTCTTCTCTCTGGTGACCAGTGACAGGACCCGAGGGAACGGCATGGAGCTGTGACAGGGGAAGTTCAGGTTGGATATTAAGAAAAGGTTCTTCACTGAGAGGGTGGTTGGGCACTGGGACAGGCTCCCCAGGAAAGTGGGCGAAGTGGCCATGGCAGCAAGCCTGTTGGAGTTCAAGAAGCATTTGGACAATGCTCTCAGACATATGGGTTTGATTTTTGTGTGGTTCCGAGTAGAGCCAGGAGTTGGACTTGATGATCCTTGTGAGTCCCTCACAGCTCAGGATGTTTTATGACAGTGTTTACTTGGTTCTGTGCATAAGGACATAGATTTCTGGGGGGATTATCTGGTGTCTGTGAAGGAGCAAGAGCATGTGCCTATCCCTGCAGGAAGGCATTAAAAATACCTCTTCCCTCCTCCTCAGCCAACTGTAGGAACCTAGGCTGGGACTCCTAACCATCTCCAGACTCTGGTAAAAACAACAGATGGGTACATCTGCGGTTAGTGGCAAGGGATGGGATGGGATGGGATGGGATGGGACAAACAGAGAGGTTGTCCTTCCACAATCCTCTGACTGAATCTTGTGCAGCAAATAAGTCAGTCTGATGGCCCAACATAAGACTCAGAGTCAGACACTTAGCAACCAAAATGAAAACACTCTTCAAGTGGTAAATTACTCAGGAGTTCTCTGGAGATAAATAGTCTATGATCATGTCATTGACAGCTGTAAAATGATGCATCTGCCTTTGGGGTCAAGTTAAAGCTTTACAGACAGACAGCCCTTATTACAGTTCATCCTTACTTATGAGTGTTTGGCTACACAGATTAAATAGTGTTCTTTTGCTACAGGGTTTGGGGATATTGTATAAATTTGTGCCATGAGAAAGTCAATAAATGACAGCTGTTTGAAGATCTGCTCAACAGAAAAGTTAAAAAGAAAAACAAACAACAACAAAAAAGACCAAAGGGGAAAAAAATAGTTGAAGAACACACAAGTTCTGTCTGTATTTGAAGATTAGATAGCTTCATAGCTAACATCCAAGAGGAAAAAAAAAA
>VXAA01002715.1:386130-402005 GCA_013399115.1 Anseranas semipalmata | reverse complement strand
AAAAAAAAAAAGAAGTGTTTACAAGACACTCAGGACAATGCCTGAATATTAATTATGAGGCTGACAAAAACTGAGATGCTTCTATGGGGATGCTACTATTTGCTTAATTGCAGTAATAGTCTGATGGAGCAGCAGAGATGCTGCAAAAGAACACCTTAGTCCCTGGGAAGGTCAGGAATCGTACTTGTACTAGTCAGTTAATTGGCTAACCTATGATTCAATGCTGCTGAAACATTGACAGGCACTTGTATTTTAGCACTGGTAATCACTGCTGGAGCAATTGGGCATTTGCTGCGGGCAACAGGAAGTAATTTTACCATTGAATAATTCCTGGGCTTGGTGAGACCTCACCTCCCCTGCTTCACCATGTTTCACCTCCCTTTCGTCCTCATCAGCATACACATTATATTTTTCAGCTCGGTATTTTATCTGTATTTACAATATCATTTTATTTTTCAGCTCAGTGCCTTTCTACAGCACCCCTACTGTTGTCTTGACAAGCCATTAATAACAAATACATCCAATTGGAATTATTCTGGGACCAGTCAGCCCTCATGCCATTAATTTGGCTGCCCATGAGTCAGGGTGACTTGAAAAGTGGGATTTCCATCCTTCAGCCCTGAGCTGGCCAGTGCAGCTCTGCTCTCTGCCTCCTCAGGAGAAGGTTTGCTTTCAAGGCTCTGAGCAGAGCCGTGGCCTGTTTCTGTCAATTGCCAACCTCTGTAAAAAGCAGTTGATAGCAAAGATCAACGTGGTTGCCGCAAGCAACCCTAACCCTAAACCCTAACCCCTAACCCTAACCCTAAACCTAAACCTAACCCTCACCCTAACCCCTCACCCTAACCCTAACCCTAAACCTAACCCTAACCCTAACCCTGAACCAAACCCTAACCCTAACCCTGACCCTAAACCCTAACCCAACCCCATTCCCAACAGGACTCTGTGCTTTCTCTCTCTCCAAACCCCAATCCTTAGCCTCACCCGGACCCTCACCATTTTTGCCCGCACCCTACCGCACCCCACCTAGGGCTCCCAGGAAATACTGCTCAGAACAGAAGCTTGTTGGTGGCCCTCAACTTCCTTTGGCAGCCCTTACACAACCCCACTCTCAACAGGACTCTGCGCTTTTTCTCTCTCCAAACCCCAACCCTCAGCCTAACCCGGGCCCTCATCAGTTTTGCCCGCACCCTACCGCACCCCACCTAGGGCTCCCATGAAACACTGCTCACAGCAGAAGCTTGTTGGTGGCCCTCAACTTCCTTTGGCAACCCTTACACAACCCCACTCCCTTCTTTGTACTCTTTGACAGGTAAAAATGTCTTCAACACATTGGCAATTACCTGTAAGTTTCCTCTAAGACTCTGTGCTGAGAGTGAGGATGAATCATTTTTCCATTCTACTCTGAATAGAGGGAAGAGAAGAGATTATCTGAAGTTCCTTGGGGAGGGAGATTGCAGAGCAGGATGGGCAAACCGATGAGGTTGAATAAATGAGAAGGACATGTACTACCATATGCTGGGTTCTGTAATCCAGTATGAAGACAGTTATTAGCAAGTACACACAGCAGGCAAAAAGCCACAGAGACCCATTAAAATGACCCTGTTTGTGCTTTCTCCTCTTCTAAATCACGACCTTTGCTCTAAGGGCACACATCAAGACAGATCCCAAGGAGATGAGTGCACAATGAGGTTCTTCAGCAAGTAGTGCACATCAGTGCTGTATCCCTGTGCTAGGCAACATATACTTCTGTATGCTGTGTTGTCTTTTTAGTGTTGATTTAGCACTCATAGCGCCAGAACTGTTGTATTACCATATGCATCTATAGGGTACTTGAATTCATATTTGAGACAGATCTGGGACCACTACTCTTTGGAGAGCCTAATCTCCCCTGCAAATTTTACCACTGTCTTTGAAAATTGGTCTAATACCACCAGCAGCAGATACCCCTCGCTAACTCAGAGCATTGAGTCAACCGCACACATCAGAAGAACATACATGTTCCTCTCTCTGGCTGCCCATTGTTTTCTGGTGTGTTGGGAGGGTGATGGACAGCAGTAGCTGCCCTTTGAAAGGCCAGAGCCAGCAATGGCCATTGCTTTGGGTATTCACAGGGTATACTGTCTCCACACTGGTTTCCTCCTCAGCTGCAAATGAAGCATATGGAGGTGGTAGAGTGACTACATCCTTGCTAGAAGGACACCGTAGGATCTGTCTATATCTCAACCATGCAATGGGGATTGTGCTCCTTTCTTGTCATGGTGGACTCTACTATACAAAGAAAATAGTCTTTTTAATAGCAGTGCCCTAAGGTGACAGTTGTGTTTCATCAAAATCCAAGATATACTGTTTCCATTGACCTTGTCTGGAGCCTGTATGACCCTTGATATCCCTGTGGACTGTGGAACATAAACAGGATTATCTCTGCATGGAGAATTTCCTGTCTCTGCTGAGGACAGGCACAGCAAGTGGCAGTAATTCCCACTGCTTTATGTTCCCTTTTATAGGCAAGGGTGTTGCAACTCCAAATCATTAGGCACTGTGTGGGAGGGATACAGTAAAAATGACCTTACAGCCTCTCTGAGCCAGCACAGACCACTAAATCAGTTGGCAGCTACAGCAAGAAAAGAAGGCTGTGGGAAAAAAAACATCAGAGCAATCAATCATGTCTAAGTCAGATCTACGCATGTCCTTTTTGTTCAGCCAGGATCTGACAAGCAGGGATGCACTGAAAGACAGCTGCTGTCTCCGGTGCTTCCTGCAGAAACTCCCAGGCATGGAGAACCCCATTTCCTTCTGCAGCAGGAAATAGGTTGTGCATCTGTGTATATGCACATGGGCATGCTTTTTTGACTAGCTGACATTGCATATAAGCTGGGTTGCAACCCAAAATTATGGAACATTTTTGGAGCAACTCCTGACCAGTGGGCAGTATGAGATCATAAACGGAATCTGATTTTTGTGGCTGAGTTCCCCCGGCACACCTTACTGGTAACAAAGCTTTTTAAAAACCTGCTTGAAAAAAGCAAAGCTGAATTCTGTGCTAGCTCAAGCTTATTAAACTGCATTTCCCAAGGCACTTGTAGGTGGCAAAAATGTGGAATACCTGTCAGAGGATACGAAAAGAAGAATTCCAGATTCATGAGATATACAGAGCTTTCTGTGACTCACAGGGTGAGTGAACAGGCAAGTAGGAGAGAAGGAATATGCTGCAGTAGATAAAACTTCATTTTTTCTTAAACAGAAATGTTTTATAATGGAAATAATTGAAAAACAGTCAAAACTGGCTCTTCATCCCCTTTTTCCTCGTCTTGGAATATGATTACTTTTCAAATAATTACACGCTTTTTATTGTAGCCTGAGGGCCTGAAATGCCTCCTGTTTGGTCTGACACAACCTTTGGCTGATTTATTGAAAACAAAAATTTATTGTTATTTATTATTTTACCCTTTCATTAATCTTTGTTCCATTAAGAGCTCATGCATTACAAAATCCTGTTTTAGTTTTCTATGGTCAGGTTCAACACATAGTTTACATCGCTGCAGAATTGCCCCCTCCAGTCTGGCCAATGGCTGAGTCCACCAGGGCTGCTTGTGTGCTGCCCTGTCTCCTCAGAGATAGACCATTGGAAGGTGAACTTGCACAATTTGGACAGTCTCTCTGCTTCCCTCTCCCAGGCAACCTTTATTTGTCTGTCTTGCCGAGGGTGTTTAATGCTGAAGAAACAAGGAGACAAGACCATTGCTCAAGGGGTTTACAGTCCAAGCAGAGGTTAGCACTAGGGCTTTTTGAAATTTTCCAAAGAAATACTTTTCAAAGGGATACTGAGTTTCTTGACTAAATGAGCATTTTCATGGAACCTATCTGCTTCCCATGGATAATTCCTCTTTTGCTGAAAAGGGGGAAGTCCCAAACTCAAAAATTTTCAATTTGGAAACTCATTTCCTGTAAATCACTGTGATCTGGGGTTGCTGTGTTGTGTGTCTTTCACTGTCATGCCTCCTCTTGGACAGGGGACAGGAAGAAATCTGCTGGGTCCCTGGAGCTACTTCCTGCTGCTACAGCAAACATAACCATCATCCATTTTCAGACTAGTTGGGTTTCTTGTCTTTACTGTTCCATTCAAAAAGCTGCTCCAGAACTCTGCTTTTTCTGTTTGTTTTTAATCTTCTTATTATTTCCACCCCAACATCAATCATGGGTCACTTGGGCCAATTTGACATTTTCTGCTAATATCATTCCATACATTATAGGTCTCTCCTCTCTCCAGTGTTTCTCTCCACTGTGCTGTGGCAGTAAGCGATCCTATTTGTTTTCATTCTTCATTTTGCAACATCAAACTGAGCTATACTGTCCCTATTTCACCTTGCTCGTTCTTTTTTGCACTTGTCCTTATTCAAAATAATCTTTCATGAAGCAGAATTGTACACAGTGTTGCAGATGAGCTGGTGTCAGTGCCTCAGACAACAGAATGGGTATTTCTTTGATTCTGCTGGAAACACCTCACATCACACACCTCAGGATTTTCACCAGGGTTCATTATCATACTGCAGCCTAAGCAGGTCTTGGCGTTCCAGCTAAAGCAAATAGGAGCAATAGTCACCTGGCCAGAACGCCAATTAGGCATGGTAGGATAATTTCAGAGTTGAAATAATTGATTTTCAGTCAAAAAGGTGTGTGTTAAAATGTTACCAAAAAAAAAAAAAAAATCATCATTTTCATCTGAAGAATACTCTCTTTCCCTGACCAGCTCTGCTGAGCTCCAGATCTCTCCTAGGCACTAGCCTTCAGGGCAGTGAATAAGCCCAGTAAAGAAGTCTGTAAAACCTAGTCAAAATCAGATTTGCAAAATGTGCCTCTGGTGTGGCTCTTGAGTTTTTCTTGGCTCCAAGAAGCAGAATTTCCAATCAGAACAGCTAATTAATGGCTTTGTTGCAGTTGTTTCTTGAAGGACATTTGAGCAACCTTCAGCTGGGATGCTGATTTTTATAATAAATCAATTTGTCAAATGCCATTCACTCTCAAAATGCTTATTTAACACAGTTCATAAATGCCTAAGAAATTGATAAACTCATAGGGCAGTAGGACCCAACATGGGAAGATCTTCCTTCTTACCCTAGGAATAACTCTGCAGAGCAGCTGGGCAGCCACAAGACAGGCTTTGGAGCTTTACCATGAAGGCTAACTTTTGCTCTCTTTGCAGTCAGCAACAAACTCCTCCTGATAGAGCAAAGATTCCTGCAGCAAGATTAATGCAAACATTATAGGTTTGCACCACAGAGCCTAAGTGCAAATTCCCCATTGAGTGGTTTTCATCTTCAGTGCTCATAACACATATTTTGTAATGTTCAAAGCCAGTAAGATCAAAGTTTTGTGACAAACTGATAGCAGATCATAACCACAGTCCGCTCAGGGTAAGACTTCACAGTATTTTGGATTGGGAGACGTTTGCAATTACTTCCCAACCACCACCACAGTTACACTTGAAAGGGGGGTGAATGACACTGATCATAATTTGTCAGCTGGGGCCTCTTCTCTGAAGCCACCAAGTTCACTTGTGACCATCAGGGCAAAGGTCTGCGTTTTGTGGTTCCATTTTCCTCATTGCAAAATCCTCAGCAAATAAACAGAATAGTTTTGGTAGATTTTAATGGGGGTTGAGAACTAGCTGGGTCAGCAAAATCAGGCTGGGGAGTAGCTTCTTTGAAGGGACAGCCTAGGCTTTTACGTTTGTAGTGCACATGGGTGATGAAAAACAGGAAGTTGCTGAACAGCAGGAAATCTGGGCTGCCCTGAGTGGCCTGCCCTGCCTCCTTTGTGGTGCTTTCACTGCCAGCCATCTCCTCGACAGGAGGCAGTGCAGAAATGGCTGCCAGCTTTCTCTGAGAAAGGGCTGTGATGTTAAGCTCATGCACATAATGAATGAAATTTCCAGGCGAAAGAATTAATATGGTTGCCTGCATGTAGCTGGTCAATGAAAGATGAACATTTTAAATAAGAAATATTGGACATATTTCCCTTGCCTTCTGTGCTTTAAGAGGCAGTTTTGAAATCAAAATATGATGGCAAAAAATATTTCTTGGCCTCCCATTTTTTTCTTCCTTTCCTCTCTTTTTCTGCCTGGGGAATCCTGGAAACTCTTTCCCTGATTTTTGGCAGTTGTTTAGAGTGACTTCTGCTCTCTAAATATCAACAGCCCAAACACATTGGGTCATGTTGCAACCTTTTCACTAACTCCAGCCCACGTTCAAGGCTCTGATTACCTTCATTTATGCCTAAGGCTACCTCTTTAGCATGTATCAGCTGACCTAACACATTTCCCAGTTCACAGCTAGATTCTCATGAATTCACAAGCCCTTCAAATTGGGGCTTCTTGCCTGACCTGGGCAGAGAGGTGTAGCCAGACACAGAGGCCAGGTTACGCTGGGTTTCTAGGTCAGAAAATACAGGCAGAAATTTTTGAGGGATTTGGAATAGGTTTGTCATCCTGTTAATATCCTCAGAGCATGTCTCAACAGCAGCACAGTCTCCTACACTCATTTTGCCCCACATGGCTCCTACGTGTCTTTATACATGCTGCAGTCCTGCCAGCTGCTGCTTGGATCTACCTGGTTTTAAAAGTGTGTGCGAGTTTCACCAAGCAGCTTTTTTAGGACCATAGAGCTTACAGTGGGATAGGTTGGCAGTGCCATTCTCTCTCCTTGTAGCACCGTTGATCTTTAGCCGCTTAATTGCTCAGGGAGACACACCCTGAGGTGGGGGCTGAGGTGCAGAGAAAAAGAAGGGCAAACATTGCTTATTTGTTCATAAAGCACATCACTATTCTCATGCTCTTTTCTAGTGAAGTATTGTTATTTGGCACTCTGACCTTCCCATGCCTTCCTAATTCAACCGATTTCTTTGCTTCTGAGAGTCCCAGCAGCTGATGTTGGGTTCAACACACAACCCTCTATAATGCTTGGTACACAACAGGCTGCACTTCCCTGCTTTGGGTTAGCGTGACCACATACATCACCCAGTGTAAATACTAACCATTCTGAAATATAGCTGTCCCCTGGAGGTGAAGCAATCCATGCGGTGGGGGTGTTAAAAAGTGTATGCTCAGAATGACACACCCAGAAACAATGCATGTATACAGACTGCTGTGACAGCAGTATGCCAATGGCTCAGCTACTTTTTTGTTTGGTTTTGCAGCCCCTGAGATTTGCCTTCCCTAACTGATAGGTACATTTAAAGATATCTCTGACAAATGATAATTGGAAAAAAATAAAGGGAAAGAACTTTGACAAGAGTGTATCAACAAAGCCAGAAAATACTTTCCTGTGGAGTGAAGGACAAAAAAAAAAAATTGATGGGAATGGCCAAGTAGTCGACCTCCCCAGTAATACTGCATGCTTTTGATGTACTGTACACTGTGCAAATATAATGTCATGTAATCATCAGTGTCAGTTCTCACCATAACCTGTAAATATTGTACGTAAAAACTTCGTAATGAAGTTGTCTGTACAGCTTGAGCAATCAAGCCCTGGTCAAGAAGGCTTTGCTGTGGAAACATAGAACTAGTCTCTCAAGAAAGTGCCTTCAGTAAAAAATAGACCAGTTCTCCTTTCTGATCTTCACAGCAGCCCACACCTCCTACCTCCTGTTTTCCTTATAGTCCTGATCCAAAATTTACCGGCAGGGTCTATGAAATTAGTGGATTTAAGTTCAGTCTCTCCTGCAGAGGCAAGACTGAAAAGAAGATGTTGTTCCTAAAGCAGGACAAGCAGATTTCTTAAACTGGCTGTCACAGTACTGGAGTAGAGGCTCTTTCTATACCATCCTAAATAAAGTCTTTGGAATGCAATTTTGCTGAGATGTTGGAAACAATTTTTTTGTTTGTTTTGACCAGGACAGGATTTTCTTTGGGCTCCTTTTCTTAGTTATGGCAAAACTGGAGGCAGGGACCCAGTGTGAGATTAGAAACTTCATGACAACAGTTATCAAGCCAAGAGGCCATGCCTTGTGCATCCCTGCTGGTTGGCCGTCAAACCATGGTTACCCTAGCCACAATGCATTTTTTTTTCTGCCTTGCAACCACTATCTGTTGCCACTAGATGGAGATGTAAGCACGAGTTTAATCCCAGGTGCTCTGATGTGCGGGACAAATCTGGGAGAGGCTGCATGTTGGTTGTACACCACTGGTAAATTGTCATGCTGTAAGAGCAGAGCCTCCCGGCTTCACGCTGATGTGATGCTCAAAGAGCGGTCATGTATCCATATAGTGGTCTCTGCACAATAGGATTCGGTGGTAGACCTCAAAGTTGGTAGGCTAATTTGGCAGATGAGAAAATGGAGTTGAAGTTACCTTGGTGGTAATTGCTGGACTAACATTGTTACTATGTTAGTTTCATTTCCTGGTTGTGTCTGGCAGACTGCTTGAAAATGATAAACAAATGTTATTCCTGGCTTCCATCATTGGTATTTTGAACAACTCACATTAAAATATATATATATATATATATATATATATATCATTGTCTTGATACTGCTTCCAACTTTGCTGTGTAAGTTTAAAAATAGAGTTTAGCATGTGGACTGCTTACTTGGTGTAAGGCAAGCAATTTCCATGAGCTGCTTGGCCAGGATAAATGTGCTGCCTCTGTTACAAATTCTAGATCAAGACGCTGTTTTTTTCATTGGTTTTTGATGGTGAATAAATCTTGGGAAAGTCCAGACTTGTTGAGGGGTAGGAAGTCTATTCAAAACACCATTAACAAAATTGTAGAGTTTCAAAATTGCAGTGCACCCTCAACTATTTTCCTTCTGATTATCTTAGCCATCCATATAAAAAAATATATCACCTTTGTCTTTTCACAAAGATGGACAAGTTACCAGGGTGAAGTTAAATGTAGAAGAACCAGTGAATTTGACATTATTCCTTTGAAGTTTTCATTGCTTATAAAGCTCCTATGGTCTATGAATTCCTTCACTGGAAATTGTTTGCCTTAATACACTGCTGTCATTGCCTAGGTGTAGGCATTCTCAGCACAGCTGTATGTTACTTTGGAAATGGAAATTGTGAAAAAGTTGCCTTGACATGAATGCTGAAATACTATTATTCTTGTTTGAGAGCTGGGTTTGCTCATGCTGTCTGGTAGCTTATCTAAAGAGGACAGACAGAAAAATTCAAGAAGTTTCTTATTGTTGTTCTCCTCCTGTGATATAAATGGGGTGGCTAAGGAACTGCAATGTGTACAGCTGATTTCTGGAACACCTACTTTTGTAAATGAACAGCTCTATTTGTTTGGTGGGGTATATCCAGCTTCACAGTCACTTTTTTTTTTCTTTTTTTTTTTTTTTTTTCAGGGAGATCAGAACAGGTGCCAGTGTTAATGCTATTTTTGTTGACCAAGAACAGACTACACTTCTTATGTCTAACTGAAAATAAAAGTTCTTGGCAAAGCACCAGTATAAATTTGGCAAACTTGCTAAAGCTCCAAACAAACAAACAAAAAAATCTTTACAGTTACTCATTTTATGGCAGTGTATTCTTTCTTTGGATCTATTCTTTCCATGGAGGTGGCATAGCTGAGATATTGTATGGCTCTGATGAAAATCCGGTTATTGTGGTAGTGCTCACAAGTTACTTCCGCCTGGAGTGCCCTGCAGAAGGGCCAGAGGAAGGAGCAGGTTTCTGATGTGATTCAAGTACCATCAAAGCAGATAAGCCCAGACAAGATGCTATGATCAACTGATGGGATGCATGGTGGAGGTCACACAGACCAGCGGGCACAGTCTAATATGTGGCACTGGTGTATGAGGTGAATCCTGGCGTTATTCACCCAGAGCTTTGAGGAATGCAGGTCAAGTTCTGAACAATTAGCAAAGTCCTTCAAACTTTTTGCCCTTTCCAGTAGCTTACAACTAAATTGCTTTGAATATATTTCAGTGTACATGTACATGTTTCAGAACATCTGACTTTTCTTGGCAAATATGATTGTGTCAATTCACAACAAACGAAGCAGGAGATTCCTTAAAATTGTATCAACTAGCCCATCATGTATTTTTCTGTTTCATTTGTTAAGTATAATTTTAAAATGAGTAGGACAATCTTTTCAATTCTCTACAGAGAAAGTAAATTAGCCAATAAATCCAAATACCATAACCCCTGTGTATGAAAAAAGCTACTTTCTCCTACTCTGTAGGAATGAATCTCCGTGGTCCTTGCCCACTCAGGCCCACATTTTGCTGCTTTTATTTGGAGTGTGCATACTGGCAAGATATATTCATTCATAAGTAATAGCCAGTAGTCTGCATTGATATTATTCAGGGATAATGGTGTTTGAAAGAAATCCATTTCTTATCTTTATTAGAATGAAAACATCTCCGTGACGTAGTTGGCCATAAACTATTTTATCTCATTTCAATTTTATGTCAAATTTTACACCATTACAGCAACAGTAAGAGACAATCCTCTCTCTAAAACTATGAATGTGATTTTATATCATTGAGAAAAGGTTAGTATCCTCCTTACAATAATCTAAATCTACATTCTACATTCAAAGAAGTTGCATGTAATAATGTCTGTCTCCAAGAAATACTGACCTTAAAGGAAATTTTGTATAAATAAAGTGGAATATCATAGACAGCAAGAAGCTGTTGAACTGCAGAACAACATTATTTAGGCTTGACTAAACTCTAAATCATGTTTCAAGAACAAGAACTTGTTGTTTTTTTTTTTTTTTTTACTTTATGATCATATCTTTAATACTGGATTTCTCTTTCTCCATACATCCTCGCCTGCCTTAAAGGGGAAGGTATTGTGAAGACATTCAAAATTCATCGTGAAATTTTTGTAGGATTCACATTGGAAAACAAAACAAAGCCTTGCCCCATCTTTCAGTGAAAGAGCTCTCAAAAATCCCATTTTTTTATTTTCTGCCCTCCATGTGCTTCCTAGTGTTTTGGGTTTTTTTTGTTTCTCCATTTGGACAATATAATACGCTCTGCAATGTTTTCTGTGAAGTGAAAGATAGCAAGTTTTTGATTTTCACACAGAAGAACAAGGTAGCAATGTATTTGTTCATAAAAGCAAGCAACAAACAACAACAGCAAGGAAAGATTTACATTTGTTTTAGATATTTAAGATGTTTGTTTGCAAGGAAAACACCCAGGGGAAAGTCATCCTTCTTTCAACTCCCAAGTCCAATGTATTTTTGCCTAGTTTTTCTAAAGAGCAGATGCTATTGTTAACAAGCAAAGATATGTGGAAAGCTGATCAAATTGGAAGGAAGGCAGCATTTTGCTTGGCTGCTTGGAGAATTTTTTTTCTTTTGTGCCACAGCACTGGCTGCCCAGACAGCGCCTGGGCGAGCAGGCTGCGGGGCCCTGACCACTCATAGGCTGTGCCCAAGCGATGGCAGCAGCATCAGCCCCTGCAGGTGTTTGTTTTTAACACAGGCCTACACAATACATTGCCATGAAATGAGTAGCTTGAGGAGGAGAAGGGAGATGGCCACAATTGTAGGTTTCTTTAGCATCTGACCTGCCAGAGTTCTTTGGCATAGCAAGCAAGGTGGGCCTCCGTGAGCCCAGCACAGCCCTTGAGATGATCAAAGACTGCTCTCACAGGCTCAGACAGGTTTTAGCTTGGGGTCTTTCCCAGGTAATTTTGTTTTTCCCCCTCTTGGCTATTGCTTAAGAGTGAAATGCTCAGGAGCAGTTAGGCTGCCAGGCAGCTCGTACTGGATTTGGACAGAAATTGTGTAATGTGTTTCATGTTCTTGATCTCCCACATATGTTTAGCAATCACCTTGATTTTAGTATGACTTCAAATGGGCCTAGTGATTTGCCCAGGCGAAAGTTAATTGTTATGTTATAGTTTCAGTTTGGGGAGGGGCATGATGCTATTATGCCATTAACGTCTTATGAACCCAAAGCAAGCATGGTAGCAGCAGCACTACCACTGCTGTTTTACAACTCCACCTTTCCCTGGGTTGTAACCTAAATTATGACACTGTTCTGCAATGATGCTGTTTCTCCACACAGCAAAACTACTTAGATCACCAAATTCTCAAATGCCAAGCAGTTTTGCACTGCCATGCTTACCTTTGTAATTAGGTAAGCCTGAAGAAACCTCATATTATTTTTAATAATTTTCTAATCAGTAAGACTGTGTCCATCTCATTGACTCAGTAGGCTGGTAAGCCCGCTGCTTAAGTATACATTAATTTTGTACTCAGCTATTTATCTTCAATTAGTTGCTTATCCTTATAGTTGGCATTTTATTGAGCTAAACCATTTCAGTAATACTTCAGCAATTCAAGTAGGTGTCTTGATTAAATTGAATAGCATGCACTTCCACTGCCTTTTTTTTTTTTTTTTTTAAGAAAAGGTGTCTTTTTACTGCTTTTTGAATGAGAAGTTCTGCACACCATGCTGTTCACTGGAATATGCCCCACTACACCTCTACGTACATCCTTGGCTAGAGCATCACAGGTACACCTCTACCCTCTTTGAGCCTCTGAGAAGAGGGGGCTTTGCATGGACAGTAGTGGAAGGGGGAGGTCCCACACCAAGTGCTGAAGTTCAAAGAACATTTAGTTGGATTGGCCTTGTGAGTGGCCTGGAAGATTGCAGCAAGTGTCCTGCAGCTGGCTACCTGGGACAGCCAGGAGAGAATGGAGTTACGCTCAAGGACACCAGAGCTGGCGGATGACATTTATTTCACAGCAGCCGGCTTTTTTGTGGGCTGTTGTGAAATAAGTGCTGAATTCTGATGTCACAGTGGAAATGATGAATAACAGTCAGGTTAAAGCAACGTATTGATTAGCAGAGATAATGAGATTATTCACAGAAGTGGCATGAAGAAGTTCCTTTGAACTTCTAACAGTACCCTAGCTGTTCTTTCCCTCTGGGAATGTTGTTTCAACATCTGAGGTCAGATGTCTTATTTGTAAACAAGTGTAAGGGGAAAAAAAGTCTTTTTTCTTTCTTGATTCATTGCATGATCTTAATAGTCTGTCCTTTGCAGTGTTTTTACATTAGCTTTTAGCTATTATGTGGTCTTAGAGAGTATCTGGTGTCAGTGTGTATCTCAGCCAGAGAAAATATTCTGTTGGCTCCCTTTAAAAGGTAGGTAGTTTAAAAAGCCATCAAGCAATTCTTGCACACAGATGATAAGAGTATAGCTGAGAACTATAGGAAACAACTATGTGACCAAAGGTGAGTAGGCATGGCATATCATAAAAGCTAGTGATACTCAACTTGTGGGTCTCATAGGTTTTTTAGCTGTCTTTCACAAGGTGTTTGCTCTGATTTGAGCTCTCTAGACGTATTTATGACAAGTTTCACAAATATTCACCCATGCAGTATAAAATTCCTCAAAGGTATAAAAGAGACAGCAGAGACAGCAAAGACAGCAAAAGGCCGTGCTGTCTCTGACAGCAAGATAGAAAAACACAAAGTTATCCTGGTGGCACTTGCTGTTTCTGCCTGCTTGTGTGACTCTGATGTGGAGGTTTGATACAACACCTTAGCCAGAGAACATGAAACAGCATAATGAGGATTATATACAGAGGAGGTTTCTGGTGTTGGATTTTTGGATTTTTTGGTTTCCCTGTCGTAGGTATGACTAATTCTGATATATTTGTTTGTTTGTTTGTTTGTTTGATTTTGTCAACTACTTATAGGAAAACAGTGAAGGTTTCTTAAGTAGGGTGCAGCCTAGAGTCAGATACCACAGCATGTCTTGGCTGAGTTCTGCAGTGCCAGAAGTACTAGTGTTCCACATTTATCACACCTTTCTTTCAAACACAGTCATCCTGAAGGGCAGTGGTTCAGTGAAAAGAGACTGGGGAGATCAGAATATACAGAAGCATGTCTCTGTGGGAAGGGTAGAAGGTGTAGGAATTAATCCACTCCCTTCTAGGCTGGGGATAAGGAAAAGTTCAGCTAAATCTTAGTCTGTCCTCCACAGGGGAAGCTGGCCTTGCATGATGCTGATTAGGAAAAGTTAGGATAGGACAAAGGTGTTGAGGAAGTTTCACTCATTTCCATTCTTCTGTCATGCGGGAGTCTTCAGCTCTCTTAAGACTTTAAGCAAGTACAGAAGTTTTTTTATTAACTCAGAGAAAATATGACATCCCCAAGTGTTCCAGTGACTTAGCAGAAGATTGCATTTCCCAATTTGGGTAAGCATCCTGCAGCTGTGGTAGAAAAAAAAAAAAAAAACATACTTCAGTCAGAGTACTGGCTCTGGTGCTGCTGCTGGTGATGCTTGTTTTCTGGACCTGCATTATATAGAATAAGAATGTACATGCTGTTTCTGAAAATACGTTTATAAAAACCTTAATGCTGTAGCTGCTGTTCACTATGGGTTCATATCTGAACTCTTCACCCCAAAATTTTCCAGAGAGTATCAGTTTCTCATCATTCACTGTCCAGATTACAGTTTGAAACATGTTATTGGGCTTTGCTGTGAAGCTGCAATTAGGACTAAGAACACAGCTCTGTGTGATTTATGTGAAAAGCATGTCTGTGGCTTACAGTAGAGAGGGGGATAGAGGAGGAGGAGGATGTTACATCAGCTCTGAGTCCCATAGTGTACTTCATAGGAAGCAGGAAACTTAGAAAATGCTAAGGCCAAAGTCTAACTTTCTACTGCGCAAAGTGGGAAACTAAACATTTTGGGTTAGACTAGTTTAACTGTGCTTAGACAGAAAACAGAAACCAAGTATAAAGGAAATCCTGATCACAATACCTAGTAAAAATACATTATGAACGAAAATTCAAATCTGCAGGTAACAGTTTCCATCTGACATAGCTCAGTCCCTTCTCATCTCCTTCCAGGAAAATGCTCTTCTTCCTCCCTTTTTCTCTAGCTGGACAGACTTTCTTTGTTTTCCTGTACCAGACGCAGGTATTTTTGAGAGGCAGACTTTCCAAAGATCTTAGCTCCTACTCAGTTGCTAAAGCACTGCTGAGTAATGCTTGCATCAGAAAGGATATAGAAATAAGCATGTGTATGCGCTTTACTTCCACAAAAAGTGTCAAACATTTGAAATACAACAACTGCACAGTGCTATTCTGGAAAGTACTTTAAAATTCTAGTACCAGCCCTGCTTCCAGACTGAGTGGGATGCTGGGGGAATTAATTCTTCTTCCTGCTGCTGGCATGTGGACTCTTTGTGTGATGTGACTGCTGGTAGTCACAAGCATGGTGTTTTTTTTCCACCCCTTTTTGCACTAACCTTTCTCTTATTTGACTACTATATCCCCAGATGGAAAACCACAGGGGGGTTATGATTAATAACACACTATTTCACACTTTTTAAATTCAGGGCAAATATAGTACCACGTAGCACTCTGCTCATTTCTGGCACTTCTGGCTATACTGTTGGATTCTTCCTTGGCAAATGAGTATGTTTTGCATCACTGAGTTCACTCCACATCATGCTGGTTTGGTCTGTTAACCTTTACGTGCGTGGGGACAAGAAGCAGTCATGATTTCCACTGTGTATGCTCTCTGCCAGTGCAGAGGGCCCTACTAATTTTACCCCCACTTTACAAAGCGGGTTTTGTGGCAACGTTTTAGCGGCGCCTCAGCTCTGACTGAGCTGAGATTTGGCTCTTCCCAGACTGCACCAAGCGGCAGCTGCTGCCTGTTCAGCGAGGGGTGACAGAGGGGTTGTGGCCACGCCGGGGGAGCGCTCCGTACTGCGCACAAGCCGCCTCGCCTGGGGGCTCGGCTTGGCCCAGCGGCGGGAAGCCCTCGCGGAGAGCGATGCCCTCGAAGACCTCCCGGCCGCTCTCGGGGGCTCAGCCGGCAGCGGGAGGGGCAGGGGGCAGGCCCTGCTTCCCCGCCGGCTGCGGGGTCGGGCCTGCCGGGCGGGGTC
>VXAA01002715.1:368749-386077 GCA_013399115.1 Anseranas semipalmata | reverse complement strand
GAGCCGGCGGCGGCTGCCGCCTGCCTGCCTCCGCCAGGGTCCCGTGTGGGGAGGGGGAGAGGGGGGAGGTCGGCCTGGCCCCTGGTGATTCTTTGCCTGTAGCACCTCGTCCTGAGCACTTTCCTTCCCATGGCTCTTCGAAGCAGTGTTTATGGAAGGTGACGATTAATAGAGGCCGCTCCGGGCTTTTTTTGTACTTTTAGCCAGTGAGCAGCTGATGCATGGCGCCCTGTGTAAGACTGGGCTGGGCGAGCTGAAAACGCGTGTTCTGGGGTGTAGGAATAGCTCTTCACAGCTCCGGTGCTGTTTTTGACTGCAGTGTACAGCGTTATCGTGCAGAGATTATGAGGTTTACTTTTTTTAAGTCTTGGTGATCAGTAACAGTGATAAATAATATTTTGACAACTTTTCCTGTTATAAAATCAGATCTTCCTTATATAAGGCCATGTGACATTGAACTGTCAGAGCTGTTTCGAGGGGATTCATTTTGATTTTGGTTAAATGTATGTTTGAGGTAACTACGCTTAAATTTTTGTTCTAGCTGACGTATCTTTTCTAGATCCCAAAACAAGTTTAACAATTTACTCTTCTGTTCCTGCAGACGTGGGAAATGTCTCTTGGTTCTCTTACAAATGTAAATTATGAGTTTGACCGAGGAATTTCAGCTCTGTGGCTCAGTTTTTTGAACGCTAAAATGGAAACAGGCTGGACGCCTATACTTGAGCAAGATTGTGAGTGTAATTGGAGGCCTTGATTAGAAAAGTTCTCTAAGCATCACAGCTGCTCATAAACTGCTGAAAGGATTTTCGCTGTCTTCTGACTTGAATGTGAGCTACATAGTTTTTGCTTTGGCATGTATCTACCTGAAGTGAAAACCATATATTATCCAATTAATCCTCAATAGAAGCATCTCTTTTAAAAAGAGATATATGAAAAGAGATATTTTAACAATTCGGTCAATTTTTAGCTCAATAAATTATGCATGTACTGTTTATTGTAAAGAGTTAATAAGGTGTTCACAGTAATGCTGGTTTTATTTATATATTGTAATGTTGTTTCACAAATAATAAAGCATATTTATTACATTTATACAAGTAACATGTTTCATAAAGGTCAGGTAAGTGTCAGATAGTACCTGGGACTGTGGAACATGTATGTACTCCAAGCATGTATGTTTAATGGGAAAGGCACAGCACAATAAAAGAAATGAACTGCCGGTTTATTTTATATCTGGAAGAAGGACAGTCAGGCTTAGTAGCAGCACTATGCAGATGTTCAGGTTCCTTACAAACTGCAGTAAGAATATCGTCTCACAAATGAAGGGTTTTCAAGTATTTGTTTATTTATTGGATTTAGCAGATACTAAACATACCATAAAATCTTTTTTAAGAGTCCATCTCACCTGGCAGTGGCCAAAATGAATCCTCAGGGAATAGCTTTTAGAAAAAAGATGGAGTGAACCTTCCCCAGAGTACTTTCAGAGACTCTGACAGGCATCCTGGAGACACCCCAAACTGATTATGGTGTATTGGGATTTTTTCATGTATGTGTTTGTCCAGTTGTTTTTGCAGCCCATGTGAACTGCATGAGTTACAAAAGCAGTCTCCTGTGAGTCCCAGTTACTTGTTACTCTAGTAACAAGCTTGCATACAAAAGTGTCTTTCTCCCTTATCTTAATTACAGACTACTTACACTCTCTTCCTGTTAGTTACTCTTCAGCTTTTTTTCTCAGTTATGTTTTCCTACTTCACAAAGATTCTCCTGTGAATTAAAAGGAAGTAAGACCAAAAACTTATTCTGGAGCATAGAAGCCAGTTTTGATGGATGTGCTCATGTTGTAACCATGCAACCTTCTGTGGCAAACATGACTAATGCACATTTTTCCTGTGCTCCTTTAAGCAAAGCAAATCGGCTGTGAGATTGAAGGAGGACATGAAAAAGATAGCCTCACTTCCACTGAACAAGCAGAAGGACACAACCCCTCCAAAGGTGTTTGGTGTGAGTCTTCTGGAGCTCCAGCAGCAGGGACTAAGCAAGAATGGCATCCCAATAGTTGTGTGGAATATAGTTGAGTACCTGACCCAGCATGGTAAGCTTAATGAAGTCACTTTTGCTTAGTAACACTCTTTAAGTAAGGCTCTTCAAAGGGAGAAGCTTTTTTGTGCTACAGAGGCCAAATAAGGCTGTGGTGCTAACCACATGCAGCGAATATTACTGTGTGTGATTTACTTCTTTTTTCTTTCCTTGATGCTGAATTTACTATTTAATAGGATGTTTATAAAGATAAACTGCAGTGTTATGAAGCAGCACATGCTCATTAGTAATCTGTTCAGTTTTATAAATTGAGTGTATTTCATTTTGAAGCTTTGCGTCATTTTCTAGTTGCAAAACATTTGACTTTTTTACAGTTTCTGATGGTAAGACATAAATATCTATACAGAGATATTCATATGCACCTACACATCCCATGAGAATACATTACTGAGTGGGAATACATATTCTTACAGGTTTTCAGTTAGATTTTGGTTATTATTAATCCCCTCAAGGAAGGTAGGTGTCCAGTTCTTAGCTTTTCTTTGCATTCATTTAATGGGACTTCATTCCCTGTTGATGAAACACATCTCTTTGCAGAAATCTAGAGCACCACTGGTGCACAGATGTATCCTGTAACAGTTATTCGTCATTGGAAAAGATTTTGTGGAAGTAATTTCATCTTGTAAGAAGCTGCATCTGTTTTTACCCTAAGGTCTTTCTTTTAGCTGCTCAGAAATGATAATCCCATTACAGAGTCTTAAGATTCAGTGTCTGTATCTTGATAGACCCTTAGAAGCTGGTAGATGCAAACACAGCTTGAAAGTTAGCTTAGATTAAGGTACAGTGCAAATTTAAAACATAATCCTACCTTTATTCCACAGTAGCATTTTCTCTGATCTACTTCACCTTGCTTTAAAGTAGTCTGCTAGAACAGTGGAAGAGCAAGGATGGGAAAAGGTCTTGCGTTATTTAGGTTTAATCAAAACCAAAAGTTGACAAACCCTTTTGATTGCAAGTTGCGGGCTGTACTCTGCCTTCCATAAAAAGATCTGCATCCCACGCAAGTGTTTCCCAAATATGAACTAAACAAGCCAAGTCCTCTACTCTGCAGCAAGATTAGCTGGTCTTCTAAATGCCAAGGTGATTATCCAGCCTTGCTAAACATATAATCCATTCTCTTTCTCAAGAGTGCAAGGAAGATCTCAGAGATGCCCTCTTACATGGGAGTTCCTGAAATAGGTGTTCTTTGCTCGCCTACAGTTTGTTTTGTGAATTAACAGTGAAGTTAACCATAAAAACATTTTTAACGAAGCCCTGGGTATGTACTCAAATTATTCAGAGGCACAGTGTTCTGTGAACCATGTTTATTGTTTGTTCAGTGTTGTCCCTGTTCTGCAAAGATGCAGTAATAGACACTGTAGGGCTTTTTTAAGTCAGGCCTTTTCAGAGACTCTCTTCTAGATCATGGGGAACTGACTATCCATTTGAAAAAGCTGAGCCAACTTTTGGGTATCTATATCCTTGAACTAAGTTTGTATTAAGCTGCTTATTTTCAAATTTATACGTGAAGCCAAGTTTTCCTATACTGAATTTAGCAATATCTGATTACTGTTCCCATTAGGTTGTAGCCTCTCTTTATTTCCGTAAATGACTGTTTGGGAAAGAGCAAAGGAAGTTTTATCTGCATGGGGACTCTGTTCAGTTTGTGCTGCAGAAATTATAATTACTGAGATGTGGTGTTTTCTGTTGCCCCCCAGATGGCGCTACAGGATGTCACATAAGAGTGTTTTGTGAATACAGAAAGATCTGTAAGCTATATCTTATATTAATCAAGTAAAACACTTAAGTGTTTGAAAGTCTGTCCATTTTTTTCTTACTAGATCAGTTTGTTTGTTGGCCCAATAAAAGAGATTACTTTTCCCTACAAGTGCTGCTACATCAGTATTGATTTCTTGGACTAGAAGTGTTCTGTCAGACTCCTGCTTAGTAATGTCCACTCTGAACTAATAAAAACCATGCATCATATATTTTAATCCTCTTAGTGTTATGCTTCTAAAGAAGAATAAGCAGGTCTATAGACACAGTATCAGAAAAAGCAGAATTTTGGTCATGAAAGTGTTTTAGGGAAAAATTAATTTACCGAGTTCAGCTTTAGGTACTTGTTTTCCTGAAGTTTTAAAATATGCCTAGAAAGTGATGTTTGATACAGTATGATTCATCTGGCTTCCTCCATGGAAACCTTCACTGGGTGTGGGTTGTCTGGCCTGAAGTGATTGATAATTTTCTTTTTCATAGTGAAATATTCTGGGCTTTGTGCTGTCCAAAATATGCATATGTTCTCAGAGGTTTTCTGCTATGGTGAAGTTGCAGTGCTTATTATAGAGTTACTGCTGCAATCAGCATGTATTCATATGTTTTTGCTTCATGATGGTCACAGGTAAGAAGCTGTTACCCGAAAAAGTGAAGCTGGAAATACTCATTTGTGTGGATAAGTGAGTCCTTGACAGAGTCCCACTGAAACTAATGGGCTACTTGCAAAGGTGAAACAACAGACCTGTTTTGTAGAATCTGGATCCTTTTCAGTTGAAGTACACTGATGCAAAATGCAGCCATCTCAATTGATTTCTGCATGGTGGGAAGTATTTTGTAGGTTACAGCAATGCCATTGAGTGTTGTGGGTTTTCATAGAGTATCCCAGGCCTCAAGATGTGGTCATTAGAATTTGTTAATTATCATGACCCAACACTTAACCAGTGGGGCTTCTAGGGGAAAAATAGTATCTTTGTAAACTGCATAGTATTAATTGTCCTCCTTTGTATTAATGGTAGTGTATTATTCACACTAGAATATCTGTTTCATCATATCAATCTTAGTTCAGATCAGCCTCATGTGTAATATATAATTACAGGTATGACCCAGGAAGGTCTCTTCAGGGTAAACGGCAGCATGAAAATGGTGGAACAGTTGCGTCTGCAATACGAGCGTGGAGAAGAGGTGGAACTAGTTAAAGATGGTGATGTGTACTCAGCAGCCAGTCTTTTGAAATTATTTTTGAGAGAGTTGCCAGATGGGATTATCACCTCTGCCTTACATCCCAAGTTCATTCAGCTATACCAGGGTAAGTGAGAGGTAAAAATTTCCATCCTTGAGTGTGCTTTCTTTCTGGGGAATTTTATGCAAACAGCATAAGCAGTACTCTGTTTCTTAACTTACTTTGTTCTGCATTTCCTTTGACTTTAGCTCAAACCTGCTCCCAGAGTGCTCCCAGAAGTGCAATTCTGAGTCTTGGCAGAAATCACAATGGTGTTAGAAGAGATAGAAAACTGTTTCATACATGTTTGTTAAAATCTAGACTATTTATGCTTTTCTAATCCAGTTATATCTGCTAAATATAAACTGAAAGGGTCAGCTGGTTTGTTAGAGCAAGCTTGTAGACAACTGCAGGCTCTCTAGGACACAGATTTGCTTCTGTTTTGCTAGCGCGGTTATTGGCAATTTCATTCTAATGGACTCTGAAAATTTATAACAACTTCATCTGCTAATCACACTAAGCCCCAAAGCATATGTTGTCTAAATTTCCACTTCTCACTAAGTGATGTGATTGCCTATCAAAAACAAGCCTGTTTGCAAGTTACAACAGACTTTACCTTTTATTCCCAGTCATAGCATACAATCTGCAAGATTTTTTTTTTTCCTTTAAGTGGTGGATAATCTGTAAGGAAGAACATTACTTCTGCTTTAGAAAGTTGAAACTTGCACAACTATCTGTCTAATGATTTGTTGATCTAATCCATCTGTATTAGTCCATATTGTTGTTATGCAGACTAGATGGTGGTTGGCCCTGTTCCTGGACCATCTGGGTCAGTGGGAGTTCTTTCGCTGCAGGCAGTTGATGCCTCTTCTTGCTGTCTTCCTAAGAAGTTGCAAAGTGAGTGGGTACATGTTACTAGAGGTATGCTCTTTACAGTAAAGCAGGCGAATATGATGCATGTAATGGAGGAACATGTTCTGACACACATCACAGTGTTCTGACACACATTCAAACTGGAAAGTTTTCACACTCTTGTCCTCAGGTCTCCCTCCCACTTATTTTTGCCTGCAGTGGAGATAAAGTTTAGTTATTGCCTGGAGCAGGGAGAACACAACCATGTCTTCTCTTCCTTTCCTGTTTGGGATGTACAGACTGTTGAGGGTGCACTGGAGAAGAACTCTGCCTTCCCCTGAATGCAGTCATTAAAGTAATAATCAGGTCATACGTGGACTGTGTAAAATACCTTTCTCTGAAAAATATCATTTAGTAAAGTTGTCTGGGGCCCAAGGACAGCGTTCAGGAAGTGTTGGGTAGGAAGGTGCCATTGTTTTAGAAAGTCCCTTTTTGGGGGGGGCATAGCTGTACTTTCTTTTGGATCTTTCAGATTTAACCATGTCTGACTCATGAGATGTATTTTAATTATGTTCTTTCTCTTGAATCACTGTTTAAGTGGAAATTTTGTGTAAGTTGCATGTTCCCTGTTCTACATCCCTGTCCCCACAAAGGTCGTATCACTGTATTGCTCCGGAAACTATTGATGTACTTTGTGAACTGTGCTGATTGCGTAAAGTTTCATTCATTCTTGCTTCCCATGGGAAATGCAAAATCCCCCCAGTGTTTTCTGTGGAAATGAGATACATGTCCTTAGCAGACTCACCCACCAAGCTTTGTTGTTTCAAAAAAAAAGTTACTGGTGTAAATCACAAACCCAGTCCTCAAAAAGTCAGTCCGGCTGTGATGTATCTTCATAGTTAAGTTTGCAAGTATTGTACAATAATCTCTACCTATAGTCCCATTATAATTTTGATTAGAAACAGAAGTTTTATTAAAAAAAAATGCTGGGTTAGCTGTTATGGCAAGGGGAAGGCTTTGGTAAAGTTGGTAAAGTTTGGTAAAGACAACTAAGTTGTTGGTTTTTTTTCATGCCCTGGAAAATACAGCATAAATAAGTTGCTCTGAAAGGCACTGATTACTTTTATAGGGTTCAGATTAGCTTCAGTGATAGATGGGCCTGTGTTTACAGTTAAATGATCAACCAGCTATGCAGGATTGGAGGAATTATCTATTCACTTATCAAAGTATGTGCAAGGGTATTTGTTGCAAAATGGTACCAACAGCAAGCGTGCCTGAGTGTTCTTTTTTTGTAAACTATGAAGAAAGTAGGTCAAGGTGTTTCTGAGCCAACAGGTTATTAAAAAATAACTTTGAATCTGGAGCTACTTCTCTCTGTGTCTACAGTGAAGGCAGTTATAAGCTCCGTTACAACCTCTGTATTCCCTCCTGTTGAAGCTTTGCATGGGAAATAGTGTTTTTGTAATTGTGTTAGAATTTCTTTGGAATATATTCAGGGATTGGTATCAGCATCTTTTAAGCCAGCTAAAAGCTTGGCCTGAGAATAACACACAATTACTTTCCTTCTTATAAAAATTGTTAGGGAGTGATTTGTCCAGTTAAAAATAGCTGGACTGAAAACTACACATCTTACCTGAAGCTGTAATTCTTTTTAAAGCAGGGTATAGTCCATATTGCCAAACCAAAGAGTAAATGGTCTGCCCTTTATTGAAAAAGAGAAACCTGATCCATTGTTAGTTCGGGAAGTCCATGCAGCTGGTTTGGCATGCTAACAGAAGCGTGTGCAACACAGTGTGAAATGAGCTCTGCATGCTGCCCCTAAATCCTGATGCATTGCTGTTTATATAAATATTCAGAGTAACTCCAAGACTATGCAGTTCCAGAAGACATCACGTGGCATATCCTAAAGGCAGTCTGGTGTGTCCTGATGTTCTCTCTCTGTCCTTGGAGAAGGGCAGTGACAGGGGAGTTGAGGACGGCCTCCTTCTGTAAATGAAGTTGATCAGAGATGTGTGTAACAAGTGCAGGCCAGGGACACACTGGTAGTGATCTTTGTGTTGACTGGTCTCCCCAGAGTGCTTGACAAATACAAATGCTGTTCCTTGTGGGGAGTCCTGGGGTCAAAAATGTCCATCACTATCTGTGCTTTGGCTGCGATTTTGCTGGAGAACAGGGCTGTGCCTGCCCAAGCAAAATGGGCCATGCTTGCAGACCAGTGAAAGCCCTGGATGATTGAGAGATACTTCTTTCAAAAACTTCAATTCGAAGTAGTCAGCAGCTTCCATACAGCAGTCCCTGTTTGAGCTTGTTTATTCCTTCTGGCTTTTCATTCCTTATCTTTTATAACACAATCACTGGCTCTTAAGACATTCGTACATACTAGGAACCAGCTCTGTATGCACAGCTCTTTCCCCTTTGTCAGGCCACTTGCTTTTAGCAAGGCAGATTGCTGTTATACTTTTCCTTTTTAGAATGTAGAAAGCTTTTCCCTTATGTGAATTTCTTTTTTGTTTTTTTTTTTTTTCTTTGTTGCATTCCTTCTCCAGCAGGGGTAAAGTGAAATGTAGGCTGTCTTCCTTTGGCACTGAGGCTAGTTAAGTTGAATGCTATTTAATCACTCTGAAAACTTTGTATTTTTCAGTATGCGGCAGCCAGATGAGAGTTCTGTCTCATGTACCCTTCCCCTCACAGACTGTTATGGCTGGCGAGGTTTTGTGTACTGCCAGTGAACCACTCTGCAAGTTTCAGGGAGAGGGATGGAAGATGGTGGAAGGGAAGGAGGAGCTCCCTCCTGATCAACAGGACAGTTTAGGGAATGCTTGGTAGCCAGCAACTACTTGAGCTACGTGAACAGGCAGAACCAAAAATATAGATTGTGTTGGGGGATTTTAGAGGTCAAGCTTCAACCTGAACAGTGTATGAAAATGAATAAATGAGAGCTGAGGAACAAATCAGATTCACTAGTTTTCTGTGGTTCTCCAGGCTATAGTGGCTTGTTTTTAACCTTTTCTTTTGGCTTGTATTGTCATTTTGATAGTATTCTTCTAGTTTTGAACTACTCGTGATAAATTCTGTTTTCTACGTGCAGAAGATGCTTGTTGCACACTGAAAACACTTGGAACCAGCTTTCTTGTGCAGATGGTAACACTCAGCGGAGCTGCAAAAGAAGTAACAGGACAACTGTAGTGATGGAGGGTAAATACAGCTCTGTGAAGTGCTTTAATGACAAAGAGCAAGGGGTCTCAAGTTGAATTGTGATGACAACCTTCTCATGACAAGAACTTCCTGCATTTCTGCCACTAATGGCAACAAGGCATGCTTTTTTCCCATGGAGCAGTCTTGTCTAAAGCAGGTCGCTTCCTGGCAGAGGCTGGAGTCCCACTTCCTGTAGGTTGTGGAGGAAGAAAGAAACGCTTTGATTCCTCCAACAGCCTAACCTAGCTGACAGGGTGTAGTGGTGACTGCAGTGTACAGCCCGCTGCCTTTGTGTCAAAGATTGACTTACAGGGCACGTTGATAGCTACAGACAGATGCAAGCTTTTCTGTCTGCCCTCCAGGCTGGTAGTATGCAAGGCAGCTGAAAGCTATGCAGACACGATAGCGTGGCACTGAGCCCTAGACTCTCTTCCTTGCCTCACAGCAGAGGTAATTAGCTAGGGCATGGCACTATGCTGATACTGTTTCAGTGCTTCTAGGCTGGAGTTGTTTGGGGTCAGACCATTTGAGAAATGGACAAATTACACACACCTGTCTGCTGGCATCCGTATCGTTAGTGATGTTCAGACAGTGTGCTCTGTAGGGTGACGGAGTAGCATGAAGAGGGGATTGACTGGGGAATTAGATCATGTCTGTAGCATGTCAAAGAAACTCAATATGTACAGAAATATTTTCCAGTGGTTCATCCGATGTCCCTTTTGTTGTGATCTGTGGGTGTATACTGAAATTAAATGAGACTGAAAACACCCTTGCAAACCTGTCTGTGTCTCCTACGCTGTTGAGGCTCCTGTTTGTAGTTAGTTAACATTTTTAGAGAGTGCCTGCCGTTTTTAGTTGCCTCCTTGACTGCTGCCCCTCAGTAGCAAGTCCCTAGCAAAAGCTCAATATACCAGGGAAAGTACTGTGCTTGAAAATAACAAATGTGTTGGTAGCTGGGAGTATTTTTTTACATGATTTAAATATATATTTATGATTTAATGTTAAATATGATTTAAATATAGGTTCCTGAATTGCCTTTGAAAGTCTGGCACGTTGCTGTTTCTGTTATTGACAAGCTCATTTGTCTCATCTCAAGATGTTGCAGAATCTGAAGCATATGCTTAGTTTCATGCCGCCCTCTTTAATCTTAATTTGATAAGTAAGACTGCTCCTGGTAGTCTTGACTTCTGCAGGACATCTTGTACCTCACAAAATTAGGCAAGTACATAAGCTTAGGGCTTTGGTACACTTGATGCTTGTCTGTATAATAGTGTAAACAGCTCTGGTGCTCTAATGTTTCTCTGATGGTCAGTACCAGCTGAGTAAACCTTAGTGATTGACTTTGAAACAAATTGAAAAATTGTTTAGCAGGTGGACAAAAGAAGGAAGAACACTCTAGGCAATGAACTCACAAATATTCTGGCTCTCTAATAAGTTGAAAAACTTTTATTTGAAATATTGTGCTCACAGACAGCTAAGTTCCACTTGTCCTGAAAAATGTGCAAAGTGCATGGTATACTGTATATGCACATTACTCTCTGAATTCAACATAATTATAACTAGTAACCTTTAAAAATAAAGCTCAAGTCCATGAAATAAGTCTCAGTAGTAGGATAATTAACAAACTAGTTTTGATTTTTGAATTGCTTTGGGGGGAAGGTTTGACTTTCTTCCCTTGTCTTTTCACTGGAGAAGAGGGAGTGAGAGAGACATATTTTCTTGTTCCACTTTCAGCAGGACAAAGAATTTCACGGCTCAGTAAATGGGTTTTCTGTCTCCTGTTGTTCAGTGGTTCTGTGACACTCAATTAGTGTAGTTTCTGAAGATTTTATGGTCTGATATCTATATCTGTTCTTGAAAGGACAGAAATGAAAACAAAACACGTTTGATACTAAGATAGTACTGAGGAGTGAACAAAGGTGTGGTTGTGCCCAGCAATAAGCATTTTTGATGTTGAGCCACACCACATAATACACCACGTTTAATGGACAGGGACATCAGACCCACTAAATACAACTGATGCCATGAGACCACTAGCTTTCTGTGTAGTCAGAGTGCAAACCTGTGTTCAAAATATTTTGCGGAGGTTACTAGTATCTTTCTGGTTTTGAAGGGATGGAAAATACTTAATGGAAAAGTACCTGTCAATCTAAAGCCCCAGTGGGAGGTTCAGAGAGGCAATTAGTTCTCAAGGGCATTCCCTAATTAGGTGATGGTGGTAGATGTGTTTTTTTTTCCTGAGTGACAAAAACAAAAAACAAAAAACACCAATACTATGCTGGTTGTTTTGTTATCTAAACAGAAATATGTTACAAGGTAAATTTCAGTGTTCTATTTGGAAATTAATTGTGTTTGTTTTTCTTTAAGCTTCATGAAAAGGTAATTAGTAATCAAGTCAGAGACTGTCCAGTCCAGTTTGATCAGTGCAAATACAAATCCAATTAAATTCCTTATTGCTATTCACTTTAATAGAGACTTCTAGAGGCATTGTGAAATTTTGCTGCAGAAATAAAAATAAGTCAAATTTCCTACTGTTACCAAGCTGATTCATTGTAATGAAGTCATGATATTTTTTTCTGTATATCTCAAAATATTTTTGAAAGAAATACTTGCCATAAGTAAGCAAATAAGATTTTTGCGCATTTCCTTCATACATATTCAATGTTTGCTTTCTCTGAAGGAGATAATTTCTTAGTTGCAGCGGAAAAAGATATATTTAATCACTTAGTTGAAATGTTTGGTCCTGTAATTTGACTGGCATTTTAAACCTTGGCTGTCATGAAGTAATTCTTATTAAGTATGTGGTATCAAAACAGACAGATAAAAATTAACACTGAGTATAAAACTTGAAAAGGCTTTTCTTGCCTGGTACTGCATGTCATGTAAGGCAGGTGTGAAGTGACAAGTAGATACATACAGGAATTCATATGCTTCCCAAACAGCATGCACAATAAATCCTGTTTATTAGCCACAAAAATGTCTGGTTGTAAAGCAGATATTGTATTGCAATGTAATGGTTGAGTTCTAAGGAGTCACTTTCAGATATTTTTATACAGACTGGTAATATACACAACTAACCACTTTTTAAAGGATCCTATCCCTGGAATACTGTGCAATCTAGCCTTCGAATATTTCTGGGAAATGAAAATGAAGATGAAGGTTCTGAAACATACTCATACATGCCTTGCACTATATTCACAGCCTTTTTTAAGCAGAAATGTTGGGGAAGTGTAAAATGTCCTTTTCTACACAGTCTTTATTCCTGCAACACAAGGCATGGGATGTTTTCCTGCCAGTCTTCTCCTCTGCGTGCTGGTAGCAGGAAATACAGCAGAGGCAGCAGCTAGTTGCTGAACTGTTTCAGACGCAGCCTGATTTATTACATATTAGTGCCTAAAGACAAGTCTTGAAGATTGAGCAAGGTTTCACAGAATCAAAGAATGGTTCAGGTTGGAGGGAACCTCTGGAGGTCATCTGGTCCAACACCTCTGCTCAAGCAGGGCCACTTACAGCAGGTTGCCCAGGGCCATGTCCAGGTGGATTTTGAAGATCTCCAAGGAGTGAGACTCCACAAGTTCTCTGGGCAACCTGTTCCAGTGCTCTTGTCACAGTACAGTGCTTCCTGATGTTCAGACGGAACCTCTTGTGTTCCAGTTTGTGCCCATTGCCTCTTGTCCTGGCACTGGGCAGCACTGCAAATAGCATGGCTCCATCCTCTTTGCAACCTCCCTTCAGGTATTTATACACATTGATAAGATCCCCCCTGAGCCTCCTTTTCTCCAGGCTGAACAGTCCCAACTCTCTCAGCCTTTCCTGACAGGAGAGGTGCTCCAGTCCCTTGATTATCTTGGTGGCCCTCCGCTGGATTTTTTCCAGTATGTCCATCTCTCTCTTGTACTAGCAGGCCCAGAACTGGACACAGCACTCCAGGTGCAGCCTCACCAATGCTGAGTAGAGGGGAAGGATCATCTATCTTGACCTGCTGGCAATACTTTGCCTAATGCAGCCAAGAATACCATTAGCCTTTTTAGCAATAAGGGCACGTTGCTGACTCATATTCAACTTGGTGTATACCAGGACTCCTAGGTCCTTTTCTGCAGAGCTGCTTTGCATCTGGGTGCCCCCCAGCATGTACTGGTGCCTAGAGTTGTTCCTCCCCAGGTGCAGGACTCTGCACCTCTCCTTATTGAACTTTATGAAATTTTTGTCAGCCTACCTCTCTAGCCTGTCAGGGTCCCTCTGGATGGCTGCATGGCCCTCTGGTGAGTCAGCCAGTCCTGCCAGTTTTGTGTGATCTGTGAATTTACTGAGGGTGCACTCTACCCTACCATCCAAATTGTTAATGGAGATGTTAAGCAGGACTGGACCCAGTACTGACCACTGAGGTACTCTGCTCATTACTGGCCTTCAACTAGACTTTGTGCCACTGACGACTACTTTCTGAGTCCGGCTGTTCAGCAAGTTTCATTTCATGGCCAATTTGTTTTTGACTGAATGCTGGGTAAATCTCCTTGCTGAAGATCGTAATGTCCTCTAAATGAAAAAATTCTTTGTTACCCTATGCATGGAGAGTAAGTCTGTGTTCCCATGGTAAGCCAGCAGCTACTTTGGGGCAAGCCAATCTGTTGCAGAGAATACAGAGGGTTAGCACTTAATGTGAGGTCACTTTGGCTTTGTCGAGCAATAAACTTTCATGTCCTTCTCTAAGGAAAAAACAATTGCACAACAGTTTTACAACATTTAAACCTTCAACCTGTAAGGCTGATCATAATAATAAAATTGTTAGAAATGCACAGCTGCACTCCTGCTAATGGACACTGCTTATGATTAGATTGGTAAGGAAAACCTTTAGTGCCTGAGTTCTTCTGTCTGAAAGAGTGGTTGTACAAAAACTCAATAACTCTGTATGTGAGAGTTTCAGTGAAATTTTGTTTTGTTGGGGAGTAGGAATGAGTTTTTCCAAGTGTTAAGGCATCCTGTTTTGACATAAAGGGAGGGGAATACTGATTTTTTTTTTCAAAATATTACTTTTATTAAATGTAAAACTAGGATTTTGGTTGGTACAAATTATTTTTTGGAAAGTTTTTTCTGAGTGGAGAAGGAGAGCAAAGAATTTTGCAGTTTTTGAGTTCAATTCCAGAAGCAGAACCAAACAAAGTAGAAACTGTATGTGAGGCCAAGCTTGTGTTCACTGCCTGATTTTGTATAAGCACAGCATCTCTGAAGTTCATGCAATTTTTGCTTCAGAAAAAAAAATACTGCATGAAAGAAAATTGGCCTTAGTCCTACTTTCCCATACTGAAATGATTAATGTCAGGCTTTTATCCATACTTAAATTCTAGAAGATTGTACAGTATGACAAGGCTATTCTCTAGCATTAGGCCGAGTTTTGGCTCCTTATGGAGTCTAACAGTTCCCTGAACATCCTTTTTTCCTTAAGCAAGACTCCTTATCAAAGACTAAATATGGAGTTGTCATTGTGAGGAACAATACAAAATTGAGCTTTTCGTAAAATGTACCTGCTGAAGGTACTGCAGTATCATGATTCTAACAACACTGCGTTTCAGGAGCCTCCTTGTTTTACTGTTCGTGCTTTATTCTTTTCGAAGTTCGTCATGGACAGGGAAACCAAAAAGCAGACTAAGAGACAGGGCTTGGAAAGCAGGGATAACATGCAGAAATGTAACTATGTGCCACGTAGGAATAAGCATGCTTTAATGCTGTTAGCTGTAACCACTGCTGCTTCTGCTGAGGAAAAGAGTACTGTGTTAAGGTAAGCATGAAATAGTGCCAGTGGTGGTCATAGTAAGCCTCAGGAGGGAGGGTTCACTGAGGAAATTTGAGGGGTTTGGATCTCTGAACAGAAATAAGACTACATTTTAGATCCCACTGTTTGCTCACCCGTGTAAGTATATTGGCAGCACCATAGAAAACCACACACACACACATATATGTATATCTATGTTTTTTCTCCTCTTGTTTTTCCTAGATGCTAGAAACGACATGCAGAAGGAAAGTAACTTAAAAGAACTCCTTAAAGAACTGCCTGATGCTCATTACTGCCTGCTGAAGTATCTGTGCCAGTTCCTGTTAAAAGTTGCTGAACATCATCTGGAGAATAGGATGAACCTTTGCAATCTTGCCACTGTATTTGGACCAAACTGCTTTCAGTAAGTTGGGGTTTTCACTTTTCCCATTACGTTGATAGAGAGTGTTACGGAGCAAATGACCGAAAATGTAGCCGAGAACCCTAACTGGTCAGAGTGATCAAACAACAGCAATGACTGGGGCTTTGTGGTAATTTTTTAGTACTAAAGCTATTGTTTGTGCTGAATGAGAGTGTTGTGGTCTAGCCCCAGCAGACAGCCGCTTGCTCACTCTTCCCAGGTGGGACAGGGGAGAAAATCGGAAAGGTGAAAGTGTAAGAATTCATGGATTGAGATAAAGACAGTTTACTAGGTAAAGCAAAATTTGTGTGCGCAAGCAAAGCAAAACAAAGAATTCATTTGCTACTTCCACTTAGCAGGCAGATGTTCAGCTATGTCCAGGAAAGCAGGGCTCATCGTGTGTGACGGTTTCTTGGGAAGACAAATGCCATCACTATGAAAGTCTCCCACTTCCTCCTTTTTTTACCCCAGTTTTTATTACTGAGCATGATGTCAGATGGTATGGAATATCTCGTTGGTCAGCCTGGGTCACCTGTCCTGGCTGTGTCCCCTCCCAATTTCCAACATACCCCCAGTTCCCCCCCAGCAGGGCAGCACAAGAAACAAAAAAGTCGGTGGCTCTATGCAAACACTGCTTTGCAACAACCAAAAACATTGGTGTGTTATCACCACTATTTTCATCAAAAATCCAAAACACAGCATTGTGTGAGCCTCTACGAAGAAAACTAACTCTGTCTCAGCCAAAACCATGACAGGGAATTGAGTTGCTCTCCCATCTTCTCTTACAATGTTGCTAAAGAGTTGGTTGGGTTTCTATTGCTGTGTTGACAGCAGAGCGGGAGTATACAGTGAATGACCTTTAGACTGTATAAGGGCAAGGAGACTTGTGCTTGTACAGCATTCTTCCCTTGCCATCAAATAATATGGGTGCTTCTCTGCAGAAGGATTTGAGAAAGGGTACTTGGGGGGGAAAAAGGAAAAAGGACTCAGATGCAACACCCAGGTGCTGTATGATTTATTGAGATGGTACTACATACCTTCTGCAGATTTGCTCTTGTGATCGGATGTCTGATCTCAAGATGCCAGTGATTCTAAGCTCTTTATCATTCTGGTATATTTTGAAACTGTCCTGGAGTTTGTGGGGTTCCATTGGCCTTTTGAGACTTCTTACTCTATTCACTAGTTTTACTAGCTTCTTTCACTGGGCTCAGTTCTTTACGCCTGTGATGAAGGTGACACGCTGTATTTGCTGTTGGGGCTGGCAGCAGTATTGGGAAGAGTTATTTCCAGGTGTGAGAATGTACTCAAACAAGATTGTTCCTGTTGAGTCACTGCTATGAGGTGGTGCACCATTAGCATCTTTGTCCTGGTCTTGTTGACATCTGCTGGCTGGCATCCAAGATCTAAGACACAGGAGACATGTAAGGAGTTTAGTCTGGTCATCAGTGTTGAAAGATGCATGGTACCTGCAAAAACAGAGAAGTACATTCCTTGTAGTAAATGTCTGATTTGTATTGATCCTTGCAAAATTTTGCTCTAAAATACTACTGCATTGCCTAATGAGACTTAGATTAATTGCCTAACAAGACTATCTCCCTGTGCAAGACAAGGAGGTGATCCAAGACAGCCAGCGTGGCTTCACTAAGGGCAAATCATGTCTGACCAATCTTGTGGCCTTCTATGATGGAGTGACTGCATCAGTTGACAAGGGAAGACTGACTGGTATCATCTACCTGGACTTCTGTAAGGCTTTTGACATGGTCCCACATGACATCCTGATCTCTAAATTGGAAAGATACGGATTTGAAGGGTGGACCATTCAGTGGATAAGGAATTGGCTCGATGGCCGCACCCAGAGAGTAGTGGTCAATGCTTCTATGTCCAGGTGGAGGCCAGTGACGAGCAGTGTCCCTCACGGGTCTGTCTTGGGACTGGTGCTTTTCAATATCTTTATCAATGACATAGATGATGGGATTGAGTGCACCCCCAGCAAGTTTGCAGACAACACCAAGCTGAGTGGTGCATTTGATACAACAGAAGGAAGGGATG
>VXAA01002715.1:349783-368494 GCA_013399115.1 Anseranas semipalmata | reverse complement strand
CTGAGAGAGCTGGGGATGTTCAGCCTGGAGAAGAGAAGGCTCCAGGGAGACCTCATTGCAGCCTTTCAATACTTAGAGGGGTCTCATAAAAAGGATGGAGAGGGACTCTTTACTCATGTAGATAATGATAGGACAAGGGGCAATGATTTTAAACTAAAAGAGGATAGATTTAGACTAGATGTTAGGAAGAAATTCTTCACTGTGAGGGTGGTGAGACACTGGAACAGGTTGCCCAGAGAGGTTGTGGATGCCCTATCCCTGGAGGTGTTCAAGGCCAGGTTGGACGGGGCCCTGGCCAACCTGATCTAGTGGGTGGCATCCCTGCCTATGGTGGGGGGTGGAACCAGATGATCTTTAAGGTCCCTTCCAACCCAAGCCATTCTACGATTCTATAAGCTTCCTCTCTAGCCGCCAGAAATAGGCTTCTTGTTAGTGTTAGGTCGTAGGTTGGACTAGGTGATCTTGAAGGTCTCTTCCAACCTAAATGATTATGTGATTCTTTGGAAAAAAAATGAGACATTCAAACCAAAGCCTGTCCTTTTGACTACACTGCCACCTCTTCTTAAGGTGTTGCTCATAGTTGATGAAGGTAACTATGTCAGGATACAAGCATTAAAGCGTTTGCTGTCTTAATACAAAACCATAAAGCGTATGGTGAAAAAAAATTTCTTCCCCTCCAAAAGAAAGAAAATTCAAAAGACAACAGTATGTACAGGAACATGCAAGTGTGAGAGTTAGTGGAAACACACTACTGCAGATTTCTGACAAGAAAAGCAAACCAATTTTTAAAGATCGTAATTCTGTGGGCAGTCTTATTTACTTGGTGAGGTTTTAAAGTTTGGGAATTTCTGTCTCAATGTATTAGTTGGCTTAGCTTCTTCTCATTTAATTTGTTTGTTCCTAAGTCTAATGGCTAAATCTCTGTGATTCAAACTGCCAAGTGGCTATTTGAATAATCTTTAGACTACTCATCACTTGGTTCAGGAAAGTGTTGAAAATTAGCTCTGAATACTTTTTGGTATAGAATGCAGAGAGTTGCAGTTTGGAAATACAATTGGCATTCCTAAGATTAAACCAAACCATACTTCCTAAAAGCAGCATAGTTGTTGCTTCAACTTATTTCTGCTCATAAGATAGCATAGAAAAGATTTAACAGTTTCTATAAGGTATAGGGCCTGTGTGTAGGAGCGGAAGAATCACATCATTCCATTGCAGAACATTGAGAAAGGCAGAGCGCACTGAAGATGAAGATACAAGGGCTCTTGTGGGTGTATGTGAATGCAGCCAGCCCTGCAGTTGTGACACACAAAATGCTTGTGCAGCAAAAGAGGCAAGACTTGCCACTTAGCAAATGGGTAATGTATTTTTACAAGACCCAAATTTTTCAGAGTGGTGGATGTAGATTTTTGTTTAAGCTTTACCATCTGGTAATTCATCGTGTGTTTCATCAGGTCTTAAGCTTTTCAAGGTAATTCAGGATTATGGTCTAGACACAATTGTGAGCAACAGTTGAAATATCCTTTTCTTCTGAGTTAATGAATTCATTCTTAAACTGTTGAAACTGTGATCAAATCAACAAAGATTTGACAGGTGGAAGAAAGAACTTGCGGCACCCAACCTTTGGCATTGGTCTTAGCCAGTCAGCCAGAGAGAGATCTTCAGAATGCAATTCAGAGCTCCAGACTGAGGATGTCTGAAGTCTGCCTTGGCAAGGGCTGTCTTACCACTGACTACAGGTAGCAGCAGGTGGTTGAAGCAAACATTCCTTTCACTTTGCATTCTTCATTCAGAGCAGTGTATGGGTTGTTTTGCTGCGATGAGGAAATAAGGCTTAGGAGCTAGCTTGTCAGCAGTTGCACTGCTGAAGTAGGAAGACGTGATATTTTTCTGTCAGAAATTCACATGTCATAAATCAGTGTCTATGTAGGTAATGCTTAGAGTCAGAAAGAATAAAGCCCATCTGCTGATAGTGTAGGATTGCTTTCTGCAAGGTATTTTTAGTGTCATTTTAGCTATTTGGACATATTATTTCCTACTCGGTAACTGAAGCTCTTTTGTAATTGGATAAATCTCCCTGTTGGGCAACTTTCTAGACATTTAGACTTCATTTTCATTCCCTTCATCTCATTCCACTTCTCTATATCATGTTCTCAGTAATTCTTCTACTTTCCCAAACTTTCAACCTTTATTACTTTTATCTTATCCTGCTTCCTTACTTGCTATTTGATTAAATCAAACTGGTACTCTTCTAAAAATGGTTATCTTGTGTTTTTTGTATTTAAAATGAATAGAAGAGGGAAGAAAATGGCTATTTGCTGTCCTTGTAATGAAGTGTGGTGTAAGATATTGGAAAACATAAAGGGCAAGGTCAAACAGTTCAAGAAAGGAAAATATGATGATTTGAGATTTAGTGCACTGTTTTCTTCCAATTCAGATTTGTTCAGATTTATTGTGGTGGAAGCCAAAGGTCAAGTATACAGAGAAATACAGCCCTTGATAAACAACAAGCATGGTAGAACATAAACAGTTGGCTTTTCTTGTATCGGGCTAATCTGTGTGGGGCATTAACGCTTGCACCGTGGTTACTCTTGGAGGAAGGTATTGTCCTGAATTTCATCACCTGTAGAGCCATATCCTTAGTTATGGCCTGCTATATGTCTCTGTTTAGCTGTGAGAGCTAAACAGAGACATATAGCAGGCCATAACTAAAGAGGAAGCTTAGGACCCGTAGAGTTCTCTCTCCTCTTTTGGAGCTGGGTATCAGAGGGGCTGCTGTATTCCTGTCCTTTGGCTAGGATACAAGAGATGTGAGGTCTGCCAGTTATGGAGTAAGCAGACAATCTCATTGTTCCCTTTTGTGGTTTGTTGTTGTTGTTTTTTTGAGCTCTCAAAGAATGATGTGTGTTTGTAGCCTCCATGATTCAAGCCCTCACCAATGTGACTGTGTTTCATTCCAACAAAAATGAAGCATGTTGTAAAGGTTTGCTCTATCCCCCCAAAAGAGGCTGGAAAATGCAAGTGTCTGGTTAAAATGCTGCTGTTTGTTTTCCAAGCAGTTCTAGCTGGATGAGCATTTAAAGGCCTGGGAGGTTTGCTGGTTTGGGATCCAAAGGGAGAAGTAGCTTTAGTGATGAGGGGCTTTCCCCTAAACGCTCCTTTGCAGAGTTAGAGCATTTTGTCTGCTCAGTTATCCTCCAGGTCCCCTTGCCTTGGTCAGCAAGGAAGAGGGGTCATGGAGCACATATTCTGGAACTGCAACAGAGAGAAAATGCTGGGGAACAGCTGTGCTTTGGGGCTGCTTCTTTACCCAGGGTAACTAACAGCAAAGTGAATGTTCCCTCCAAGTGATGCAACTAAAATGTGCTGCCTACATTGCATCTACCACTGTTGATCCTTTGGGGTGGTTGGAATATAGAACAAAGTGCTCTGCTTTGATGGCGGAAAGCCCTCCCAGTACAAGCATTCATAGCATTGGAGAGTTTCATCTTCTTTTCTCCTACAGAGTCTTTTTTGAGGAGAAGATCTGAGGGAAGAACTTTATACATCTACCTGACTTCTTTGTGTGCTTCTTGCACGTGTTTCCCACAGCAAGCTGCTTTCTGGACTGGCACAGGTCTGATTGTTATTGGTGAGAGCCACCAATCTCCTGTGTGCCACTAGGGAACAAGCTGCAGTGTAAACAGCAGGTTCTTCAGTGTTTCCCAGCTCCCAGTTGGGAGCTGTTTTGGAGAAGCAGGTGATGGAGCTGTGATGCCAAGGGCAAGCATAAGAATAAAACAAGCTCTGCATCATGGTGTTAAGTTTTATGTCTGTTGATGAATAAGGCCAAATTCACACTAATGCAAACCACTGAATGCCTCTTTCTGTATTTAAAAGGTCAGCACTGGTGCAGCTGTATCAGTGATTGAATAAGGGTAGACCAGGCATGAAAGCTGCAGCAAGGTGGATTTTATTTGCTCATCAGTAGAACTGAAAGGGAGGCTAGGCAGGTAAAGCCAAATAACCCACCAAAATTTTGTGTGGAGTGAGGATAATAAGGGATTTATTTTAGCAGCTCTGAGTTGAGTGCTTGGTTAGTTGTGATACATCTTTAAATCTTCACTCATCTCTTCATTTTTAGGTTTTTTTTTTTGAAAAATTGTACAATGTAGCAATGGCTTGAACTTATTTGACTTTGGAGCCGAAAACCCCAGCCTCTTTGAGTTTCATAAATAGAAAAGCAAGACTACAGAATGTTATCTGGCCTGGACTGTTATGATTAAAACAAAATTTTGTTCTGATGTAATGAGGAAATTCAGAAACAGCAAGAAAGCCGTAGTATTCTGCAAAACTGTAACAAAATTCTAGCTCCTTCAAAAAAAGTAAAAAGTTATGATCATGCTGTTGTTAGATACTGAACATGTAAGCCTAGCACATCATTGTTTTAAATAATGGGTAACAGTTTCCCCTTCCCATTTCATCGTTATTGTTGCTACAGTTGAGACTAGCTGCCTGGCTTATCTCATATGTCCCATTAACTACCATACTTGTAATTTTCTGCTATTGGCTAAAAAAGAGGTCATTGATCCCTAAAGTTGTTTCTATTGTTTTTGTCTGTTAGACTGTGTTTGTGAGTTAATAACCTAAGAACTCGATTATTTTATGAGTTATTGAATAAAAACTGTTCCTTTTTTGGTTATGATAGCTTAGAGAGTAAATCCTGATTTAAGAGCTTAGTGAGAATTTCTTCTTCATTTTTAAACAAAGGTACAAAAGGATGATTCAGGCCTCTCACGTTGACAGCATGTCACTTAGTTTCATTCATGCATTAGATGCTGGCAAAATAATCCATCATAACAGTGTGACTTACAGGATGCCTTTTTTCTGTTGCTGTGGAGCTAGTCACTATATGTACCATTACAAAGTGTTGCAAAGTTAGTGTATCTGTGGTGACACACCTTCAGAAAGGTGTATCTAGGCAAAATAAAGTTGTAAACAAGGCCTTTCTTTACAAATTGAGACAGCCAAGGGCAGCATCCTGTCTTACCAGTAAACCAGTGGAAATTTCTGGTTAGTGATGTACTCTCAAATTAGTGTCAGTAGTTGCGTGCAGATAGATGGAACTTACCATCCTGAAGGCTATCTGAAAAGTGTCCCACAGTGTATATAGAAACCTTTGCATTTTTCAGCTCTGTTTCTGCAGTGGAATGTGGCAGTTGTTAAGACTGGCACTTGTTACCCAGAAGTAGTTTAGGAAAGGAAGATCAGTACTTGAACTAGCTAAAAGTGCTGGAGAAATTTAGAGATGCAGCTAGGGCCTGATCCAAAATGTGTTAACTCTGACAAGTATCTTTCATTGGGAACGCAGCCTGTTGAGACTGCTGGCAGTGGTGTTTGGCTGAGATGCTGGGATACTTGAAAGCCTCCAGAGGAGGGCAACAAAGCTGGTAAAAGGGTTGGAAGGCATGTCCTCTGAGGAGAGGCTGAGGATACTTGAGTTGTCTAGTCTGGAGAAGGCCTACTGTCACTGTAATTTCCTGATGAAAAATGAAGCTCTTACTGGAGCAAAAGACTTTGAATATGAATTAAGCTAGTAATCAAGTCTGTGCAGCAGCATCACGCTGACTGCTTTGTGTTTCCTGCTCTACCTGCATTTTGCCTTACACGTTTCCTGCAAGTATTGTAGACAGAGGTGAATTACTGAGATGACTGAGGCTCCTAAATCTGATGTTACAGACCATAATCTGGTACCAATCATGAAAAGTAGTTAGTTAGATTCCTAGTGCGATTTTCCAGTGTCTCAGAAACTAAGAGACTTCTGTAAAACCTCAGTAGTGACATATGACCTTGCATTTGGTTCGAACTGGTGTGACATAAATTTGTAAATGATGCAGAGCATGTAAATGACTTATGCACACTGAAATGAACACCTGCCTCAACTTAGTGTTGCTGTGTCTTTAGCTACCTGTTAGCCTCTGATCTTGCAGAAGTCAGCAGATGTGAATACCTGCCTGTTTTCATCTGCATCAGTTTGTGGTCCAGCGTGCTAAGACAAATTGCCTTCATCAGCTGTTACCTTACCAGACTTACCAGACAGGGCTGAGTTGTGGACCTGAACTCACATCCGTTACAGACACAGTAACTTCTATCTGGAGGGACAGAGCAGACTGCCAGAAGTTGTAATCTCTTAGAACTATTGCAGCCCTACTCTCAAAACCTTCAGTTGTGCTTTTTGAGTGGCTCATGGGCATTTGAAGTACTAAGGAAAATATTTTGCAAGGGCTGGAGAAACAAAAAAAAAAAACCCTTGTAGTGTTCCCTGGCCTCTGAGTCCCTTCATTTCTTCCGACATCCCCTAGAAGATTGATAAGTTTACTTTGTGGTGCTCCTCTATAAACAGTGCTGTACAAGCAGGAAAAGTAGCAGTCAGACAAGACAGAGCACACAGCCTTCAGTGGTTCTTAAGTTAGGATTACAGTGCTGTCATTCCACACAAGCTACTGCTGCAAAGCCACTTAAGGAAATGGCAGTGTGCATTCTTCATCTCAGACAGGGTGGGGTTGAGCACCACTGGGAATTCATAATGAGATGTACCATTTCACATAGAGATCGCTGGTTCTCAGTTGTGACTCTGAGCTGTCAGCAGTTGTTGCCTGGGGAAATCAGTTCAGTGATCTCAGTCCAGCTCATTATAGGCAGATGACTACATCAGAAGTCCTCCTGGCCCTCATTTCCACTTGAAGCAAGGTTTTCAGGTGTGGTGACTGGTGATGGAACCCTATGGTGATGCCTGTCTCTTGATGGATGGCAAGTGGATTCTGGAGATTCAATCTCTCATAAGTACAGTATATATTTAGCCTGTTACAGCTTGTTTACAAGGACCCTGAGGTAAATTCATTTAACTAATGCATGAAATGTAAGTAATTCTCTCACAGTGAGTTAATTTGACATCAGGTCACTTCAGTTCTGAGTAAGAGTTTTGATGTGGGGCTTTGAAGTGGTTTAACTAGTCTGAGAATAGTTTTCTTGACCGTGTAAGCAGACATACTGTTGACTTAAAGTGGTCTGGAAGAACCCAGAGAACAACCGAGCACTGGTCTGCATGGACATGAGTGGCATGGAGCTGTGGTGTGTGGGCCAGGGGGCAGGCACAATGGGAGGACATTGTGCAGAAGTGTGAAATACCGCTGGGTGTGATTTTCTGAAATAAAGTTCTAAGGACTTGATCATATTCCCAAGTAAAGCTTTAACTTTGACAACTACTACCTTTTCTGGTTGAAAGTGGCTTCACCAATAATTTCAATCTTAAAATCCTCTAAAACTTTTGGTATTAATACACCTTTGCTCTTGGACCTGCCTGACAAAGTCAGACACTGTTAATGCTGGTGCCAGGTTTAGACAATGCACGTTGTTTCCAAATACTTAATGTTGAGCCACTGTGCTTAGTGCACAGATCTCTCTGAGCATCTCCCTGGGAAGGATGGAGTGTCCTAGGAAACTGAGGGGGGAACACTGGGGAATTTGATTCTATCACTGCCTGTGCTATGCATCTGTTTATGACTTTGCAAGTCACTCTAAGAACTCGGTGGGAGTTTTCCATCTCACACCTCTAAGATAGACCTGAACCAATCAACATTTCTTCTTCTAGAAATGACCGCTGAACTTACAGGTTTATGTCTCCCTTCTGGAAAGTGTGTTTTTGGTAGTGAAACTGATGTTCTGCTGCTGTACTGTTTCTGATGCTGGTACTGAAGTAGTTTGTATGTATGTGGCTATAAGGTGATCAAGTCCAACCTTTGAGCATTTTGTAACCAGAGTAAATTGTGCATTTAACTGTATAGGCAATGCAATTAATTAACATGTAAATTAGACATGAAGGAACCATGACTATGAACACAGTCACATTGAAAAGTTTTAATAAGGTCTTTACAAAAGAACATGAAAAAATATCCAAGGAGTAAGATGTTGATCATGAAAGTGTTATTTGAGACTTTCTCATAGAACTGTTTTTTTCTGTTGAGCTGAAGTGAAATTTGTATATATCATGACTTTTCAGACTAAGAAAAACTAAAGATGTTCTTTTTTTTACATACAGTCTCAGAAAAGTCTAGTTGGACTGGTAGATCACACAGTGTGGCAACAGATGGGTTTTAATTTGTATAAATATGCAAGGTGGGTACATGTTTAGAATCTAAACTTCTTAAATATGCTGAGCTGCAGATTTATTGCAAGGAAAAGGTCAGCATGGATAGCTCAAAGAATATAATATTCCTTGCCATGATGGAGATCTAATAGCAGCAACCGAAGGAAAAAATAAACAAGAAACTTTGTAAAATATGTGGACCAATTTTAGTGACAGAAAGATGGCAATGGATAATATACTTTACGCTGCTATTAAAATAAAGCAAATCATGCTGCCCTGCTTGGTTACATTCAGAGAGGGATGATAAAAAAGACTAAAGCCATGAGCCTTGTGTTTTGCATATGCATATCCAAAAGTACTCTACACATGCATCTCACCATACATGCACATTTGATTGTTCAGAATAAGACATTAGAGTCTTCACAGATCTGGTCTAATAAAGTTTAACTAATGAAGTAATGTGGGGAAGGCAGGGCAAGAAAGCACAAAACTGTGCAGAAATTCAGTACTGTTTTTTTTGCTTTATGGAAACGTTATAGGCTGTACTGTTTTTCAAACAGGAAGTGCTTTTTGTTGGCTATAGGAGGCATTGGCTATAGTTCCCAGCAGATGTGGCTTAGGTCAAGGTTCTGCTCTAAAACTCACTGAAGCTATCTGGAGTAATTTTTTTACTTGAAATCATTCTAGTATATTTTCAGGCCGTTTCCTAGAAATGAGGTTCATAGGGATACCAGGCTTATGTCAGCATTGCCCAGTTCTGGAGAAACACATCAGGAAGGTGACAGTGGAGATTTTCCTGAATTATCAAGCAAATTCTTCATTGAGCCAACTCTGGAGAACACATGGGCCTATTATATACATACACTTTATTTTATAAATTTTATAAAAGGACCGTTACTATCTTCTAGTGAATATGCGATATTCTTAAAAGTGAATTGGACCCAGTATACATGCATATCCAGCCACAGAAATTGTCCCATTTCTTTTTTATTTAATCTGAGGCCAGGTTCCACACTAATGAAATCAACTGATTTAAGGCTGCTGAGACTGACTCATTTTACAGTTGGCAATGGTTGTGCCATGTAAAATAATTCTCTGCATTTAAACTTCAGGTCCTGTGACACTGTTGCATATATTGCATGTTGAAATGACATCAGTAAAGTTTCTGCTCTAGAGGCTACATAGATGTAGTCTGCTGCAGTAGGATCCTCTCCCTGTTGACAGGTAGCTGCACTGTAGAGGGTAGAATATTGGAAAGGATCAGTAACATGCAAACCCTACAAGAAGGCCTTTTTTGATGGCAGGTTTCTGGGAGTGTCTGCTTTCAGAGCCTTCTTACTTAAATTAACATTTGGCTCCAATAAATAGGTACAGTTTTACAGTAGCCAGTTATTGGCAATTTTTAATTTTCTGGTTATAGTAAATAATGGTTTATTTTCAAGTTATATCCCTATAGAATAGTTCAGATAGCATTTGTTTAATTTGGGGGGAGTTGTGTTGTTTTTTCCTCTCATACAATCACTTAGTTGTTCTCAGCCAAAAAGTAGTTGGAACGTTTGGGTTTTTTTTTTTTTTTTTTTTTTTTTTTTTTTTTTGCTTACCTTATTCTTCCCTTTAAATTGTTTGTATGTTTTCTCTACCTCCTTGTTTGCAGTTCCTGCCACTTTACAAGGTCTTTATAGAATTCACATCCATTTGGCCACTTCATGGATTATTGAGAGCAAAGTACCTCTTCTGGGAATGCTATACAATGGGAAATTCTGTATGATTGCAGAAATATTTTAAACGCTGAAGAAAATTCTTCAGAGAGCCTACTTTTGCATTAAAACAGAATTTAAATGTGTTTTAGGCTCAATAAAACATGCAGAAAGCCTACATTCCAACAGATGGTCCTTAGATGCTTCAATTAATTATGTGCTCAGTTGTGAGTTATATGTGTTCTTTTTAACCACATGACAGGGTTGTGTGAAACACATAAGGCAAGGTAGCATAGACTGGAAAATGACACTTCTTCTGAGTCAGTATCTTGCCTTTTCTTTTGTGTGTGCCTATAAAGTCTGTGACAAGCATTTCTGGCTGCACAGGGGCCAGTTTCAAGAGAGCAAGAAGTTGCCTCTTCTGCAGCCAAGTAGTTGGTTGTTCTCCCAGAAAGTGCAGGTTGGAAACCAGCTTTCTCTTTTTATGTGAATCTTTCAGGCTGTTCTGCAGAAGGCAGCCTCCATCTCTGTGTTTTAAAAACCTTTGTGAGTTATTAGTCTACCTTCAAGACAAGTGGCAACCCAAAATTAGATGAAGAAATGTGATGTATGTCATGGGGTCACCTTAAGCTATAGAGATATTGCTTAACATTTCCTTTTACTGTTCTGCTTAGCATGTGGGTTTTCTTATTTTTTTGACTCATCATATACCTTAGAGGTCTGTGATGATCACTTTTTTGAGTAATCTGACTCTTCCCATTATCAGTTCAGAGCATTTAAATGCCTCGTGCTGTCTGTGCCGCAGTCATGAGCCCAACTTTTAGCAAAGCTAATGGTATCTCATTTGGTGGTTGTCTCAATTAGATCTCTGCCTAGACTCTGTGGAGGAGATAGTTTGACCAACAGATATAGTATTCAATACTGCTAAGAAAAACTGCAAACAAACCTAATAGTTGTTACCACCATAGATATGATCCTTCTTTCCCAGACAGATTCCTGTGTCTGTTAGCCAGCCTGTATCCACAACTGAAATGTTACAGAGATGCTGTGGAGGAATGTTTCCCTGTTGAATATCTAATGTTCTACTTCATGTTCCATCCAACTTTAGCGTGCCCTCTGGATTTGAAGGTATAAAAGAACAAGAGATCTGCAACAAGATAATGACTAAAATGCTGGAAAGTTACAATACCTTGTTTGAATTGGAAGGTTCGAAGAAGGATGAAGAAAAGCCAGTATGCGAGGAGCTATCAAGAATTATTTTGGTAAAAGTGAGTATCTCTAATATTGCACTTTCTTATAGCAAATCAATAGTGCAGGCTTATTGCAGCTTCAATTCAGAAATCTTTTAGATAGGTGGGAGGCAGGCACTGTAATAACATTCTTTGTTATTGATTGGTCTATAGTTTTACAAATCAATCCTGCTAATAGGCCAATTTTCATTACTAGTCTAGAAGTTGATTTTGTTTAACAGCTTTAGAATAGAATAGAATATTCTAGTTGGAAGGGACCTTCAAAGATCATCAAGTCCAACTGCCTGGCCTCGTCAGGGCTAACCAAAAGTTAAAGCATATTATTGAGGGCATTATCCAAATGATAATTGAACACTGAGAGGCAGGTGATGTCAACCACCTTACTAGGAAGCCTGTTCCAGTGTTTGACCACCCTCACAGCAAAGAAATTCTTCCTAATATGCAGTCTGAACCTTCCTGGTGCAGCTTTGTGCCATTCCCACATGTCTGTGTCAGTTACCGAGAAGAGACCAGCACCTCCCTCTGCATTTCCCTTCCTCAGGAAGCTGTAGAGAGCAATGAGGTAGCCTCTGAGCCTTCTTTTCTCCAGACTACACAATGCAAGTGTCCTCAGCCTCTCCTCATAGGATATGCCTTCCAGCCCTTTTACTAGCTTTGTTGCTCTCCTCTGGACACCGTCAAGTACCTTAATGTCCGTTTTACGTTATAGACGCCAGAACTGCAAACAATATTCAAGGTGAGGCTGCACCAATGCTAAATATAGCGGGCGAATCATCTCATTTGATCAACTGGCTGTGCTGCGTTTAATGTATCCCAAAATGCAGTTTGCCCTCTTGGCTGCCAGGGCACACTGCTGACTCATGTTGAACCTGCTGTCAGCCAGCACCCCCAGATCCCTTTCTGCTGAGCTGCTCTCCAGCCATTCATCTCCCAGTCTGTACTTGTGTCCAGCATTACTCCATCCCAGGTGCAAAACCCAGCATTTTCCTTTGTTGTACTTCATGCTGTTGATGATTGCCCAATGCTCCAGTCTGTCTAGATCCCTCTGCAAGGCCTCTCATCCCTCCAGGGAGTCAACAGCACCTCCCAGCTTAGTGTCATCAGCAAACTTGCTGAGGATACATTCCACTCCTGCATCCAGATCATTGATAAAAATGTTGAACATGACTGGCCCTAGAGTTGTGACCTGGGGAACACCACTCGTGACCACCTGCAGACAGATGTAGCCCCATTCACTACTACCCTTTGAGCTCTACCGTCAAGCCCGTTCATCACCCAGTATAGCATGAGCCTGTTCATCTCACAGTTGGACAGCAAGTCCAGAAGCATGCCATGAGGGACAGTATCTTAGGCCTTACTGAAATCCAGAAAGATTATGTCCATCACCTTCCCTTCATCCACCAAGCCAGTGACCTTATCATAGAAGGAGATCAAATTACTAAGGCAGGACTTTCCCTTCATAAACCCATGTTGACTATGCCTGATAATAGCTATGTTCTTTAAATGCCTTTCAATATCCCCTGGGACAATCTTTTCCATACTTTTTCCAGGGTCTGAGGTTAGACTAGCAGGTCTGTAGTTTCCTGGGTCTTCTCTCATGCCCTTTTTGTAGATGGATATAACACTGGCTAGCTTCCAGTCAGTGAGGACCTCCCCAGACTCCCATGACCTGACAAGAAGTTTGGTGTGAGCCCAGGTTCTGTCAGTCGGGTGAAATCAGCTGAAAGCCTCTGTCTTTGTGATGTGTTGTAACAGGGTCTGTTGAATCTGAACTACAGGACAATCTGTACGAGTCAGGCCCGACTGCCTTCAGAAGGGTTTGTTGTTTTCTTATGTGATGACTCAGTGACGGAAGGGAAACCCTTTAGTCTTTTAGCTGCTACTAACATTCACCCAAAATCCTTCTGTTGAAGAAGATAGAATGACTCTTGCACTGTCCTCCCTAATATATATTACTAAAGTTACAGTAACCTCTGGGTAATGGAAGCGATCTGTCTGGCATATGAGAATAATGTTTAGCCGCTAAATGTCAAGTAAGAAACAAAACCAGGTTAAGAAGAAAGTCATTTTAAAAAGCCACAATACTTCAAGGAGCCCAGCAGAAGGGCTTCAGGTATGTCTCCTTCTCCTTCAAGTCAGTTGCAAGAGTCAAGGTAGTCTTTCACTTTTAAGGACTTAAAACTTATTGAGAATGCACAAAGATGGAGACCTGGGAGATTTCCCACAGTAGCTATGAAAGTGTATGGTGACAACCAGCATTACTCCAACAAAATAACCTGACACATATAGTTAACTCAAGAGAGACAGATGACTGCCTGAGTGGAATGAGCCAAGCCTAAACACAAGGGCTTACATTCTGTTTGTGTCTTTGGGTCTTGCTGACAGCTTCCAAATCCTGCTGGCAGTCTGCTACAAATTTTGACCTTGTTCCTTGTCCATCTAATTTGGATGGGTTTTCTAGCTTAACCAAGTCAAATACTCAAAGACAAGAAATACAAGCATCTAACCTTATGTATCAAAGCTACATAAGAAATACTTGAGACTTGTCAGATGGCTCTTTGAAAGGATGCTTTATACCATTCCCAAATGTTACTTTTCTTGTATCCTAGCAGATATCCCCCAGCCTAGCCAATTTGTATAATAAATTAGAGATAGTGGACTTAAGGAGAAAACCAAGTGGTAATAGATGAGATTCAGTAGAGAAAAGTGATTGCCAGCTTGCTAATGCATGAACTGTTATATACAGTAGGAGCTAGCTGATCCATGTCATAAAAGAACAAATGTCTTAGAAAATTATTGAGGTGACGTGGGTCACAGTGTCCAGAAAATAGTACATAATTTGTAAGCAAAGTTACTGCTTCTTGAAAAGCCATTGATGAATGTCTTCAAGTAGTTGGAGAGAAATTTGCCGAGTAACCCTGTTGGAAAGAATGAAAAGTAGGATGCTCAGGATGACACTCCCATAAACTGAGGCCTTGTTGATTTTATGGGTGTCACATTGAAGCATGAACAATGGTGGAATGGAGGAGCAGACATCAAGGAGAAGGAAGAAAATGAGGACCTGTCCTTTACCAAACTCAGCTGCATTTAAGTGTCTTTTTCAGCTTTTATATTATGAGCAGCAGGAGGGTGAGGAGGGAAAATTTAGAAGACCTTGCTCACTCCCTTCTGGCCCTTTTGGGATATTTCTGGCACTGTCCCCTCTCCCCCAGATCACTTGCTGTTTTGCCAGTGTGTCACCCTGAGTCACTGTAATGCTGTCTCTCCCATGACTGCCTTTACTCTCTCTCCTTTCTCTCTTTCCCATGTTTACATTTTTCTCATGAATTTCCACAGCCCTGTCCCACTATTCTTCCTGTACTCAAATCCTGTCAGCCCTTCTTTCCCACTCCAAAGAAAAGGCTGGCAGTCTGTGGTGAAGTGTAAAAGCTCAAGCACTCTTGATACATGGCCTTTCACCTGCAATCACTGCACACAAATGCTGTAGCTCATCCACAGTCCATATTTCTTTGTCATGCCATTTTTTATATTCTCAAATGTGGAGATAGCTTTTTGTCTAGGTTAGTACAGTGCTTGTGATATTGTGACCTGCCTTGTGGGTTCTCCTGGGTGTGTAGTGTGAAGCTAGGGTTTAATGAGACACTCTTCCTAGACAAGCATTACTGCCTCCTGTTGGTTGGAATGCTGCTTTTAGTCTTACCCAAAAGGTTCCCAAAACGGGGATGGAGGTACTTAAGAGAAGAAATTAGTTTTTACATTGTGTTAACAGATTAACCTTGTGATGGCCAAAGCCATCAGTGCTGGTCCAGGTGCATTCTTCACTGAGAGTTTGGAAAGAGCAGCTCTAAGCTTGAAACTTTTTATACAGGGAGAAGAATGCCATGAATTTGCAGAAGGACAAACTTGATTCAAAATTTGAAACTTACTAGCAGTGGCTTAAAAAAAAAAAAGATTAAGAAGTACAACTTCAAAAATCCACTTCTCTAAGTGCTCTAGTATGACTTTCCAACATATTGAATTGCAAAAGTAGCCCTGCTTTTGCTTATCTCCTTTTTCATGGCTGCAGGCTCTTAGTGTCTAAAGGTATTGCGAGATCATTATTTCTCCCTGAAGTCTTTGTTGTCTTCACATCATCCACTTATAACCATGTTTTTTTAAAGCCAACATCAACCCTAAATCATGATTTTGGAGCAAATACCCAGAAACATGCCATCCCAAAATCAGAATGTACTTCCTCTCATATGCCCGGTGACATTTACCAGCTTCCCAAACTTGTATGTCTCCTGATACCTCATAATCTGGGTATCTGAAGATTTTCCCACACTTCGGCAATGAAGTCAGTGGATTTTTCAAAGAAGTACTGCTCTTTTAAAATGGAAACAAGAATGTGGATCTTGCAGATAAAGTCATGAAAGCATCATGCTTCTCTTTGAGCAGTGTATTGGAATGGAAAAACAGCATTTGAGTGGAGCAAGTTGCATTGTTTACCATGTTGGTCATAGCTAGGGGAAATCCACAATGCTACAGATTTCCAGAAGGAGTAAGAACATTTCAATCAGGTACAGATTATGGCAGCTTAAAGAAAATCTGTTTTAAAGGAACAAAAGTTAATTTTAGAGATGGGGAAAAGAGATGTGATTCTGTAGGGCTGTTAGTTGAATTATCATTTTTGCTGTGTTCGTGCACTGAGGAGGTGCAGGTTGCATCACACCAGTTATATTTCCTCTTCCAGATTAGTCAATCATTGGGAAAGACAAGTTGTGCCAGATAAAGGGATTTCTTAGCCTACTTTCTCACTGGATCATAGTTCAGAAAGTAAGGGAGCAGGAAGTTTCTGCAAGCTGCCTTCCAGTCCTTGCTTTGTTCCCAGGACTGTAAAACCTCCTCTTGCTTATTGCTCAGGCATATGGTGAGATTATAGTTAGAAATAGTGGGGAATTTTACTTTGGAAACCTCTGTTTAAAAATTAAAAAGTGCCATTTTCACAAAACAGCATTTATCTTGGAACAGATTCCATTTCCCTGGGAAATTGAACTGTCAGGTTCACGATGCCTTACCTGGAATGACTTCATTAGTCTCTCACTCCACTTAGTAGAATGAGATCCACAGGATCTTCCAGGCAGGTGGCCAGCAGGTGGACGTAAAACGTGCTTTCTTCAGAAACACATATATTTATGGGAAATTCCTTCCCAAAACAGAATTTGATTTTTATTCCCAAATAGGATAGATATATATATTAAGTATAGCAGGTCTCATTTGTAGCCAGCTATCATTACAATCTCTAAGACTTTTTTCCAAGCTTCAGTTTAATTTTCAGACCCAGTGAAGGTCTCGAAGACTCTCAGGGTGTTGATTGATAGGATTTGCTAGTTAGAAATGGGTGGAGAAGTGGATTAAGTATTCTGATTAGCTATCACTGTTGTATTTTTCTGACTTGGAAGGATGATAAATATTTTTTTATTGGGCAGAGCCAGGTGTGAACTGTTTATTCTCTAGGCATATCTGAACTGCTGTGCGTTTATCACATTGTCAATTTAAGTGTATTATAAAATGTTTACAATTTGCTTTGGAGCAGAATTCCTAGTGTGTTCAGTTATGGTCCTGATTGATTTCTGTGGCACTGAACTGAGTGATAACTCAAGTAATTAAAGATCAGTCAGTTCTGAGTTGCAGTATGGACGATTTTTTCATCTGCTTGAACAAATTGATTTAAGAAACCTACAGTAATAACAAAAATAATAATTTTGAACTAGGACCTTTCATTTCCAAAGAATTTTATGTGCTATTCAAACTGCAACTACATATAGTCCTGTATTGTACAGCTAGACAGTGTTGTACTGTTACAACTGCAATGAAATGGAACAATAATATTGGTAATGTTATTCATTAATGATCAAAGATAAGCAATGAAGAGTATTTTTTTTCGCTCAAGTGGCCAGGGGAATCTGGACAGGCAAAGTATTATGAGACTCGAGAAATTTCTGGAATTACCGCTTTCACTGGTTCCAGGTAAAATGTGCCCTCTTTAATAGTATGATGCTTTTTAGGTCAGTATTGCCTTAGAATAAAGCATACAATCTGTTACCTTGTCATGCAGGGCTACAGGGTTGCTTTTTTTGGCTTTTTTTTTCACCTTTTCCCTCTAATGCCTTCTTGACAGAACCCTTTTAGTTTTAAGAACCAGTCAGCTGAGAGCACATAGATGTTTGAACTGGGAAACAAGCACCAATATGATGAGGATGTAATGCTGCTCCTGGCTTGATTACATATTTGGGAAAGGAATGCAAAGGGCTTTTCCCTTCTTTTCCCGTTGGGTCGTAGAACATGTAGCCCTGTTCAACTGATGCAGAAGAGAAATTAAGTCCATTTATAAAATTAAATTTATAACATTAAAATTAAATTTAAAAATTCAAGTAAAATTATAAAGATACAATTTCAATATTCTGAATGTAATGAAGGTACACTTTTGGTGGCCTGTGAACAGGGGGATTTTACTCCCTGAAGAGCTACAGAAGTTGGTCTCTTTGGCTTTTGCAAAAATTAATAGTTTCAGAACAACCCAAGTAACTTCTTGCATTTTTATCCAGTTTGTTTCCAATTTTCTAACAAAAGCAGCCACTTCAGCTGGGAGGCTTAGTTGTCAAAATAGTTCTTTCTTACTTTAAATAACAGCAAAAATACATGCAGCAGACCTGCAAGCCTGCTGTTAGATTTTTAAGAAGGCAGGCAAGCTACCATGTATAGCTGCATCTGATGGTGCTTGGTGGGTGCAAAACGTGTGGTGCCCAACCCAGCCAGGCAAGCCCCTAAGTGTGGATTTTAAGTCAAGGAGAATGGTCCAGCTGACTTCAGGCACTGTTTTGAAGTGGAGTGCTTGCTTGCTTATTCAGTAAAACACTCGGTCCGGATCATTCAGGTCTTGGTAGGATTTGAGCCCTTCGTCCCTGCGGAGAGATGGGAAGGGTAGGACAGTCAAAAAGTTCTCCATCTTGGCTTGACTTTCCTGTCTTTGCAGGCAGTGGTAAAACTCCATTTCCACTAAGCACTTTTGAAAGTCATGGTGTTTCTGATTATTTCCTCAGATGTGTAAAGCAAAATCTGTACTAATAAATGTTTCCTTCCCCTTTCCTCAGTTGTTTTCACTTAAATACCATAGCATGAGGATCTAATCTCTTGACAAGATCGGGGAGAAACTGCTGAAAATGCACTGCTGAAAATGCACTGCTGAAATGGACCGGTGGGCCGAGGCCAACTGTATGAAGTTCAACAAGGCCAAGTGCCGGGTCCTGCACTTGGGGCACAACAACCCCAAGCAGCACTACAGGCTGGGGGATGAGTGGCTGGAAAGCTGCCTGGCAGAGAAGGACCTGGGTGTATTGGTTGACAGTCAGCTGAATATGAGCCAGCAGTGTGCTCAGGTGGCCAAGAAGGCCAACAGCATCCTGGCTTGTATCAGGAACAGTGTGGCCAGCAGGACTAGGGAAGTGATTGTCCCCTTGTACTCGGCTCTGGTGAGGCCGTACCTCGAGTCCTGTATTCAGTTTTGGGCCTCTCACTCCAGGAAGGACATCGAGGTGCTGGAGCATGTCCAAAGAAGGGCAATGAAGCTGGTGAGGGGTCTGGAGAACAAGTCCTACGAGGA
>VXAA01002715.1:326072-349650 GCA_013399115.1 Anseranas semipalmata | reverse complement strand
TTTAGATGTAGAGCTTAGTGATATGGTTTAGTGGAGGACTTGTTAGTGTTAGGTCGTAGGTTGGACTAGGTGATCTTGGAGGTCTTTTACAACCTAAATGGTTCTGTGATTCTGTGACTCTGTGAACTCCATAGCTGGGTGTGCTCCCTTGCATTCTAAGTAGTCACCTTTCCCTGCCACCTCAGTGCTCTGGCCCTGTATTTATACATGCAGCAGACATGAGAGTAATCCCTTGTTTACATCAGGAAAAAAGGCATCTGCTTTTAATCCATGTTACACTGCCTGGCTAGGTCTGCAGGGTCTAGGTAGTTTCCTTTATGCTTCGTTCATGCTTGGGACCATTTTAGCATCATATTAATGGTTGGTTTTCAGTACAGGATTAGTTCCTTCCCTTCAGAAGGCACCGGGAACTGATCTCCTTTGAAAATCCTTCCTGAAGGTCTCAACAAACACTACTATTTCATTCAGTGTTCCCCTTTTTTGGGCAAGTCATGTCAGTTCTCTCCTGCCTAGGCCAGAAAGTGCCCAAGTGTCCGAGTGGGTTCAAGTAAGAGAAAGATGGGTGAAAAGTACGTGAGGATAAAAAGCACCTGTGGAAGTTTGTCTCTGCTTTTCCGTTTAGTATTTCTTCATCTAGTATTTACTTCACAGTTGTCCACCAGTGAGCAGATGGGCATGTTTATAGTAAGGGTATATAGTGATTCAGCCTGAATGACATTTTAAGATGTGAGCTGACAGGAAATGAGCAATATGAGATTTGTAGGGGAAAGTTTATAAGCCTCCAAACCTTTCACCTATAGCAGATTGTTGAATCTCAAGTGAGGTGAACAGTTACGTTTAGGCTGTAATTCAAGAAAGCAAGTGAAAAATCAGATGATCCTCAAACAATTCCTTGTGTAATTTTGAAATAATCTTCCAATGCTTCTAGCTCCACTGTTTTTGACAACTTTGTATATGTAATATTAAAACAGAATACTTCTGCTCTTGAAGGTCATTAAAGCATTCATTAGATTATAAATCTGTCACTTGTGGTGGTTACTAAATACAATCCTGAATATTTACACAAATATGTTAATGTTGAACTCTATAAAGTAAAAAATGGTTATGCTGATATTTCTTTAGCTGAAATTTCACCAACAATATTTTCATTTCAGTACTTTGTGAGAATAAAATTGCTAAGATTTAGCACATTTAAAGGGAATAGGGGCATATAACAAATGTCTCTTTCTATCCTGCTGTATATATTTCTAGTATACTAGAACTCCTATGAACCAAGCTGGCAAATTTTGCAGTGGAAATGCTTAGGAACTTTGCTTTTACTCTCTGGCAATTTTTTGTTTAAACAAATGCTCAGTGATAATAACATTGCTTGATAATACCACATAAGCAAATGTAGAGAAAATAAGATCCATATGTGTATGTGTGTTCACATCTGTATTTGCACATGTTTTACTTGAAACGTTTTTCATTCATTGTCTGTTTATTTTGGGGGGACCGGGGATGGCATTGCAATTTAGCATTTGGGAGCAGTCCCTCTCAGTCAGTACAATGTCTTTAGAAATGGAAGCAGCAAAGACAGTACCAAGAAACAAGGTACAGTAAAAATAAGCATGCGAGCCCCTGCTCTAGCCAGCTGTTTCTGAGCATCCTTGCTGTACCCAGGGAGAAAAAAGGGCTTGGTAGAAGGATGAGAATTTTCCTACTAAGACAAATCTCTCAGTTCCTTCCATTCAGATTCCCCAATATTTATTCAGTTTCTTGTGAATTAGTTGTTCGATTAATCAGGTTACACAAAATAATAAGCATTATGCCCACTGTATAAATTGGCAGTGTTGATGCCGTCTTTGTAACAATGGCATATTGTAGGCAGTCAGAATTGTTCCAAAGTGATGGGGAGTGACATCCTGCAGCCTGTGGGGATTTAATTCATACTGATCTCTGCCATTAGCTTCATCTGTAGTACTTGCAAGGTGGGAAATTCAGAAGGGTTCAGCACAGAATGAATTCTTTTTCCCATTATGATTAAGTAGTGAAATGCTCGTTGACTTCAATGTAAATCCTATGCATTCTTTATAAGTCCTCCTTTGAATGCTATGAAGAACACAGTTTGTCCAGGAGAAGCTGGTTGGTGCACCTTGGTGCAACTGTAACATCCACTGCTTTGCAGGATTTCTGGTGCCCCAAAACTTATATATGATAAGCAGGGCTCAAGGCAGTCTGAGAGCAACAGGAGACTGTGGTACAAGGGACACAAGGAGACAGATGCTCTGTATGTGTCTGAATATGTACGCTCTTGAAAATTTAATCTATGCATCAGATCCCAGCACCATTTGGCCTTAATTGCCAACAGTGAACATTTCAGTTTCAGTACTAAGAAAGGGGTCTGTCCTCTCTATATTTGAAATCTTACAGTGGCAAATAGAATAATATAGATACACTTAGGGCTCTGTAATTTACTGCCACATCAGATATTCCTTTTAAGAGTAACATTGCTGAATTCTATGTGTGAAAAAGACTTTTTTCTTGTAATTTTTAGATCAGAAATGCAACTTAGCTTTTCCAAGACTGAGTAAAAGGAACTGTAACATGAGATGCAGATCTGGAGAGCCTGGGTTTCTCCCATAGCTAGGTTAAAACCTAGCACACTTTTTTTTTTTCACACTTTTTTCTATTCATGAATAATGTTACAGTAAATAGATACATCAGACTCCAGTTTTCAAAATTTCCAGGGAGAATAGAATGTTCCCCTGGAACTCATCTCAGCTCTGTTGTTACTGAGTACACACATACACATTGGGTACACCCAGCAAGAGAGAAGTGTTGCTGTGTCACTTTGTAAATGTTTGATTTTTTTTTTATCTTAAATTCTGCTGCGCATTCGTTATAGGTACCTCAGCCATGACGAGTTGAGCTGTGGACGTTAACCTGTTACATAGCACCTTAACTGTGCCAGCTAATATATGACAGGCATTTACAAATTGTGGGGATGGGCATGAAGGATGAATGCTTTCACTTAGTGAAGTCTTTGTAACATTTTTACAAATTCTGGGATTATATTTAATCCCACCATTACCGGTGTAACTTTTTGCAGCATTCAATAACCAGTTCTCCTGTCCTGCTGGAGACACATTTTTCTTTTCCTCTTAGAAAATACCACGATATTCCACAGATGTAGTTGACAATATTGAGGTATATCACAGCGTTATTGCTATGTTTGTCATTTCCTTTTTTATATTGCAATCCTCTCTAAAAATAATGGATTTCTGTGTCTCTCTGTTGCTTTCATACCAAGACCTTTGTACATGTTTCGCAGCAATAATTGCAGTAGGTTAAGGTTGTACCGAAGCACAAGAGAGCAACCTTTAGCAGTTTATTAAGAGATTTGGTCTCAGGTGAAAGGTCATATGTATAAATAGTCTTGGGAGAACAAAAGGAAATGAAAGGGGAACTGAACAGGGTATTAGTTTCATATTAAAAAGCAATGATGGTTTTTTTTGCAGAGAGTGAGATTTTGCTTTTTATTACTTGTATCTCAAACAGCTCTTCTGCATTGTAGTTATTAAAGTATAGTGTAAAAGATAGTGAAGTAGAACAGCATATAGGTACTGAGTCAGCTGTACTCTTCTTCCTATATGTCAATAGCAACCAAGGTAAAAATCCGATATGTAATACTAGATGTTTTATCCTTTGTTATGTTCATCTTTTATCCTTAGATAAAAGAATGTTTTACAGCTTTGCTAACATTTTTTCTCCTTTTGGCAAGGATGTTTTCATCACTTTCTGGGTATAAACTAGAAAGGATACCTAAAGCATAGTAAAAAGAATATTTTTTTAAATCATTGCTCATGTTATATCATTGTCTGCATTTTTCCTGAAGGTATCTGTGCCACTGAACAATGACTCTGTGAACTAATACCTGGATAAAAATTAGTCATTCTGTCTAGTTAACATTCATGAAATTATCTATGACCACATGAATTAGAAAATGCCTTTGAAAATCCCCATGCCATTGGCACCACAATTTTAGTCCTAAAAATATAAGTGATTTGGTACTTTGTGTGGTTTATGGAGCCTTAACCAACCATGAGCTGTTTTGCATGGTCAGGAAGAGATTCCATATTTTCTTGCTTTGTGAGTAGGAAGAAGAGCAGCTCTGTAATTGCTGTGGCTCTTTTGCGTATGTGTTGGCACCCTTGATAGCACTGCTGCTTGTCACATCTGAGCTGCCATGCCCCAGAAGAACTCTGTGCAAGAGGCAGCACTGGCTTAAATAATATTCCTTGCTCCAATGTCAAATGAAGGGGGAGACAGGAACTCTGAAATTCATTATTTCTTCTGGACTGCCCAGTGGACAACACTGTGTTACATGCTTTTTTTGTAGTCTAGGGAAAAATCACGGACATGACCCTACTGGTACCTACCTGAAGCAAAAGCTGCATAGCCTTGTTTTGGGGAGTGCTGCTAAGAGAAATAGAATATTCCCTCCTCTGTGGTGTATAGCTGCTGACCCAGTCAAGAATCGGCTGCTGCAGGCTATCCCAGCGCAATCAGCTAATGCATCATTTCTGCAGTCATTCACAACATTGAATTCACTGGGTAATCCTCTTAATGGTTGCTCATCCTATATAAGAATGGCTGCACTGGCACAGACATGGGGTCTGTCTAGCCTCGTTTCATGCCTCCCACTGCGGCCATAAGTGGAAGTCCAGAGAGAAGTAAGAACAGGGCCAGGCACATCTGGTGTTTCCTTCAATTACTCTACCAGCTCCTGACTATTCTGAGGGGCTTTCCTGGTCTTGATGTTCTTTGTGTATTTAATGATGTCCAAAGTAGTTGTCCTGTCACCCCCTTCCACATGTGTAAATATTTTGCTTCCACAATGTCACCTGGCAAGGAGTTCCATAAACTGCTCCGTGTCATGTGAAGAACTGACTCCTTTTGTTTGCTGTAAACATACCTTTTGCTAGTGTCGTTTGAAGGTCACGTGTTTTGGTGGGTTTGTTTGTTTGTTTGAGACAGTGAACAGTCTGGCTACTCTCCATTACCCATGATTTTGTAAAACTCTGTCAGATCCTCCCTATAAGCTACCATGACTCTTTTTTTTTAATGAAAAATTAGTACTGACCTTTGCAGCCTTAATCACTGCAATGTCAATGACTGTTTTTTTCTGTCAAAGCCCCTGTGCAGAGTCAGTCAGCAAACAATCGTGTAATAGCTCTTCTATTTTTGGGCGTAGGGACAAGAACTCTGATGCAGTAAATCAGATGACATTTTAGCAAATCTCAGGAAGTTGCACGTTCTTAATATCAGAAAATAATTTGACTACTTGTTTTTGTGAAAAAAAAAAAAAAACTAGTCTGTGCCCTAGTTAACAAAAAGCTTTGCATTAATGAAGTTTGAGCTTGTTTTAAGGTCTTCTCTTAGGTTTTAACAGCTAATAAAATAGACCTGATGCTTTCTAGCAGCCTTTAAAACTTGAACTGAAAATCCAGCAGGTCTGTCCTCTCCAGTTATGCAGTTTGTGAGGCCAAAAAAAGAACCAAGTAGGGAGGAGAGGGTGAACACAGCAGTAATGATGATAATGTGACAGAAGTATCTTGGAATACCAGGTGATTGACAAAACAAGTTTATCTGTATCATGAAAAAAGAGCACACTGTATAATCATTAGAATCACAGAATCATAGAACCATTTAGGTTGGAAAAGACCTCTAAGATCAAGTCCAAGCATTAAGCTAGCACTGCCAAGTCTACCACTAAACCATGTCCCTAAGCACCACATCTACACATCTTTTAAATACCTCCAGGGATGGTGACTCAACCATTTCTCTGGGCAGCCTGTTCCAATGCTTCACAACCCTTTGAGTGAAGAAATATTTCCTAATATCCAACCTAAACCTCCCCTGACGCAACTTGAGGCCATTTCCTATTGTCCTATTGCTTGTTGCTTGGGAGAAGAGACTGAGCCCCGCCTCGCTAAATCCTCCTTTGAGGTAATCGTAGGGAACGATAAGTCTCCCCTGAGCCTCCTTCTCTCTAGGCTAAATAACCCCTGTTCCCTCAGCCGCTCCACATAAGACTTGTTCTCTAGACCTTCACCAAATTCATTGCCCTTCTGTGGACATGCTTCATGTCCTCAATGCACCTCAGTGTCCTTCTTGTAGTGAGGAGCGCAAAACTGAACATAGTATTTGACATGTGGCCTCACCAGAGCCAAGTACAGGGGCCCTAGTCCTGCTGGCCACACTATTTCTGATATAAGCCAGGTTGCTGTTGGCCTTCTTGGCCACCTGAGCACACTGCTGGCTCATATTGGCTATTGACCAATACCTTCAGGTCCTTTTCTTCTGGCTAACTTTCCAGCCACTCTTCTTCAAGCCTGTAGCACTGCATGGGGTTGTTGTGCCCCAAGTGCAGGACCCAGCACTTGGCCTTGTTGAACCTCATACAGTTGGTTTCAGCCCATTGATCCAGCCTATCCAGATCCCTCTGCAGAGCCTTCCTACCCTTGAGCAGATCAACACTTCCGCCCAACTTGGTGTCATCTGCAAACTCAATGAGGATGCACTTGATCCCCTCATCCAGATCACTGATAAAGATATTAAAGAGAACTGGCCACAGTACTGAGCCCTGGGAGACACCACTTGTGACCAGCCTCCAACTGGATTTAACTCCATTCACCACAGGCCTTTGCACCTGGCCACCCAGCCAGTTCTTCACCCAGTAAAGTGTATGCCTATCCCGGGAGAATGCTGTGGGAAACAGTGTCAAAAGCTTTAATAAAGTCTAGGTAGACAACATCCACAGCCTTTCCCTCATCCACTAAGCGGGTCACCTGGTCATAGAAGGAGATCAGGTTAGCCAAGCAGGACCTGCCTTTCATAAACCCATGCTGACTGGGCCTGATCAACTGGTTGTCCTGTGTCTGCCCTGGGATGGCACTCAAGATGATCTGTTCCATAACCTTCCCTGGCACTGAGGTCAGACTGACAGGCTTGTAGTTCTCCGGCCCTTCTTGTAGATGGGCATCATATTTGCTAGCCTCCAGTCAACTGGGACCTCCCCAGATAGCTAGGACTGCTGATAAATGATGGAAAGTGGCTGGTGAGCACTTCCGCCAGCTCCCTCAGTACCTTTGGCCCCATAGACTTGTGTGCATCAGTTGTTCTTACTCTTATTTCCTGAGCTAGTTGTAATCAGAAGCATTTATACTCTTGTGTTACAGTGTAGTAGTGTGCTGCAAATACTGTAAATTCCCTTCACTGTACAGTTCACTATCTCTGAGACTGCACTTGACTGAGGCTGAAAACTAGCAGTTTTTGTGCCCATTCAACATTTTGTTGGAAAGAGTAAATGCAAGGGAAGTATTCTGTTCAGTTTGAACTTTGCATCCCAGCAGTACAAGATGCATGTGTACTGTATGAATTCCTCTTACACAGTATTGGAAATGGATAAAGGAAATAGTACAGTTTAGTCTATTTGAAGAAAAAGTTTAATGAATAAATAAAGCTGAAATACTATTGCAAGTATTTTCTCATTCCGTTGAAATGGTAAAATTTTGTCAAAGGTTCTCATCTAGGGCCAGTATTATTAACTACTCACGTTGTGGGAGATGAAGACTTTTTGTGCCAGGGTCTTTCTCAGTCTTTTCTGCTGATGTTAGTCATCCACCTAAAATTAATTTAAGTATACAGTTGAAAATAAATATGTAACTGAACACTTCCACCATTCCATCAATAATCCTGGGTTGTCTGTCTGTCAAGAAAAATAAACATAAAGAGGAGTAAGTGGCAGCAGGAGTTTCTGAGTAAGAGACATTGTCAAGCATCTTATGCCCTGCCCATGATTCAGTCTCTCCTTTAAGGATACCTTTGACCTGTTGTGTTTCTTCGTTCATGTGGGAGGAAGCTAGGAGCTGGAGTACTTAGCCACCTGTCTTTATTAGCATCAGTGCTTCTTGATATTAAAGTATTATTCTCTTGAAGAATAAATAGGTCAAAGAGTATTCTAGGGATGTTCTAATCTTTTATAATCATTGAAGTCTCTGTAATTTATTGGTTTAAAGCTTTTATTGAGGTAGAGTCTCATGCATTCTAAAACTTACATTTTGTGTGACTTGCAAAGAATGTGCCAAAGGGAGAAAAATTTCTTTATCAGCAAGATAGACTTATTGAGGAAGAGGATGTGTTCCTTTGGCCAGTATAATTCATCTGATCTAGGTGTAAGAATGCTGGACTGGGATTTGAATGAAGAGAGTTCTTTTTCTGTTTTTGGGGGCATGGACAAGCCAGCTATACTCTGTAGTGTTTTTTAATAATTATTAGCATTTGTAGCAGTATTACCTAAGAATCTTATTTGTGGGTCAGGATCCACTGCTGTATTAACCCAGAGCTAAAAGATGGTCTCAGGCATGCCTGAGAGAGTTTACAGGTTTGTTGAGCTGTGTGAGCAATATGAAGTATTCAGGAGTTTGAGTAAAATGGTAATGCGTGCCATGGGAAATAACAGTCAATGATCTAAAATGGGCAATGGAATTTATTATTTTAGTGTGAGGTTAGGGAGATCTGAAAGTCTCTAAATTTGCTAGCAGTTGTATAAGATGACTAGAAGCTTTGCTTTATGGTGACATACTTCTGACAGAACCATTTGCTGGTAACTATTGCCAATCAAAATTAGGAAGTTAAGTGAATAGTCTCTAGCTTTCTCCATGATCTTCTCTGTTCTTGCTTAAAAGTCATCTGAGAAGCCTAGTCCAAAACCTGGGTTTTGACAGTATCCTGAATGGGTGTTGACTATTTAAGTTGGCCCAAGTACTCTTGATAGTAGAAAATTTCCCTTAGTAATAGTGCTGGGACTTGATGGTGGGTCTTGATGCCATGATGAGCAGGTACTCTAGTTTGGATAGGTTTTGCAGGCTCTGTTGCTTCATTTAGAGTTGATACGTGGGAGATGACAATTTTGACAGGTGGGATTGTCATTTAGGGTAAAGTGGAACGGAGAGGTAGTTGCTGGCAGCTATTGACAGTGAGTAGGACTTGGGTAATTTTTCAGATGTAAACAGTTAGGTTACACTGACTGGTGAGCACACAGTTGAGCAAAACAAAGCTCCTGCCTTTCAGATAGAGGTTTGAACTTGTTTTGTAGCCAGTATGCTGTAATAGAGATTTTTTCATATAAGAATGGAAAGGATGCAATTGCCAATAAGCCTTACTCCTTGTGGCATTCTGTGGAGGTCTATAATGGTTTAGAAGGGTGATGCTCAGGTAGCACTTGTGTATGGGATGCACGTTAGTCATTTTATGGCTCCATGTTGATTTCTCCCAGCAAGATAGTAGCTGTATTGTTGGCTTTAAAGGAAATCAGGCTTTAAAGCACAACAGATTTCATCCCATAGTTTGACAAATTTCACAATCAACACTAAAACTGAATGAATAGAAATCTCAGAGAATTCTCAAGCTTCAGTAATTCAGAGATATACAGAAATGCATATATACATAATAAAAGTAATTTTTCATGCAAGTACAAAAGTTGGAATAATTGCGTAATCTTTTTCATCAGTGACACAGGCATCTACTGTTTAAGTTTTGGAAATGTGACTAAAATTTGACATTTTTAGTACTCCATGTGGAATGCAGGTGCCTGACTAAACACTCACATTTGAAAATTATGGCTTATGTTTATTATTTGAATCCCAATACCAGAGAGTGTTCTGAGAGAGCAAGGGTCGGATTTCTGAAGATGTACAATTATTTAATCTCTGCTAATAGAGTTGGGAATCAGTATAACTACACTCAAAAATATCTTAAATGATTTAGTACTTCTTGATCTGCAAGTTCGCAGGATGTTTAAAAAGCATAATATATTCCAAAATATACTTAGTTACTGAAGTATGACATATTATTAGAAATGAGCACATGTTCTTTCTACTTTCTGGATTTTGAAAGGTAACATCAAACAGACTGCCAATACTGACAACAGCAGATTCTCAGCTCAAATCATGTGTGAGGCTCTGGTTTTGCTTTGTTTGTGGTAAGTTTTCAAAGTAGCCTATGAACCTAAGCAGCTTGAGAATGTGACTGTTAGGCATGCTACCTTCTGGTAGCTTTTGGCCTTCAACCCGCATCTTTTATTTTAATGGTGGAGAGTTCTTCCCCTTGTCTTATTTAATGTAAAGATACGCTGCAAAATTAAAATAAGAGGAAGTGGCCAGTTCGTAGGAGCCACTGTATAATCCTGTGCTAATGATTGCCTTGTAAAAACCAGCATGGATTGGAGGAAGATAGGGAAGGAACAGGGGACTTGCAAGTATTTGAATAAAGAATAGACACTATCTTTTTTAGAGGGCTTCAAAACTATACGTGTGTGCACTCTGCCCAGTACAACTATGATCTCTTGCCAATAGTGAGCAGACTTGGAGAGGTTAATGTTTAACGGGTTCTTAGCTAGAGCTGCTTGCTGTGTTCTCAGCATACATATCTCTTGTTCCCTTGGAGGCATTATTTTGTGTAAACAAAGTGCATTTTTATACTGAAACGCATCTGTCTACGTGTGCTGTTCCATGACGAATCAGTTAATAGTATACTATCAAAGGATTTTCTGCTTTTAGCTCACACATGCTTGTTATCATTCTTCATCTCCATTTGACATAATGAAAGCAATTATTGTACTGCCTGATTCCTGCAATCACTGACTATTGCATGCTCATCTTACTACTGACTGCAGGAATTTTAATTTCTAACTTTTGCTAGCAACGGTGACAGAAGAATCTGATCTAACACACCTGCATGACTCACTTCTTTGAGTCATTTGTCTGCAATGACTCGTACTTAAAATTAGCTGTATGCTTATAATGAAGATACAATGCCATGAAAATGGGAGATGAAAAAGACCTATGAGATCACCTCAAAGATCCTGTTACAGGACAGAATGTATTTTCTGATTCTTTTTCTAGTTTAGAGGTGAATGCTCTGAGAACAAGAAGCTGTGTAACCCTTTTTGGGTGGATTGTTACGTGGTCCAGTGGAATTTCTAGTGGAGTCTCAGCTTACCTGTATTACCCAGTGTTGATTCAGAGGGCCATAAAAAATGTGCTAGCTGAGCTCGGGCACCTGTAGTACCTGTCTATGGTATGCTTGAAAGTGCTGCTCCCCCACTCTTCAAAATCCCTAAGGCCTGAACCTGCTTTTTTTACAGAGTTTGTAAACAGCATTCTTTATTGCTGAGAAGCAGAAGTGCTTCAAGGGTGGATAGCTGGCATGAACCTTTGTGGTTATTATTTCAGTTCTTCGGGTTCCTTTGTCAATGAGTTGGCCATATGGTATTGTGGGGCAGGAGAAATACAGAGGTAAAACTAATTTGTTTTTCTTGAAGGATCTGTCTGCACTTTATGGGAGATAGTACAGTCCAGGCCAGTGCCAACACAGTCTTTTAGGCAACAAATTCTTTCATTACTGTGTAATTCATTGTCAAGCTGTGAACAGGAGGAGTACCATACATGGAGAAAGACAGGTTTCTCAACTGTTTGTTTGAGTCTTTCCAATCTACTTACATGGACTTCAATGGAACAGCTCTGAATTTTGGCACAGCTTCACACTTTTCTAATGCAGAAATCCTCTGGCAACCACGTGCATGTTTACATGTCAAACAATTAAGAAGGATAGAGGAATGTGATGGTCACTGTGCTGACTTACCTCTGTTCCCTGACTTTTGATGATCTCATTAACATCTGTTCTTTAAAACCACAGCTGATATTTGCAGAAGATTTCTTTTAAGATTCCTTCACTCGAGGTAGCATAATTATTTCAAGAATATATTGAAATATCAAGCGATGCCCACTGTAACTACAGTAACTTATCATAATTTTTATTGCTGTTGTTCTGAATGGGCAGCTGGATACATACATGAGCAGACAGTCTGCCCTGTGGGAAACTGAAAACAGAAATCGTTAATCATAGCCTTCTAAGTTCATTCCTACATCTCTCCTCTAATTGTGATCACCTGACCATATTTGTGCTTCTTACTTTTGATACATCTCTGTTCACGTGAGGACAGTCCAAAGAAACCAAGTGAATGAAAGGCAGAAGTTAATTCCAGAGGACCCTTTTTCTCTGTAGTCAGGTTAGAACTCTTAAGATTTCATAATAAATTCCTATAGTACCCTTGCTGACTTTGGGGATGCTCTGATTCCACATTCAGGGAGGAACTGAGGCTTCATTTATATGTTTCTCAAGAGGCCGTAAGCTACGCTGCTGTACAGAGGTACTTTGACTATGGGTAAGATATGTCCATACACGGAATTGGTGCAGACCAACTCTTCATCAGCAATTGCTCAGCCTGTAGTGCTGTCCCCAGTAGGCATGCCCTAGAGAGGATTAAGCCAATTCTTGACTCTTATAGGGTCCACTTACCTTTGTCCAAGCCTGTGACAGAATTCCTGATTGGTACAAGGTGTCTGCTGTATAAAGGCAACATTGGGACTCATCAGCAAGCTTCACTTGGTACTTTGAGATGGCAGAATATCTGATCTTTCATCAGCATCTCTACTGTGCTTGATACTGGTTGAAAATACTGAAGCTGAAGGGTAGCAACCAGTGTAGAGCAAAGGCTGTAAGAAATGTTCAATTACCTCTGTGGCCAAGCAGTGGTAGATCCACCTTTCCTGACTCAGTATGTGAAACAGAAATGCAAGGGAGAAGAAGGTAAATAGCGTTTACAGTCCATTCACTGGTTTTACCTATGAGGCTGATATGTCCCTGCTTTGTACTTGGTGGTGTTGTTCACATGTGCACACACACAGTCTCAAAGCATAAAAGAAAACACAGCCATCCTGATGCGTTAGTGCATTGCCTGGGAGTGCAGAGACAGCAGTAGAGATGGGGGAGTTTGAGGTCCTTGGAGTTCAAAAATGAGGTTTGGAGTGACTTTGCAAGAGTGCATGGAGCCAGGCTCATACATGGGGCAGATTTAGATTACCAGCAGTTATTATGTTGAAGCAATTAGAAGAATTTAAAAGGGGAAACTGAAAACAGTGGCCAAAGGCTAGAATCTTTTTCAGTGTATTAATACCATCTGTGACACAAAGACAGTATTTGCCAAATTGTTAGCTGATGGAAATCTCTAGGTTGGGAGGAAGTGCAAGGCAGGATTATTTCATATTGTCCCCGAAAACATACATATAAGGAATTCAATATTATCTGAAAAAGAAGGAGGTATTTTTGGTATGATATAATTGTTCATGTGTGTTACTTAGAAACTAGGCAATATATCTCCCTGATGTGAAGGCACACATGCTTTTTTTGCTTTGAGCTTTTTTTAGTCCATCAGGAAGTCCTCAGTGTGCCTTTCTCTGAGAGTCCTCTTTGATGAATGCAATTGCCGAATCAGAGACTTCAACATCACATTTCAATTTGCAATGAGCTGGCTTTGTGCTCAGCTGTAGGCTGCTATTCTCTGCTGCACCAGCAGACCCCTGATTTGTGAGATCTAAATCAACCTCACTCTTTCCTCTGCACTTGGAGAAAGTTCCCTCCACCCCATTTTGGAATCTTACCAGTGCTAGGTTTCTTTCTGCGAACAGACGCCATGCAGCAGTTTGTGATCACTGCTTGTTCTATCTTCTCACTTGAGGCCCATACATCTTGTAGCATTTTGGCCACTGTCCCATGCATGCTGCACACTTGCAGCATTTTGACAAAGCTCCTGTGAAACTGCACAGCATAGAAGGGCAAAAGGACTCTCTTAGGCAAGCTTACCTGGCCTCCTGCAGTAAAGGGGTCTTAAGGTGTTGCCTGGTTCACTCCCACAACTTCCTGTTGTGTATCATGGAGAATCCCAGGCTGAAGACAGTCTTACTACTGCTTTTTTTCAATTTGGATTTTTCAGGACAGGATAGCTTTGGAGTTCAAATTACATCTTTCTGGAGTGTACTATTTTTATGTTTAGCCTTCAAGGAGATTTTGAAATTTGTTCACTGAATCTGCCCTAGAGGAAATGTCTCCAGACTTACTTTTCCACTGTTCATCCAGACTTTATTTGAGCAACAGTGTCAGTTATTTTTAATAAAGCACTTAAGAGCTTTGATATTTGGAATTGTCAGCTGCACAGACAAAAACATCAATATTGTGGGTGTTGTCCCAGGTCATAGTAAATGGCCACTCTGCTTTCAAAGTATTTTGTGTAGGATTTATTTTTCCTGCATATCATAGAGCACCACATTTACAGTAAAAGACCTATTTCACTGCTGGTGAAATGATTTGATAGGTTACATGATACGGCTTAGAGGAAATGAGGAAAAAATAGACTGAACTCTTACGGAGAGCTTACACTTGTCATTAAGTCTGGTCTTCTTAGTCATATACAGTTCAAACTAGGATAGTAACTGCCTAAATAAGCAAGTATGGAAACACAGGTAACCAGAATAAACCCTGGGAAAAAAAAAAAAAAAAAGTCGTTGTGAACATATGGGTAGGAGTCCTCCTTTACTATGCCTTACTATATTAGGGGATTCACTGAGTATGCTTGTTTGAGAAGCAAGTATGAGAAGAAGATAAATTTGATCAAAGATTTTCCAGTGAATGCAGATGGAGGCCAAGGTAATGGTATGTGGACAACAGCACAGGCACCACAGCAGTCTTGTTTGTTGATGCCTTAAATTTAGTACAGGGATTTGAATTATGTAACCAAAGTATGCAGACTCTGGGATGCCCCATTTCCACAGACAAGTTTGAAGATGAAGGTAGCTGTAACTGATTCCTTTATGCAGCTCCTTTCTATCCTGCCGTTACAAAGAACAGTGAGTAGCAAGCTAAAGTATGTTCACTGAGATGGCACCATTTAAACAGCTCTGATAAAACACAGGTGCAGTCTCTTAAAGTGGTTTCATGTGACTTTGGAACAGAATCAGCCATGTTGCACAGATTTCTTTTTTTTCAGACTTTTATATCAGCAGCATTTCTAAAGCTTTAAGGAATTCGTTTTGGTAGAGAAGTAACTGAGGAAAACTGTTACCATCTCTGTGAATAACCTCCTCAGAATCCCATCTGTTAAGTATCTACTGCTCTTAGATTAGCTTTGTGGGTCTCGTTCAGTTAGAGACAGTGAGTTTACTGTGATTTGCATATCTGCAACACCATTAGTAACGAGCTTGCTGTTACAACATTAATTTAATACCTCATTGAAGACAGACAAAATTCAGTACAGTGGTTACAAATAAGAAAATTGTTCTGGCAGAAGTAATTCCTGTACAATCTGAAGTCCCTGGCCTTCGACAGGTCTATAACAGAGAAAAGACTTTAACTTTGAGAAAGTTTACTGAAACAAAATTTTGGGGATTCACAGCCAGTGAGAAGTGAACTAACTCTGGAGCTAGAAATACAATATCAGCATAGCATTGCCTGAATTTCATAGGCTTTCTGAGAGTGTTTTCTAGCTCCCTAGAATCATGTAATGTTAACAAAGTTTTTACTTCTAAACATTTAAGCAATTCTTTTGTTTGCAGTGGCTTCTTTCAGATAGGGAGGCTGTGGTGATATGGTTTAAAGGAAAATAATACTCAGCCCTTTGAATCCAAAGGGTCTTGTCATAATTAAGAGTAAGATACAGGAATTTGAATAAAACATCAAAACTTGGTTGAACTTTAAAGCTTTACACACTTTAGCATTGCATCAAATTTAAAACTTTGATATCTAAGTAGGGCGGAGTCCAGAGAAGATGTTTTAATGATTTAATGCCTAAAAATACAAGTGGAGTAAGAGAAATCAAATTTGGCAGTGGCAGCTGCACAGATTGTAAGGATGACTGCACTGAGTGTGACTTTATGATTTCAGTGTGGCAGTTAATCAAGGATTTGGGGCTTGGTTCTGGGTATGGAAGAGAACTGGTGACTAGATTTTGCAGGTGTGTTACTGCTTATGTTATCTGTGCTGACTCTGTGCAAAAGCTGGTAAGAATTATAGAGCTATTGATCCTTGTCTCCCAAAGTCAGTAATTTCAGATGATGAGGCGTGTTTTCTTTGAGAAGAACTCATCTTGTCAACAGTATTATCCATACATACTTTTAAAATCAATATCATAGATGTTAAGTGAAGTGACTTATCAACAGTTTTTTATTGCTTTTTTACATTTTATTGCTTTCTGAACTTAATCCATGCTTCAGCAAGTATTTCAGCAGAAGCCAATTTTTAACATGTACAGCAGTCTTACTGAAGATGACAGTTTGCTTGCTTTAAGCTCCATCCAGGCTTTAGGACTTGTCCTAAGCTCTACCATTATGGAAAAGAATGCCACTGTAGTTCAGGTATGTTTAGATGATGATGTTTCACAACCTCTCTGACATCTTTGTCCCCAGTTAGTGTAGTGTGCATAGCATTCATACAGCAACCTAGGTACTTGCATCTTCAAATGCAGAAATTCTATGCCATGGTCAGTGATGTGATGAATCAGGCCCTCATTTTATGCATAAGAATAGAAAACAAGAGAATATTATAGGAAGTGTGAGGGGAATGTAACTGAAAAATGTCACTGCATAATTATCCCTGCTTCCGAAAGTCCTATGGGCCTGGCAGATATATGGTCTTCAAAGCCGCGAGAGATTCATCCCATCCAGATTCATCTCAGTCATCTCTTACTACAATAAAGTGGTTGATGAAGCTGGCATGTGAGAGCTTGCTGAGCTATGAAGCTTTGGAGAACCATGAAAGTATAGATACTTGACTGTTTGCTGAATGACTTGAAGGGCTTTGCTGTCTCAGAAGGAATTTCCACCTGATTCCCTGGGACAATTTAGGATGACAAAACCCTCCAGCAAAATTCTGCATCTCCAGGCAAGGCCTGATATAATTCATCGTCACCGTAGTTACTGTTAGGTAACCCTGGTAGAGAGCTTGCAGTTCTGTGTTTGTGATGAAAAATCCCTTTGAAACAGTAGATGTTTTAAATGGAGTGAATGTAGTTCATTTGTTTCAAGAGCTGTTGGTGGCCAAATATGAAACCTGGGTAACTTTGGCAGGTGGCTCATTCCCAGGTTATTTGACTTGACTGTATTGGCTAAATCAGGTTCTGCGTGAGCTAGTTGTCAGACAAGAGGTACATCCAGCTAATGGTTTCCCTTTCTCATTTGTTTATGAGGCAAAGGTAATGATGATAGATTAAAATGTAAGGTTTATGCTGATAGCTAGCTATGATATCATAACCAAATTTAGACTAGAGTGAAAAAGAAAACAACATTCTAAATTGCCCTGCATTTCTCAGCCATGCCTAGGTTTTTGCAAAAATATGTGCCTTTTTCTATTCAGTGGAATAATTATGTTGATATACACAATTTGTAAGCTGAAAGGGCCCTAGGCTGATAAGATATGAAGCCCTTCAAAGGGTGATATGGACCCCTTTGCTTTGGTGGAGAGCTCTCTTATTTTGAGAATATCACTTGTTTATTAAGAAAGCTTTTTGAATGAGGTTTCTCTCTTGACCAAAAGAGTACTGCAGGATTAAACAAAGGAATGTGCTCTACATATTTTAAATACCTCCTGTTTTTCTGATAATAACCTTATGGAAGTATCTTTATCATCCTTTAAATTCCAAATTTTACATATAAACTCACAGCTAGCTTCTTCCAAAGGTTCTGGATTTAGATTTCATAATTATTTACTCAAATGAATATGAATTGCCCTAATTATTTATGAGTTCATGCATAGCTTGGGATATTTGAAGTGTTTCTTTTTCCTCACTGAGAAGATGAGTGAGGTACTCAGAAAAGCAGGATGACCTGTGCTAAGGATTTGTATCTTCCCTCCATGTCAATGCATGTGCGTGGAGCTCTCCAGACTCATCTTCATGTGGAGCAGTCCCTTGTTCTTCAGGAGCAGACAAAGATTAAAGTCATCATACCAAATCAGAGCTTTAGAATATGTGGCATATTTATCTCTGATCTTTGAACCCAGTAATTTCTGACATCTTGCAGGGAGGTGAAACAGCTCGATGATGCATCCGTAAGTTAAGAGAAGTCTTAGCAGTGGTATGTGTGGAGTGATGCCACCCTGATTGGTCAGTTTAAGCCTCTAGGGAAGAGATTTCATTGCACTTTCTTTAACACCCATCATGACAAATGTTTATACTGGTCATAAAACTGACTAGTCTCTATCAGAACTGCAGACACAGTTTCTTGCATCTAAACTGTCTGAGACGGCAAATGTTGAAAGCCGAATGCAGGATGTGTGGTGTGATGCAACTCCTTGTAGTCATCTGTTCTTTGGTGTTTTGATTTCCCTTTATTTGGGTGATCCCTTTGATCCTGAGTAGCATCTGATATTATTTTACTTGTATTTAGCTGAGAATGAAGATGTATTTTAAATGACAGAGTAGCAGACTTTGGCGTATGCCCAGGGATGTTGGCTGACTACCCCCGGTTACCTATTAGTCCATCCTTTCAGAGGCCACACCCTGCAACTTTAATGTAACAGCCACGAGATACCTGATTGAGGCTGAACCTGATCTTGTCAAGTGCAGTTTGAGGTTAAGCTTCATCAGATTGAAAGGTTTCAGGAGACAAATATCAGATGATTGGTTTTTCACCAACACCCCCCCCCAAAAAAAACCTATTAACTGGGAGGTGAAGCTTTTTACGTATTTATAAAGATTTACAACTTCTCTTTCACAGACCAGCAGTTAGATTTCTTCTGGGACAAAATGCTCCTTTGAAACATGTCACAGCATGTTACGCACCTCAGTATGCAGCAATTCATATGGTTGATTGGTTTGCTGGACAGACGAGAATCTCAAAGGGGAGGTTACAAAATCATAGTGGTTGAGGTAGGAAGGGACCTCTGGAGTTCGTCTTGTCCAGCCACCTTGCCCAAGCAGGACCACCTAGAGCAGGTTGCCCAGGACCATGTCCCGGCAGCTTTTGAAGATCTCCAAGGAAGGAGACTCCACAACCTCTTGGGACAAGTTGTGCCAATGCTCAGTGCCTGTACAGTAAAGAAGTGCTTCTTGATGTTCAGATAGACCCTCCTGTGTTTTGGTTTGTGCCCAATGCCTCTTCTCCTGGCACTGGGCACCACTGGAGCACAGCCTGACTCCATCCTTTTTGCAACCTCCCTTCAGATATTTATATACTCTTATAAGATCACCCCAAGCCTTCCCTTTTCTGGGCTCTCTCAGCTTTTCCTCATGGGAAAGATGCTCCAATGCCTTCATTACCTCCATGGCCTTTCGTTGGACTGTCTCCAGTAGCTCCGTGTCTCTCTTATACTGGGGAACCCAGAACTAGACACAGCACTCCAGGTGTGGCCTCACCAGTACTGAGTAGAGGGGAAGGATCCCCTCCTTCGACCTGTTGGCAATACTTTGCCTAATGCAACCCAGGATACCATTAGCCTTCTTTGTGGCAAAGGCACATTGGTTGCCCATGTTCAACTTGGTAGCCTCAACTCATCTTCTCTGTTCCATACGGACACTATCTCCCCCTGTTACTACAGCATCCCTTTTGTTTGCAGCTGAGAGCCACAGCCTGGTGTCTGCAGGCTGTGCACCCAGTGCCTGTGGTGTCAAAAGCCAGTGACCACTGCAGGCGGCAGGGTAGCAGAGTCTTGCTGGAAAAGAGTGGTAGTCCAAAGGTGAGATCTTGACCCCAAGCAGAAGGCCCATTGATGTCAGTGAAGTCAGGATCTTGCCATGAATGCAGGAGAAGCTCTCTCAACGCATCTGTCTGGTTTCCCCTTGCCTTTGATGTACACAATGTTTTTCAGTTTATTCTTTTCAGCACTCAGCGGGAAACACCTTTCTGTCCCATGAAACTTTTCAACACACACAAAGTGTTTGAAAGCAACTGTGAGCAAAACAGAGCATTCCAAAACAGAAGGTGAAACTAAAAATTGTTTTAAAAATCTTATGGTAAGCCAGTTATGAAAAGGGTTCAGGAGTGATCCAGAAAGCCTGACTTACAGTCCAGGAGATCCGTAGAAACTGTAGCAGGCAGCAGAATTAATAAACAAATGGATAATTAGAGTCATCAGGAGACACCAGCATGACTTGTTTAGAGAAAAAAGTTGGCACAAAGGAGCCAGTAAGCATGTGTGTAAGTATAGCTGATACAGTGCACTTGAATTTCCAAAGGTTTTGATAAGATTATCAAAGACATTTAAAGAAGCAAAGCTCACATGTGATTAGAAGGAAAGTGTTCTTATGGATTAATAATTAGAAAGCAATAAAAATAAATGGTCTCTTTATCAGTAGGGAGAGGTTGCCTGTGAAGTCTCTCAAGATCTTTGCTGGAATTTATACTATTCCACGTTTTTAATACTGACACAGAATATGCTGATAATAGAAAATTATTCAAAGCAGGAAAAACCTAATGCTGGTTACAGAGGTTTACAGAAGGCTCTTAAGATACTCCATACTGGGTGAAAAAATAATAGGTGAATTTCCATCACTAGACACTAACTGCTGTCCACAGAAAAAAAAAACAAAAATTATATAAATGTATATAATGATGAGCTCCGAATTAGTTATTCTTTTCAGAAAAGAAATCTTGGTGCTGTAGAAACTTCAGAAAGCTGTCAGCTCAATTAGCAATCATGAAAGCAAACAAAAAGCTGCATTTTAATAAGAAGCCACCACTAAATCTGAGATTTACCAATATATATTATTCTTCATGCAGTTCTGGCTACCTCTTCAAAAAGGGTTTAGCAGAAGGTGAAAAGGTGTAGAGAAAGACACCAAAAAGGATCAAAGGCATCAGAATGACTTCTTTAAAATGAAAAACTATATAAACAGGGATTTTTCAGTCTGATTAGAGACTACTAATGGAGTAGTGGTTTTTTACAAAGTCAAAAATGGTATGGGGAAGGTGGGTAAGGAACAGTATTTGCTAATTCTTGTAGTTCAAAAACTAAGGAAAGATTATGTCACTGTATCTGAAATGGGAGTACTTTTTTTAGAAATTGTAATCAATATGTAAAGATGTTTTGAAACTCCCAGCCATAGAATCCTGCAAAAGCTAAAGACAGAAGTGGATATGAGGAAATTTAACATAACCACAAAGGATAGGTCCAATGTTCACTGTTAAACACAATGAACAAGGAGCAACTTCCAAGTCAAAGAAAGCCTGAAACCACAGAGTGCCAAAAGCTGGGATAGTGCGGCATTAGGGGCAAACCTTTGAATTTTCTCTCCTTCTCTCCTAAGCCCTCATTATCTGCTGCTGATACCAGAAAATGGTCTGACGCAGCACTATTTGTTCTTTGCTTTTGCACACTTCTGCTGAGGAGCCAAAACAAGAGCCGTGGACACCCTGTAGATGGACTCAGTGATGCTTGGAAACTTCATCTTGTATGTAGGAAGCCCAGCTTCCAACTCCATGTTCTGGCTGCCTCAGCAAAGAACACCAACACAGAAAGTCCATGTCTTGAGAAATTTTCCTCCAGAGCGTGTATTGACCTCAACTTCCTTTTCAAAATGGAGGGGTGTTGGGAAGAGGTCTTTAATTTCTTTTACCATCTGTTTCTCCAGTTCATGTCAAGAGAGCAAGATTCAATGAGAATTATTTTAGTTTGTCTTCTGTGATATAGGAAATAATTCTCCCTTTATTTTACTTACCTTCCTTTTGTTAATTTCACTGCTACCTTTGTTCTTTCAATAGGCATATATTTATTTTTCTTTAGTCTTTAAACAAGCAGATTGTTTGATTTATGTGCATTTTGTATCATTAGTTTGTACGTTATCATATTCACTGGTTTTGCACACTGGTAGGGAATGTCTTTATGTTAGAGATTATCTGCAGAGGCTGCTCTGCTCTTCCTTCCTTGTTTCAATTTTCTCTTTCTTTGCTTTTGTAGATGACAAAGTCCACAAGGGAAGGATCCAGTCGAGCATACCTAGTGCCACAACCAGGCCTGTCAGATGGAACACCTCAGGTCAGCCTCCGATTAACAGACAGTAGTTCATGTTTGAAGGAGATGGATTTAACAGATGAAATCTCCTTCATTGACAGTGGTGCCTTTTTCTTCAGGTTAGTGCTCCTTTTTTTGTCTTTGTATTTTTTTCTGTGTTTGTTCTGTACCTGCACCTCCAGCTCTAAGCATTTTGAAGACATTTTTTTTCCATTGGTGTTCCCAAAGTCAGCATGCTGTGGTCTAAGGCAAAATAATATGCATATCCCTGTTGAAGCTACACATTCCAACAGGTGACTTTCAAAGCCTGATGTATGTACTTCAGTTTGTCTTTCAAATATAACTTTGCACACATCTGAAGGTGGTCTGCTTGGAGAAGGAGTGCAGATGGACAGGACTGATCTAAAGTCAGACACTAGAAATGACACTGAGCACAAGATGCAACCAAAATGTAGGTGTCTCCTGTCAGTATTTAAGCGTGTTTGATCTGCACAGTTTAAGTCTTAACAGATAGCTGAGTTTATTCCCATTCTCAATCCAAAAAGGGAAGGGGCTTTAGAGGGGGTTTATCTTTCCGACAAGAATGATGATAGTACTAGTACTGTTCAGACAAGACAAAATAAAAGAGTATCTTTAAGAGTATCTATCTAAAAGTATCTTTAAGAGTCTATCTAGCATATCATGAGTATACCTATAGTTTTGATTGATGGCACTTTGCCAATGAGGTGAACAGGTAATGGACAATTTGATTTCTTGTAAAATTCTTCCCTGAACATCAGACTGAACCAGTATCGTTTCATTGTTCTCAGGATATTGAATTGTATCTCATTCCCTTTCCTCTTGTGTCTAGTGCAGAACATGAAGGATTCAAGTTACTGTGGGAAATTCCTGTATGCTACTGAAATATGAGGTTGGCCTAATGTGGGAAATGGTGCTATTTACATGTCATGAAACATGACACCACAGTGTCTCTGCATACCAATGCAGAACACAAACCAGAGTCAATGCTGCCAGACACGTAACTGACTTCAATAAGTAAGCAGGAGACAGGGTGCTATTCTCAGCACCAGCGCAGACAGACAGCAGTCAGTTTATGAGACAAGTTAGCAAATTATGCACTAACACCAGATTTTGATTCATAATAATGGTGGTGAAGCACAGATGTTAGATCTGGTTTCTAGCCCTTGCAGATGCACATCCTTTTTAGCTTCTAGCTGTGTCAGCTTTGTGGTTTACTGTCCCCAACCCCACCCTCAAAACTCCTGCATTCATAGAATCATAGAATGGCCTGGGTTGAAAAGGACCTTAAAGATCATCTAGTTTCAACCCCCCTGCTCTGGGCAGGGTTGCCAACTACTAGAGCAGGCTGCCCAGTGCCACATACAGCCTGGCCTTGAATGCCTCCAGGGATGGGGCATCCACAACCTCTCTGGGCAACCTGTTCCAGTGCCTCACCACCCTCTGAGTGAAAAACTTCCTCCTAATATCCAACCTAAGTCTCCCCTGTCTTAGTTTAAAACCATTCCCCCTTGTCCTATCACTATCAACACGTGTAAACAGGCGTTCCCCCTCCTGTTTACACGTTCCCTTCAAGTACTGGAAGGCCGCAATGAGGTCTCCCCGGAGCCTTCTCTTCTCCAAGCTAAAGAAGCCCAGTTCCCTCAACCTTTCCTCACAGGAGAGGTGTTCCAGCCCT
>VXAA01002715.1:313568-325438 GCA_013399115.1 Anseranas semipalmata | reverse complement strand
CTGGCTGTCTCGGATCACCTCTTTATCCCGTACATGCCTTAGCATGTCTTCCAGGAGGATCTGCTCCATGATCTTCCCAGGCACAGAGGTGAGGCTAACCGGCCTGTAATTCCCTGGGTCTTCCTTTCTCCCTTTCTTAAAAATGGGAGTAACGTTTCCCTTTTTCCAGTCACCAGAGACTTCACCTGACAGCCACGATTTTTCAAATATGATGGAGAGCGGTTCGGCAACCACATCAGCCATCTCTCTCAGCACCCTGGGATGTATACCGTCTGGTCCCACGGACTTATACACATCCAGTTTCATTAGGCGGTCCCGGACTTGTTCCACCGTCACAGTGGGACAGAGTCCGCTCCTCTCACCCTCTCCTTGAGTTTCAGGGTCCCAACAGACATAGGAAACTTGACCACCGATGAAGGTTCAGAGGACATCAGGTTAGTTTACATGTTTCAAACCAAGCCATTCTATGATTCTGTGATTCTATGTCTTTATTAATCCAGCTTGTTCTGACTGAGATGAGTTAGGAAACAATTACTAGAGCAGGTCAGTTGACAAAACTGAGAAGGCAATACAATTCTACCAGCAATACAATTCTACCAGGGCCAAGCAGGTATGGCTGGGTTAGAAGTTATGGGCTTGTGAATTGGCATGCTGGAGCTTGGCAGAGAGCATGCCCCCTGCCGGTCGGTACTACTCTATGTGTTATAAAGTGTAAAGGGAATCACAGAATCACAGAACCATTTAGGTTGGAAAAGACCTCCAAGATCATCCAGTCCAACCTATAACCTAACGGTAACAAGTCCACCATTAAACTATGTCACTAAGCTCTATATCTACGTGTCTTCTGAATACCTCCAGGGATGGTGACTCAACCACTTCCCTGGGCAGCCTGTTCCAATGCTTCACAACCCTTTGAGTGAAGAAATTTTTCCTAATATCTAACCTAAACCTCCCCTGGTGCAACTTAAGCCCATTTCCCCTCGTCCTATCACCTGGCATGTGGGAGAAGAGACCAATAAAAATGAATGAAATGCAGTACTAGAGAGTTGAAAAAAAGGACTGCTGAGTCTCGTATCTAGGAAGGCATGTATGACTGATGTACTTCATGAGATGTCCCAAAAAATTGTGATTCTTTTGTTGAACATTCCCCAGATGAGGTAGTTAATTGCTGTAGGAATTCATACTTTCCAGTCAATGTGTAATTCCTTAGAATAGTACCGCTGAATTATGGGACAGTTGGACTGATACTGGTACAGGACATTAAGCACCAAATTAGATGTCTTTGTAATTAAGCAGAAGCAGTCAGTCTCCATGCTCCATCCTCAAGATGAAAGATGGCTGTATCTCTAGTTTTATTTGGGAAATGAGTAAGCTGTAGAAACTAATTCTTTTGTAATCCCACTTTGATCCCATTTTGTTCAGGAATGCCCTAGTTTTCTGTCCTGTATCACACTTCTGTGCATATTTACCTAATTGGGTTGAGTTTGTATCTGCACTTCTGTTAGCTTCCAGTACTTTTCTGTCAGTGATCTGCTGCTGCTACTGAAGAAGTAGGTAGTGCTTGCTGTTTTCTGCCCAGTTCCAGGACAGCAGATTGCAGAGCAGGACAGGGTGCAGAGGAGGAGACCCATGACCACCCCTAAGAGGAAGATGGGAGAGAGGTCTCTAGCAGACTTGGGGGACAGCTGTCAACAATCAGAAACCATGATTCCCTGGCATTAATGTAGTGCTGTAATATATCAGGAGTGGTTTTGAACACGCTTCTGGCAGCCTTGTGCCACTCCTGTGGAATCTAAGTTTGCATTATCTGGTAGTATTTCAGTGCAAGGCTACATTAGGAGTTTTCACCTTTTTCAGCGGAAGGACTGGCATCTGATCTAGACTATAAAGTGCTTTGCAAACACACTGCTATTCTTGTTGGGGGATTTCTGTCACAAGGTACTAGCAGTTCTTAAATAAATGTTATCATTGTGTAATTATATGCATTATCACATATGTTTTAGTAAAATGACTATCTGCTCAGCTATCATATGATCTTTGTTAGAGAAGAATAAGGGTTGCTCTTGGCAATGATAATCTTTTGCTGTTTCATGAAAATATTTGTGGTTTGTTCCCTTTCCATGCTCAGATATCATGATATGGGTGGATTAGAAAAGGATGAAGGGCTACAACAAAACAGTAGCTGCAGAACTCCACCTTTGGCAGGCTTAAAAGTGTAACAGTGAAGAAATAACAACACACACTAAGCCTGTAAGGCCCCCCAGCAAGAACTGTAAAATTGTATATCATTTTCAGTAACTTACATTTAACATTAGAGAATAGGTCTTCAGGGAGAAAACAAGAGACTTCTGGTTGTTTAGTAGTGTTTGATACTATTTAAAATACCTCTTAGGATGTATCTTTATACAGTTGACCTTAATCTGCATATTAAGTAGCAGCTACAGTTGTGACTATGTCTAATAGAATGGCTTAGCAGTTTTTTAATATTGAAAGACATGTTATGCCTCTTTACAGGTATGATATTCCTCATTGCAGGAATTTTTTGAAGGTGCTGCTGTCACTTGAAATATGTGAAATATCAGTTGTAGTCAAGATATTGCAGAGCATAAAATCTGTGTCTCTTTCTGTTAATCTTAAGAAAATGGTATTATAAGGTTGATATGTTTTTTTTTTCTGACCAAAATAGGTGGAGTAACTATTTGTACCTATAATCCCCACTAGTACATAATGTATGTGTTCTCTTGAGAATTACCTCATTATTATAGCTGTGTGCCAAGGGCAAACTGCTAATTATGCAGTAGCAGAAAAACATACCTGTAATGCAGACTTTGAGCAAATCCCAAAACACTGAAGAAAGAAAGAAAGAAAAGAAGGCATGGGAGAGATGAGTTCAGTCCTCTGAAAGAAGGATGAAAATCTATATGCAATATGCAGACTGTTGTATCAAACTTCCGGACCCTGGGAACCACATACCTTATCTTTACCAGGTTGAAAGCCACAAGCCATACTGCAAACCTCAGAAGTTGAGGGAGATAGCAGCTTTGGGACTAGTGTGTAGGCAGGAGAGGACGGGGCTCCCTGGAGCCTTACCAGGCCCTCAGTGAGATGGGGCTAGGGTGGGCTTACAGCTGTGTGAAGCTCAGTTTGGGGCCCTCTTTTTTTTCCTGCTATCAAGAAGGAAAATATCTTCTCAAAGCTGTAGTTCAGAAGGGGCATGCATAACAGCAGTAGTAATTTGAATGATTTTGGATATGCCTAGAGGTGCTAAAACTTAAATGCTTTAAATAAGAAGTTCAAATGGGTTTTACTTCAGGGACAGAATATATTAAGATATAAGTGGATACAAAGGTAGGAAGGCCTCTTACAAGCAGTGTTCTTAGCCTTTCATGCCAAACTTCATATAACAGCAAAGAAAAGGTAAAGCCTGCAGGTGGGAGGGAAGAAGCTTCCTGCAGCCAAAATATGAGGCAGGATGTTAAGCTGAAATTTCTTTCAGAATTTCTGATGCTGTCTCAGACGTGCTAGATGTTTGCTGTCTACAGACTTTTGTTTTTACCATCCAAAATCTTTTGCCCCAGAAAGGCCGCTGAAATAGGCTTTGTTGTATATCACTGTTCTGTCACTTGCTGGAGCTGCTTCTTTTTGCAGTCTTGGTACTGTTTCCGAGGAGGATCCCTCTGTGGGAGGGCACCCTGCTGTCTGCTGTGTTGTTAGGCTCTGTGCATGTTGCCTAGGTGTAACCATTGATCTAAGGAGTGCTACCAGGTACCTTTCCTTGTCGGTAGGAATAGGTGTGGGTATGGCAGACAAACTTGGTGAAAAATATTGTGTAGATTTTGAGAGCTGAAGCATTAGAGCAACTACCACAATCATTCAGTACCACCTTCTCCAGTACATTCTAGCCATCTCTTTGTGTGCCAAAGATCATAAATTTCTGTTTGTGACTGCAGTCACAGCTGCAGTGAGATTTGTCGGCACAGATACCCTGTGTTGGCTTTCTAACATGTGCAAGTTCTCAAAGAGATTTGTTTATATCAACCTTTTGTTCACAAAGATCCTTTTATTTGGGCTATGTCCTGCAAGTATAATGATCACATGCTGTAATGGTCTCCTTAAAATAAAGGGTGGGTTTATGTACCCTTGCTGCACCCTCCTCTTAAAAACACTGCATGTTCTAGCTGTTAATTGCTGAGGTATGAAAACACATGTATTTGTACACTGAGAAGTTTGTGCTTACTATAAACACTTTCCCTGTTTGTTGGCTTTCCTTTTAGCAGCTGCGGTTTAAAACCAAGGCAAGCCAAAACTTACCATTATTCTCTGGCATGTGATAAGAACTTGCGTTCCTGTTGTCACTCGAACAAATCAAGCAGGGGGGCTGGTGTTGTTTGCTTAGCTGACTATTTTTGTTTAGGCTTGGGTTTTTTTTGTTTTTGAAGCCTGTCATGGCAGTACATTCAGTTCCTATCCAAAGTAATAATTTGCCTTATCACTCAGGAGCCTGGCTGCCAGGTTTACATAAGGGATTGCAGCCAAACAGCAGACAGGGCTGCCTCCTGAAAGCCCTGGATTCTTCTAGAAAACTACTCAGGAAAGGAACAAAGGTCTAGAGAGAATTTGGTGGGGAAGTGGTAACGGCGGTTACCTTCTACATCATTCAGCCGCAGCCTCTGGTGGGCCCTGCTCTGAGCTCTCAGAGGGGACCTTTTATGTAAGGTATTTTTACTGTTTGTCCCTTTCTCTCTTTAGGTTGTGTTGAGTTAGTTTTTCCAAGCTGACTCATTTAGCTTTAAAAGTACATTTGTCTCCACCCTCCTATGCAATCAATTCCCTTCTTTCTTGCATTGTGAGATACTGGCACTAGGAACTGCATTACATAATGAGTTGTTAAGAAAAGCTTTCAATTTTCTGAAAACACAGCCACAAAGATATGATTTATGTTACTCTCCAAGGTAGGTGACTGTGAATGGTGAGTTAGGGTGTGGTCTCAGCTCTTCCTTAGTTCTCTGCTGTCCATAACTACAATGTAATGACAGTCACAGTAACATGTAATTATGTAGATTTTTTCCCATGCAAGTCACCTGGGTGGATTTCAGTTTGTTTTTTTTTCAAGCATTTGCCCTCTCTCATCCACCCTGCACAGGTTACTCCTTTAGATTAGGCCTTGTCCATTAGGCTATTCTAACCTTCCTATTTACTTCATATCTTACTTCTGCCTCTCTATACAAGATTTACCTGGTGACAAATTATGGCTTGTGGAATGGAGAGCATTTTGCATCTGATCCTCTGACCTGTGCCACAGAAGTGGATGTTCATCTTGGAAGCGGCAAGAATCATAAGCCAAACAAAGGTCTAACCAGTGTTACATATAAAAAGCAGCTCTTTAATGGTATAAGATGTATAGGGAAACAGAAGTTCTTCTTTCAGTCCATGAGCCAAGTGTATTAGCTTTTCCTGTTTCCTGGGACGGCATCCAGCAGCCTTAGAAACCAGAAAGGGACTACAGTAAGTTCACAGTAATTGAGTAATAACGTGAACCCTATCTGAGCAAAAATCTGACTTCCTTCATGTATCTCAGGCATTGTACTTTCAGCTAGAACGATTATTTATTTTATCATCTTGTTCATTTCTTTCTTATCTGCTTTTGCTGTGAGGAGAAAGTCCCTTCATCTTATGAGGCTAAGTGGCATCCTGGTACCTGATAATAGTTTTTGCTGTAGGAAATAAGGTGCAAACATCAGTGACAAGTTTGAGGTTCTTTTCAAACAAAAGGATTGGTGACATCTTATGGGAGAACACACCATAGATAATAAGGAATTTAAGCCAGCTGTGGAAATTGTTTTGTTTTTAATATTTGTGTTTATAAAAACCAAAACACCCATCACTACTTCTCTTACTAGCATCTAGGGAAGTGGTGGAACCTCTGCACTGTGGGTTTATCTACTTTTACTCCAGTGAGTGAGTAGTTCTCTTTCCTATAGCTTCTTTAGCCTGTCTCCTGATGTGCCTAGTGCATTGTTTAGCTAAGGAAAATCATCATAGCATGCCTTGTTTCTGGTAGCTTTGCAGAGCAAGCAGTTTTCAGTCACCTGAAGCTGTGAGGTGCTCCTTCCTGTGCTGCTTCCCAGAGGGGACCTCAGCCTGCTTCCTCCAGGCAGGCTGCAGGAAGATCAGCGTACAGAGGTCAGCGAGTTCTCAGCCAGGCTTGTGTGGTGTTGCAATTTCCCGGTTTAGTTGAAAGAATTGTGCGTTTGGACGTTGTATTCAGCACGTTGGCAGTGATGACTGATGGAGTTTAGCTGTGATTCCCTATGACACACATGTATATTTTTAATCAAAGTGGTCAGCTGGCTGTCTCTTAAGAAAAAGCCGGGGATGGCAGGGCAGGGTTGTCATTCAGTGCGCTTGTCACTTTGCTTGTATCTGTTTGTCTCTGAGCAGTTTCAGTGTTGTAAAATCCTCCTCTTTCATGGTCAGTGACTATGAGAGATTTCCTCTAATATTATCTATTGTGAGGAATGGGATTCCTGACTGGCTTGTTCTCTACAAATTACACTTTCTCATATTGGCTCAGTGCCTTCCTCCTGGCCTGAAAGTGCTTCAGTTAGGAGGTGTGAAGATAGTTCTGTTTCTGCACCAAAGTTTTCCTTGTCATTCTGCAGATGCTGGAAGCAGTGTATTTGCACTAGGGATAACTCCAAAGAGAGGCCACTAGAATAATTGCGAAGAAATTACTAAGAAATTACTAATGACTGGGCTTAGGCTTGGTGGGAGAAACCAACTTTGGCAGGGAGCACTAAGAGAGGAGTGAGCTCGGTGAGAATAACTTGATCTCTATTCCTAGAGCTGGAAGATGCATCTGCCATGGAAGCAAGGGAGATCCTGGATAAAGGACAACTCTGACTAGATCTATAACAGCTCTCCCCATGTGACTCAAAATTTCTTTGTTCAGCAACCTTGGAGACTGTGAAATGGAGTGAGGAATTGGTAGTGGAATCTCTTGTCACCAGGAGTCCTGTCAAAGCCTTAATGAGTGGAAGTCACTAACATCCAGGGGGGTAGGAATTAGATGATCTTTAAGGTCACTTCCAACTCAAACCGTTCTATGATTCTATGATTCTATAAAAAAGCAATATATTCCCCATGTGTATGCCAACGATACTTGTATTCTTATTTCAATGCAGAAAATAAAAGGGGTGAAATTAAGACAACTGAGAGCAATGTGTTTCTCTTTTGGACAAGAGGAGTTAAAATCACTTGGGAAAATGTGTAAGATAATTCTGCAAATTATATCTGGGCAGTTTGTCTAAGGCTTGACATTCTTCGACAGAGGCAAATGTAAAAAAATTGTAAGAAGGTTAAAAATTCACCATTGTCTTTGATGAATTGTGTCAGTAGTTAGTTATCTTCGCTGTTTTAAAATGTCTCATTTCTAGTTGTAATTTGTCTATCACTGAATTCCAGCCGTTGGATCTAGTTCAACTTTTGAGTACTGGTTCAAATATTAACATTTCCTGCCTGCATACATAGGCTGTTTAATTTGAAAAGCGCTAAATGTGTGGTCTTTAGTTTTTGTATTCCCTTCCTGGGTCGTCTCTGAGCACTCTTCAATTTTTCACAGCTTGCTTGAGAATGGGAATTCTTGAACTGATCAGAGTCTTCTGTAGCAGCCACACCAGTAGCAAATACAGAAATAATACACCTTTTCCACACACCATCCATGTTGACACATCCATGGATGATGTTAATTTCTTTAGCCACATATTCACTCAGAGCTTATATGGAGGTGCTGGTCTAACATGACATTGTATCCCCCAGTAGAACCTACAGATAATGCTGGGTGTTCCTAATCCCAGATTTGACTCATATATGGCTATACTGAAGCTTGTAATGCTTGTTTGCACACAACATGCAAACAGAACCACCAGTATTATTTTATGTTTCCATTCAGATCATTGATAAAATTATTAAGCAATATAGGACTGAGTACCAGCCTTGGAAATTCAGTTAGTACTCACTTTCTGAGGATTCCCCTTTTACTAGATTACATTTTTGACAGATACTCTTTATTCCCATTTCTGCTCTTTTTTACTGTATGTGCTCTTTTGGACAGGGTCTATTTAATCATCTGTCTGCTTTGTTTGGACATGAAGAGCTACAGTTTCCAAATATGGTTTCTATTTACTTGTGTCCTTCTTATTCCATGTGTGCACACAAATCTTCTGATCTGCAGGAAGTTTTCTGAAGTATTTTTCATTTGTAATTGCAGTTGTTTATATGCACAGATACTCGTAAGAGAAAAAATGTATGTATCAATGCAAGTATGTGTATATAAATAATTGCATTTTAAAATTTGTATTGGTGGTATTTTGAAAAGTATATTCTTTAATTTTCAGTCTCATGAAGATGTGCTTATATCTTTGCTTTGCATTTCATATTTCTGCAAGGGCAAAATTATTACATGACTTAGTAAATACTGTGGTAATACATTGATGGCATTGAGCAGAACTCCAACATGTTAAATAACTTAAGATTTTATCAAACCAGGCAAGGTCTTTTTTTCTTTAAATAGTATCTACTTTGTGTATGACAGTGTAGTGAGGCAAGGGATAACTGCTTCTCAGGAGGCAGACACAGCCACATCCTCATAAAATCCATTAACTAGATCAGTTATATCCCCTGTCTTCTGCTGTTGTGCTGGCTACAGGTCCTCTTCTCTTGTTGCTTTATGCACTGAGAAAATTACTTGTTGTGGAGCTACATATGGAAAGGAAAGAAAGAGGAGAAAGCATTTCCATAATGATGATTGACAGGACACTTCCTTTCCAAACGTATGTTCATTCCTTGATGGCAGAAGAGAAAAGTGATTATTCATATCTAGTTCCAGCCAGTATCTTTTTTTTTTCTTTCTTGATTCTCAGTAACAAATTTGCAAATCAAATAGTGTGAACCCAGGTGGTGCCTTGGCCCAGGTGCTGAAGTGTAGTGGCATGTTGTGGTATTTTAGAGGGCTTAATCATTTTTATTATTGTTTGTTATCCTTTTTCCTGAAATATTCACAATATCATAGGGAACATAGAGTCAATGGAGAGGATGCTGTGACTGTCCTGAGAGTTTTTTTTTCCCTCATCATGCTTACCATATTTTATGGAGCATGCACTTCTTTAGTAGGGTGAGGACTGGATAGCATGGGAATGGTTGCTTCTTTTAATTTTAAGCATTTGATGATACATGGTTGGAATGAATCCAAGTTTAAAAGTCTCCAGTGAGGATGGAGAGAGAAGGGTACGTGGGTGTATCCTCTATGTGTTCATTTGGTGGTACCATAAATAGCGACTGCAGCGCATTGTTGCTGCCAACAAATGAGTTTGGCCTTTCTGAGCAAGCAATAGGGATGTAAGAATTGTATAGAACTTGCAAAAGAGGTTTTATTTCCCATGTTTAACATGAGAGAACAGATTCAGTAAGTACAACGAAATCCAAAACAAAATGTTGCATAGTCCCAGGTTTTATATGTGATAATCCAGTTTGAGTTACGTTAGAAAGGGTGCAAGAGGACAGTGGGAAGGGTAGGAATCTTTACCTATACCTCAAGTAGGAAGTTGGCTTTAATGTAAAAACATCTGTGAGAACAAAGTAGAATTGCTTGGAGATAAGACTTTGGTGTTTTGGCAGCTTTTGTCTGCCTACTGTGTGCCACAAATACGTTGCTAGTGGTACACGTGAACAGGGCAGATGAAGAATTAAGAAGTTCTGTGCTGGTTTAGCAGGGTGACAGGTTCAAAGGGCCCATTGCAACAATACACACAGAAGCAAGGTGACGTGCACTTTCAGGCTGTCTCCTGCTGTTTGGGTAGCAGGTAGGACTGCTCTCACAGATGGTTGGCCTCTGTGCCCCCAAAGTACTTTTTAAAATTTCATTCCCTTTGATGTTTCTCCATTCTCCATGTCAAAACCTTTTATTGCAATATCTGCAGCTACTCCAGAAATAATTTAAACCTTGGGAAACCAGCAGTGCTAGCAGAAGTTCAGCATTTTTTCATCTTTGGTCTCCTTGTTTTTAGTGGGCGTTGAAGTTGCATGCCAGTGGGTGTGCAGGGAAAGGTGAGCTAGGATACCTCTTCTTTGTCATGATGTTTTTGGCAATATTAAAGATGCAGATGAGGAAGGAGAGGAGAAAACTAATAACCCATCAAGGGGACTCCAAAAGAACAGAAACGGAAGGTGGATCTGAAGGTGTTGATGGCACAGGCTGCCCTGGTCAGCTTCATTGTTCTCCCAAGGCATCTGGTTGATTTTAGCACGATGCCAGCAATTGACCTTCTTCACTGATGCTAATTCATAAATTAATCTTTGTGGTTATTACAGTGTCTCTTTTTTTTTAGTAAATTCTTTGTTATGAAAGTTAGTACTTTCAAGCTGATTTATCCAGGCAAGTCAAATGGAAGTTGTAACAAAATAGCTAGGATATAAAGGTAGAGCACAGCAGCTTGTTCCACTTTGGTTTATTCAGCAAGCTGCTCTAGAGAACTGTGACTCCTTCCCCATGGAGATGGGTCCTTCATTAAATGTGGAAAAATTATTTTTTTTATTGGCATCCTGATGGTAACATTCAGCTTATAGAAGTGTAATAAGCTAAGAATAATTGTGCATGTATAAAAAAAAGACTGACCAGGAAGGGGCAATTTGATTTATTGTCAAATTGTGAAACAATACAAGGTGCTTTTGTTTTATACCGAAGCAGTTTTGTGTATCAGAGTAAAATCTTTCTTGTATGATTTTAGTTGCTTAAGAGCACGTATAGCACATTTAACAGGAAGTCATCAAGATATTCATTTAATTGACACAGATAAGAGCAGGCCAGATCCGTGATGGCAGAGTGCTTTATCAGCACTGCTGACTTTCCTAAAAAGGGGCCCTGTACTGTGCCTGGCGTGACGGTGGTGCAGTAGAACAGGCTTGTGCTGAGGCAACGGGCAGAAACATTACTAATGCACTTCTTCTAGTGAGCCTGCTGACAGGAGCAAATATTAAACAGTTCAGCATACTGAAGCAGAACCACTTCTCAATTGACCTCTGAGTTTCTACTCCATGCCACTGCTTTCTGAGGCTGCAGCTGCCCGTTGCTTTTGTGTTTAAGATACAGAATGCTCCTGCCTCCTGCTGAGAAAGGTCAAGATCTTTTAGGCATCCCTGCAAAATGTCTGATACCCTTCTGCTAATCCATGAGTGTCTGCTGTTTCTCCAGAAAGCTGATGTAGCTCATGCATAGTTCATATGACCTACATCTGTATGGAAGTCATAAATGTACAGGTACTAAGCTCTTGCCACAGCTTTCCCCCAAACCAATGGCAGTCCTCCCTGGCCTGGGGTTGAAAGTGGGTGCGCTTTTAATATTGACTTGCATTTTAGAAGATTGGCATGTCTGGCTGTGTGGGAATTAGCCATTAGGCTTTTACTGCCTAAAATGTTGAAAGGCTCCATTCTCTTATGCCCCTTCATCAGTTTGAGATTCTCCCCTTTTCCATGTCATAATGGTAATGTTGTTCACAGCTAGGGCAGCAGCAGAAGTGTTTGTCTGATGCTGGAGGAAGTTGAAGATGATTCCTTAGACATTCTGGGCAGAGGAAGTGCAAAGGTTAGACATAAAACTTTGGGTATGCGCCTTCAGCATCCATAAAACATTTTCAGTGCAAGACCTTCTTACAGATTTCATACTGTGTGTTTACTGTTGTGCCAGGCCCTGTAGACATATAATGTGGCAAAGGTGAGGGCATCCTGCCCTCGCCGAGAGCACTGGTGTTGCTGCAGAAAAGTTGTGGGTGTTTAGTCAATTCCACCCCGTAGTGACATTTACACAGACGGGGGGG
>VXAA01002715.1:261404-312780 GCA_013399115.1 Anseranas semipalmata | reverse complement strand
CGCCGGGGAAGTTTCTCGAGGCGATTCATTAGCGGGGGGCTGGGAGGAGAGCTGCTGGGGGGAGAGCTCGGGTTTCCGCCTGCGAAGGGATCGGTGGGGCGGGGTAGCGCCCCGCAATCAACGCAGCCCCGCTCCTGGGGCAGCCTGCCGTGGGGTCGGAGCGAACCACGGGTTTTCACAGGGAGTTGCGTGCTCCAGGGCCATCCCCGCTCGGCGGGAGCTGGGTGTTGGGAGGCTCGCTGTGCCCGCGCACACCTTTCCCTGCCTGGGAGCTGGCGGGAGTTTCCCGTGGCTTTACTGCAGCAGGGGCTGTGTAATGCAGTAACGGAGACGGGCTGGATGGCCCAGCAGAGCCAGTCAGGCATGCGCCTGTACGAACCCCGCGTATTGTTGCCTACTTGCACATCAAGCGTGGTCTGTCTGCGCGTGAAAAGCATGGGAGAGAGGTTTCGTTTTAAGAAGAAAAGGCTATTTAGTTTCCACGGTGTTGGAACACACCCTTCTTCAGCACCAGCTGTGAGTGTGTACCTGTGCTGGCATGCGCCCGTGCCACGACCTCGCAGGGATAACTGCAATGAAGCTTCTGAAATGGCAGTGCACAAACCCAGAGGGGTTGGGGGTCGAGGGAAGTGTACGCAGTTCTTTTACTGAGTCATTAAATGGTTTTTTTTGATTACTCTTTCAGTTCTCGAAATTATGCATGCCTCCTTATCCTTATTGGAAAGGAGTGAATACTGATCTTTATGTAATCTGCAAAACAGTAAATAAGTAATTTAGTATGCCTTTCCAGCACCATGGTGCTGGTGATGTTTCGGCAGAAGCTGTGAAGTTGCTGTTTACTTGGATATGATAAAATAATAACTGAAATTGCTGTTCAAACTGTTATCGTTTTGATAAAGCATAGTGTCCTCCGCAGATAGATGTGGAGGAAGTCTGTTTTACAATAATGCAGTTGCGAGGTTCCATGTTGATGACTGCAGAGAAACAGAAATATGATTTGAATGTCTTAAAGAAGTAGTCATAGTACATCATTCCTATTTGAGGGACCAGTCTCACATAGTATTTTTAACCTTTTTGTGTTCCAGAGGCTCTGACTATCATAGCCGAAGTCAGAACAAGTGGTTGTTATTGTGCTCCTGACTACATGTACTTGCCCTGGGGGAAGATAGGTTTCACAGGGTAGCCTTAATTAGACCCTTTGTTTTTTGTTGTTGAAAGGATTAACTCTCGATCAGTTAGACATTCACTCTGTACTTTGAAGTTTTTTCTTAAAACTCGCATTAAACCTTGAGCATGGTACAGAATTATTTGAATTTTGCAGTTAAAAAAAAAAGATTTACAAAATTCTGTATTCTTAGCTGTCTCTCTGATTTATTTTTGGTATATGTACAGTTTACTTCTAGCAGCTAATTTTCTGTGGAGGTAGGGGCAGGCAAGCACAGACTCCTAAATCCCTTTACAGCAGCATTCTCCAGGTTGCACTTTTTTTTCCCCTTTTATTTTTCTTAGAACATTGTCTCCTCCTTTCTTAGTGCATACTTTTTGTTATTGTGGAGGGTCTTGCTGGCTTCAGGGATTTTTTTGTGCTTCAGGAAGGGTGATCTCTGGCAGTGGTTGTGGTTCCCTTGAGGCAGACAGAATGCTGCTGCTGTGCCAGCTGAGGGTATTGGCAACTGGCAGTGCACAATTCCTGTTGTCTGGGTCTAAAGCAGACAAGTGGCAGCCTCCAGGTGCTGCTGCTCAGGACATGTTCCCAAGCTGTGAGCGTCCATCGAGCCCCTTCCAGAAAGTGAATGTGCTGTCAGCAATAATCGCACTTGGTTCCCTTCCTGCGTGGGTCACCTCTCTGGTGTCAGTGCCCAGTGGGCGCCGTGCTCTTGGCTACAAGCTACGGCTGTGCCTGCCGCCGTGCTGTGCCTGCTGCAGGAACCCTTGTGTGCTGAAGCACTGTGGCTGCATCTCTGTGTGGTTGGTGTGTCAAGCTTGGGGAAGGGAGGAATGCTGCAGTTTAAGAAGCTGTGACATTTAAATAGTATTTATCGTGAGGACAGCCAAGTATTATATTTACTATGGCATCTATAAGCTGTGAGTTTGTCTTCATAAAAATCATATAATGTGCTTGTATAGAGCCATATGTACTATACTGTGTCATTTTATTCTATATATAGATGTCTTTGGAATGGCACATGAAGGGATATGGTGGCCTGCTGCAAGGGAGTGACAATAGCGACTTCAAGGTTATGTTTCATTGCATGGGAAGAGACAGAAAGGCAGATGTGTTGATCCCTCTACTGCAATAAGTACTACATTGCCCAAGTACTGTGAAAAGGACCTGTAAATGGCACACTGGTTGCATTCCTGATTTTCCAACAACCTATCCACCAGTGACTGTCTCTTTTATTACTAATAGGTTAATGTGTTTTCTGAATGGCATTAGCTTAGTTTAATAAACAAGATCCCTAGTTAGAGTATTATTAATACTACTGAAGTATGTTTGAATTAATTTCCTCTAGCTCAGCATATTGCAAATTTAAGAAAAGTCACGTGAAGCTGAAACCTGTGGCCACCTTTGCCAATTGCAGCTGTCAGTTTCCGTAAGAGATAAGAAAACCAGGTACACACTTAGGCCTTGTTTGTGATTAGTGGCCTCCCTTGCTTTGCACTTTGCTGCAACAAATCAATGATGAGGAAAAATGAAGCCATTACAAATATTTTTAGAATGTGGGTCTGATAGAAGTAAGGGAGTGTGACTGGTCTGTTTCTAATCTGTACAGCAGCAGTTAGACATGGACTGTCTCGCTTGCAGCCATCATAGGGTTTGTTTAATTTACCTTACAGGTTTGTTTCCTTGGGGTCTTTCACAAATACTGAATATTTTAGCCTGAGAACACATTTCTATTCCACTGCATTTTCTTCTTTTTTTTTGTAATGGCAGCCTTGTGCTCTTTAACAGATTAGTGAATGCTTCTGTGTTTAAAGTTATATTGTAAATAAGTCTGATCCTTTGGACTTTGTTATCACTTTCCATTCAAGGTACTCGGAGTGTTTCACAAACACTAATGAAGTATGTTCTGGAACATCCCCCTCTGAGGGTAGAAAGAATTTGTCAGGTGTGTTTGTTTGGTTTTTTACTAGTCAAAGAATTAAGAGAAATTCAAACCTGTGGTTCTTGTCTTCCTGAATTCATAGTCACAGCCTATTACAAAATGCTATATAAACGTTTGGCCTTCCAGGCTCGCATTTGATCAGTTGGGCACTCTGTCTTCTCACAGCTTTGACCTTGATGCATGTAGAAGCCTGTGGAAGATTTCCTGGGTACCACAAAGTGGGCAGTAGAGGGACCTCTGACTAAAAAAGGAAACCGATGTGGACATTTTCTTTGATGTTTGCCACCATGGCGTCCACCTGATTAAGCAAGAAAATGTGAATATTTGTTGAAAAACTGGGTTCCTAGATAACTTTATTTGAAGCCTGCAAGCTCTTAACAAACAATCCTGAAACTGAAATTGCTGGTTACCTAGTAACAGTTCTTCACCATTATAATGCAACAGGTATGTGTGCATTATGCAACTTTACACTGTTAAATTCTGTGAAAAGGTGAGACTTTGGCTGGTACATGCCTTCTACCTCTTTCTGACCCATTTTCTAGCTTTATCCTGGTGAGGACTGTTGCCAAACCACAACTAGAAGAAAAGACACTGCCCTGTGTTTCATAATAAGCCCCAACTAGTTTAAGAAGTAAAATAACAAAAGCAAGCTGTTTAACATTGACGTCATTTTATTAAAGATAAACATATTTGCAATCCAGGAGGATAGCGAGTAGAAAATAATTATACAAAATTAAACTGTCAGGGGTTCCCTTGGATTCAGATGTGTGAATATAAATGTAAGATCAGCCTCTTGCTTGCAGTGTCTTTTATCAGCTAGAAGTTCTGCCCATTTAATGTTACCATGGGATAGCCTGTACTTCCCTGGTGTTGCTTCAAAGTGGGAGGACGTGTGTAAAATGTCTTTAGCATATTTTTTTTCAGTTCAGGCTACATGCCTCAGTCTTGCTGCCCCCTCACATACAGACCGCACTATTATGTCTGTGGAAAATGTAGCGTGTTCCCAATGTGTATGCCTGTACTGTATGTTAGCTCTTCTTAGAATTAAAAGGCTCCTACTCTAGGCTTGGGTACTCATGCTTTAACCTCTGCTGTGGCAAAAAGAATAATAAATAGTACATGCTCTTCAGATGTGTGACAGCGAGCTCCTTCATATTCATCTCAGCTTGTCTCTATAAAATAGTAATATTGGCATTTTGAATGCCAGCTAAAACAGCCCATGCTTTTTGGAAGATTAATAGGGAATTCTCTCACAGACAGGTCCATTTCTACTGCCCTGAAGTTACATTGGTGCTTGCTGTGATCTTGCAAGCTTGAGACATAACTTAGCTGAGAGACCTTTCAGAAAAACACTGATGAAAAAACTGCTGTGGGGAAGATTGGAGGAGCCTTTGGAGATTAATATTTAAATCAATACCAATCTACCCTCACATGAGTTATTGAAGATATTTTGCAGAGTACGGGAGTTCAGAATAAATAAGCCAGATTATAAACCAAATATTTTGACATTTGGCTCATTTGATGAGTAGCTTAAGCAGGTACTTAAGCATGAGCTCAACTTTATTTCAGTGGTAAGCATGGTTGGGCATAAATTTAACTATTGGAAGACTGGACGATAAATATCAGAAATGACAAATATTTTTGATCGTAAAAGTTACTCTTCGGGTAAAATGAAAATGTTTGCATGGAAATAACTCTCTCAGAGAAACAGCTATTAAACATTTTTTTCTTAGTGCTACCCAACAGTTACTGTATAGTGCATTCCTCCTCCCTCCCTCTCTGATTAAGGTATAAAGCAAGGGTGGCATTGCTCAACGACTGATGGTAAGCGCTGCTTTTAATGATGAGCAATGTATCGCCACAGTGTTATTGTGTTAGATTAAATTTATGGTTACTCTTACATTAAGGATGATATTCTTTCTTCTTTTGCATGACATACCTCAGTACTTGCTTTATTTGAAGGAAGGAACTTATATTGCCTGCTATTTCTCTCATGCAAAAACATTACCTTTTACCCACTGCTGTGAAGCACAAACTATGAGTAAATCACTCTACTGAGAAATTTAGTATGCAATAAATTTTCATGACAGTTTCAATCTTGCATTTGTCACAAGTATGAAATAACTTTTATGAGGAAGTAACTTGGAGAAGAAAAAGAAATGCTGAAAAATGCATGAATAAGTCAAGACATTCAGCAAAAAGCACTACTGTGGCCTCAAAATTGCGGGTTCCTTCAAGCTATTTTTAGTGCTGTTAATGTTGAATATCAAAATCGGTAAATAAATAATATTGTTGAAATCCTTTGCAATAGCAAAAATGGCATGTCTTTTAATGCAAGATGGCATTGTGGTTCTAAATAGTGAGAAGAAATGCGGGCAAAAAGTTCAACTTTTAACAAGTCACACAAGCTTAACCTTCCTTTTCCTCCACCCAGAAGCTGTATTAACTTTTTATATTCTTAGTAATTTGACACCACTGAGTTTTCAATGCCTTTTTGTTCGATTATGTTAAAATTAGAAGCAGCAATCTCATTGCCTGAAAAAAGTATTCTCACTAAAAAATAACTAATTTCTTTTGAAGTCCAGAATAGCTGTGGTGCAATATAAAGAGCCATTCCTTTATCTAACTTTTGAGGGCAGCACAAATAGAGCCTATGGCAAGGCTGTACGAAAACATGACCTTGGCTGAGCAGCATGACCCCGCCAGTCTCAGCCCTTCATCTCTGGTGCAAAATGTTGACACTTGATTCAAAGTGCATTTTCATTACTGTAAAAAATACACATTATTTTATTTAAGCAACTAAATGTCCCATTTAACTTTTGCAAAGAGATGCAAATTAGGAAAGCGGTGTTTGCTTTACAATGGAGTAATGCAGTGCCAGGAAACCAGGACAGAAGCACTGCTGATAATTAAGATCAAATAATACAGGACTATTAAAACCTTAAAACAAAGAAACAAGCAAAAAAACAGTAGTAGTTTATAAAAAGTCAGCATGGCCATCTCTGGTCATCTGGTGAGGCACTGGAACACTGGTGAGGCTCTGGAACAGGTTGCCCAGAGAGGTTGTGGATGCCCCATCCCTCGAGGTGTTCAAGGCCAGGTTGGACGGGGCCCTGGCCAACCTGATCTAGTGGGTGGCATCCCTGCCTACGGCAGGGGAGTTGGAACCAGATGATCTTTAAGGTCCCTTCCAACCCAAGCCATTCTATGATTCTATGATCTCCAAATTCTTTGCTTGTAAAGCTGTATGAGTGACAAGGGAAGGAAAGTCCACTGGCGCCTCTGTTTCAGAGACAGGTTTGGTGGCCCTAAATCTTCAAGACTTGGTTCTCAGCAGGTCAAACAGCCCTGTTAAATCAGACTGAGCTCTTTGGGAAGGGCCCAGAGCCACTCTCTGACCTGAGGTGAGAGTTCAGGCCAGCAAGGGGGCTGGAGCAGAGACTGGTGCTGGGGTATTCCATATGCATCTAAATAAATCAGGAACTCTCAGTCTAAATGAGTGTTTTACAGCTTCAGCTCTGGAGTTTGCTCAACAGCTCCTTTATTCTTTCTGTAGGTCATTATAAGGCTTAAAAAAAAAAAAAAAAAAAAAAAAAAAAAGGAAACCAGTCATTGCATATCTGAAAATGTGATGGGGTGGTGAAGGGTTGCTTGTAACACTCTTGTTACAAAAGGGAAGGCAAAAAAAGGTAACTGTGGTTCCATGTTGAAAATGTATTGTTTAACCGTTAGACTTCACCAAAGCTTTCCTGTTTCCTTCTTTAGCGACAGAAAGGATGCCTTGAATAAATGCCTTAAAATACATGTGCCTTAAAATACTAAGATGTGCTAAACTAACTGGAGGGTGATATTGGCATTCTTTCCAGTCTGACAAACTTTTCTGTTAGCTCACTGGGGATCACAAACATAATGATACTGCTTCTTTAGCAGTAAAATAAACTTAAAAAGAAAAAAAGTGTTTTTTTTTTTTTTCACTTTAGTAGTTTTTTATTTTTTATTTTTTTCAAGAAGAAAGTGTTTTAAAAGAAGGGAGGATTTTTAGGTGTCCATAGAAGTATGAGAAATTGCTGTCCCAGGTATTGCATGAAGAGCAATTCATTTCTGTTTAATCCCTTTGGGGAGCTACATAAATGTCTGAGAAGAAAGAGATGGCTATATTTGGCCTTCATCTGCTTGGCCAGGTTATCGGTGGTATTTAATTAAGTATCTGTTTTATTTTGTTTTTTAAATATTTCATCCCTTCTCAAGTATATCCAGTGCCTTCTGTCCATAAAACATGTTTGCCTGGACAAAAATGCGAGGGTATAAAAAAAAAAAAAAACCTAATTGACTACTAAACCTACTTGCCAAATGAATAAATTCTTTCCTGGGTAGAAATTTAGACTGTATAGGAGATGCACTTCCGAAATGACTTGTCTCCTCCTTACTGTGGACAACTGACTTGGTTTGCCAGGTCACTGTGCCAGGTATTAAACATTCCTTTCTTCCTGCAAAGGTCATGTATCCCTTTAACCAAAGAGGAATTATGGAGCCTAAGTACAGTACAGGTGAATGTAAAGCATACCTTAATGACTTAGCATTTTCTTCTGAAAGGACATGATACATGGCGGAAAGGGCTTCCTAGCAGTACTAATAAACACCCTTCAGTGCAAGGTGTTTCAAAAATGAGCGAGCAGGGTTTTTTTTGTTTGTTTGTTTGTTTGTTTGTTTTTAATAAGCATAGTGTGCGTGATACTGAGTAGGAGACCTGCATGGAAGATTTTAAACCAACTTCTGGCCTATTTATTGTGTAATATCAACTGATGATCATTTATGATTCATATCTTGTACATTCTTGCTTGCTTGCCTGTCTCTTTTATATCACAAACCATGTGATTAGGTGTATACGGGTTTAAAACCTTTCACACAATTTTCATTTCTCTCATTAAACTGTGCTTGTGTATCTTAATATAAAGTATAATAATGTAATGTATGCATCTTACCTAACTCTTATGTATCTTACTGTGCTTATGTATCTTACCACATCAATACTTAAGTATTTCATAAAGTATTTTAATCAAAATAGAATCCTTGTGTGCTCTGTGATCACAGTAGGGCCTGGTGGTCTAATATCTAATTTGAGGGATTCTGAATTATGTGGAGTAGCTGGTTTAAATCTGTTCATAATTTACACAGGTCTCATCTTCCAGTTTGCATAGGTGAGTTGACTAAGGTGCGTGAAGTTAGGGAAAAATGCTTGGAGTATGTTGTTGTTAATGTTTGGGAGGGGGGGAAATGGATAACTTGCTTTGCTCAGATGCAGATGTTTTTAAAGTTAGAAGATTTTATGTTTTTTCCAAAGCCTCTATTTTGTGGTAGTTAGCTTGGATCTCTTCATCCCAGATGCAGCTACATATCAATGCTGCACATGTAAAGCTGTAAAGCACTATAGGATAAAAGAGATTATGCATAGCTGTAATCATTGTCAACTATGTGACATTTTGAAATGTGGCAATCTAAATGAAATTGGTATTTGGCTTCTGTCTTCTCTAGAGTTTCTTTCTTCCTCATTCCCAACCCCCAGCTAATGTTCCTAAAATATTTTTTGCTCCTCAGTTGATTTGTATGAGTGGTTAATAATTTTTGGTACAGATGTAAAATGCTCAAACTTGTGGAACAGTGATCATGCTTGCTGTGGAAGAAAAGGAAGGAAGTGCAAGAGGTTTCAGAGTCTCTGCTGAATACTACTACTCCATATGATCTGTCAATGCTGCTAGCTGGGAGTATGAATATAAGAAAGTTATTTGGGCTTTTTCAGTATCACTGTGCTTCTGTGACCTCAAAGTTAATTGCAAACCATGAGATAAGCAAGGGTTTTTACTATGGAAAAGAAAGGATGTTTGCTGTGGATTTGGCAACTGCCACTTGTACCAGAAACAGCATTTTGTGTTATTTGGAGTTGCATTGATGCGTAGAAACCTTGATGGCACTATGCACTTTTCTCCACATGTGGTTTAGTTTTCATGTTTTGTGTGTGCCATTGGGACTTGCCTGCATTCAGATTACAAGGACAGCCATTATGTCATAAACTGAGCATAACAAAAAACTTAGCAGCAGCTTTGTGAGTTTAAAGTAGCTTCTCAAAAAATGCTTTTTTTAAAAAAAAAGAGTATTATGTAAATGCTAAATGAAGAGATCACCTGATGTGCACAAGCTGAGAGAGAGTGCATGGCACCAGGAGAGAGAGTCTGTCTCTGGAAGAGGTTCTTACCTGTGCACTCATTGCAGGTCGTCTTCTGGAAAGCAGCCATGAGGGGCACTTGCACGTTTCTCTTCACTTTTTCTAGGCTGTCTCAAAGCCGTAACTGCTTCTCACAAAGATGCTCTGGGCATACCTCAGTTCGCAGGCAGGCTGCTGCACTCCTTACCTGGCTGCAGGCAGGAGCCTACAGCCCGCTCTGCACAGCTCCACACGCCAGCTCAAGAAGCTGAAGAGGGACTTGTGGAAGTGGCAGCGTGGTTTCCCGCAGTAGCCACGCTCTTGGTCTTCTCAGGGAGCTGCAGAAAACTGCACGCTCACTGTTGTGTTACAGAGGCATTGCAAGCTTTGGCAGACCGCACCAAATTCAGAAGCTGCTTCTCTTCCTTCCGCTCTGTGGTATTTTGTGTTACCCTTGAATCTGTATTTCAGGCTTCCAGCAGGCTGCCAGTGTGACGTGCTATCACAGTGAGTGGGAAAGGCTTTTCTGTAGATAACTCTAGCTGTCTCTGTACAACTCTCTGCATGCTGTAGTGGGGAGTCAAAACGATGCAGAGGTAACCCCTGCGATCTTTCTGATGTGCTGGCTTGCTCGCAGTCTTTCCACCTTCCTGGCCTTTCTGATTCCCTGCATCCTGCTTTCTCCCTTCCCCCTGGATAAATTTGGCGTTCATATTTGTGGATCTGTTATAACATTGGCGGGGTTCAAAATAAGCCACAGTGAAGTCTGCCTCTGGCTATATTGACTGTAAGAGCACAGTGCTTGCCTGGCTCTGGGCCAGTTTCAGCCTGTCTTGCTTAGGCAGCTTCCTTCTGACTCCAGTGGAAGCCGCAAAACGTGTGCGTGAGTATTTGACCTCCTAGCTGCAAAACCCACAGTGATGTTCCTTTGGCTTTATTCTGTGCTTAGAGAAGCTTTTCTAAACTGATAAATAAAATTCTTTAAAAGTTGAGAGACTGATGGATTCAGCTGGGTTCTCAAATATTGTTCAAGTTTGATCTTTTTCGGCTCACTGTTGAAGCTGGGCAGGTTTCAGGTCAATCAAAGCCCCCAGGTGACTTGAGTGCAAAGCTGAGTTCATCTTACCCAGAGCATTCTTGCATATTCTGTCATCCTCTGAATAAACTTAAAAATGATGAGCACCTTCATGGCGTGCCAGTGCCCCGGAGGTCTCTGTTGATGTCAGTGGCTGACTACCTGTGGTAAATTGCTGTGCACTGGTAGAGTCTCAGACTTCCAAAACAGCAGGAAAACAGTAGGGAAATGTGTGTTTTCCAGTGCCTGTGAAATGTTATCCTTTCTGCTTTTGTTTAAAGTAATTTATGCAGCTTCGCGTCTTTTTTCCTTTCTCCCAAACTTACTGTGCTCTTCAGCAGACCCACTTAAAAGTCCTTTGGGGATGGGGATGAATTGACCTCATTGGCATTTCCTGTATGCTTGGAGGAAAGCAAGTTTCCTGCTCAGAAGAGTTACAAGGGCTAAATGCACTGCAAGTCCAGCCATTTGTTTGGTTGGAACAACTAGGTGAAATTTATGTTTGAACCCCTTCTTATAGCAGAATGGTCTAAAATTGATTTAAACCATCAATCCACTACACCTTTGAGCTTTAGCACCCCAGCAACTCATCCTTACCCTTGTGCCAGCACAGGGATGTATGGCTGCAGGATGAGCTGGATCAGGGAGTTGATCTGTCTGCAGGCTGACCTGGCCACGCACAAATAGTTGCTTCAGACAGAGCAGTTGACCACTGAAACACTTTTTTGGCAGGGGAGCTCCATGCCAGCCAGTGGCAACCCTTGCCCTCAAGCCTAGGAGATGCTTCCTCAAGTCCACAAGGAACACACTTCTCTGTTCAGATCCATTCAATTTTATACAGACTTGACTTGGTACAGTCAGAGCTGTGGTTTAGTTGTTTCATACCTCTGCAGTTGAGACAGATTTCAGCATCATCAAATCAGCTTTCAACAGCAACAATGATACCAAGGAATTCTTACCTGTATGCTTACAGCCATAGCTGTTTCTTTGGTCTCTCAAAATGCCGTTTGTTTTTTTTCTTAACCTTTACTAAATAGGCAGGTTGTTTAATTCTTGAACAGCAGAGAGCAAAAGGCTCCGGTGGTTCTGCTGGCAGAAATGCTTTATTGTTGCTGTGGGAATAGTCCCTGCACAGCTGCTGAGCTGGAGTGACTCCTGACCTTTTAGCATTGGATCTGTTATACATTGTGGACACTGAGAAATGAATCTGTTTCACTTTTATCATCTCTTTTATTTATTTCACTTTTATTATCGTTTTTTTTTCAGAGTGAATGTCTTGCTGTAAATGAACTACAAATACAAGACAGAGCTGCATACTAACTTTAAAAAATATTTTTTTGTTTTTAGCTCCCAAGAAGATGAGCGGCCTATGTCACCCTTCTATGTGAGGTATTTACTCAATTGTTTTAATTTATTTCTCTGTGGGATTGACTTGTTAATAGAATTAAACGTGTTGAGTGATGCCAGAAAGTCTGAACAGACTGTAATCAAAATGAAGATTAATGTTAAGTTCATAATTGTTGCTCAGCTAGTGGGATGAACGAGTCTTCAGAGAGACAAAAAAATGTCAGCAGACTTTGTATGTAAAAGACAAGGCTCAAGTTTTATTCCAGTCTTGTAAATTCTTAATTAGAAGATGGGCTTTCTTTTCCTGTTCTCTTCATTTCATTATATAGTTTAGATGCCTGTTGTAAGTAGCTTATAATCTGTGGGTGCAGGAGAGATTTTTGCCATGAGCTTTGAGGAGCTGGCATCCTGTGCTGTTCAGAAAGAAACTGGGAACCAGATGGTGAGTCAGCAGTCCATACAGCAACTGCTCCTCTGATGCGCCCAGCCAGCACAGAAAAGTAGGAGAGTGCCTGGGTCCACAGTTTGCCTGCCTGGAGGGAATGGCAGTCTGGCTGCATTTGAACAAATCGTGTTTCTTGTTTTGCCAACTGGAGGGCAAAGTCACTGCTTGTAAAAGTGGCCTAATTCTGTTGACATCAGTGAAAGTTTGTTCTGCTTACTTCAGTAGCCTGCTCGGTTCCAGTGCTTTCATTTATAGTTAGTGAAAGTCCAGGAGCCAGGGCAATTAGGAGTGAAGGGATGCAGAGGAAGAAGGGCCAGATATTATAATTGGGTTCTTATAACTGGAGTTTAAACAAATAAAAAGAAATCCCTGGGGTGCTTTTTGTGAGAGCAGTGAGATTGGGAACTCTTACAATAATCTTATATTTGTTAATTCTCTTGCATATATTCCTTTTTATCTTTGTAGCTTGGGTTCTTTCTTAGAGAATTTTTCTAACATAAAGCACAGAAAATGTGCATTTCATGCCTACTGTTAATGTGGAGACTTATGTTAAAACTGCAGAAATGTGTGTCAGTGAACTGTTTATGGACTAGCCTGGTTGCATGGTCTTGTCTACCTTCCTGATGATGCCCCATCATTCCCTGCAGAGTATTTGTGCAGATGTTGCCCAATCTGTGCTTCAGAAGCTCCAAACTGTCCAAGGAGGTTCTGCCTTTACATTTGGGATATAATTTCCTAGCTGCACAGATCACCTTGTCACAAGTTTTGCCCAATTTAAATCCTCATCCTGTCTTTCCACTGAAAATAGTCCCCCACTTTTTTTTTCTTTTTTTTTCTCCTTGCTGGATATGCCTTTCAGATAATTGTAGGATTGTAGGCTTTCATTACATTTCTGTCTGCCTCACTGCATAAAACTGTCCTTCTGAGTTTTTTCCTGGATCATGGAAAATGATCCAGGAAAGGATCTCTTCAGCTGACCTTGTTGGGATTGCTTAGGATATGGGGAGCAAGGAGCAGCGTTGAGGAAACTGGTATCAAAACAGGAAATTTCTGAGAGGGAGGACGTGTGTTTGGAAATTTTAAATAGAGGTATGGAGGGGGAATGAAGGATGAGCACGCCCACTGGAGGGAGAGGATGGCTTTCTCCGGAAATGTGCCTTGCAAATAGGAAGGGAACAGTCAAGAATAAGCAGATAGTTGGAAAGTGAAGAAGTGGCTAGTGAGAGCAGAGAGGGAGCAGGAGAGCTAGTACTGTCCCAGCAATTCATGGTGCTTCAACAACTGAGAACTTGAGTGCGTGGCTCTTTTTTTCTGTTCAACTTTGAATGTTTTAGTTGTTACCCCAGAGCAGTACATGACATTTAGGAATTTTATTTTGCACCATGGAAAAGGAGGGGAAGACCTCTCTGAATGTCTGTTTTAGCTGTCGGCCACATCTATTTGTGTTGCTACTAGCCACACTTACATAGTCTGAAATACTGCAAGTAATCCTTCAAGTGAATCATGAGTGTGTATATAAACCCAGAGTTAGGCCACTGCTCTGTTTATACAGTAATTTCATATAGATAATTATGCAACAAGTTAATTAAATGGGAACAAGAGCTCTTTATCTTCCAGACACTGCATAGTATATGCCTTTTGCCAGGCTGAAGGAGGATTGTGTCTCCCAGTTGATTAATTTTGACAGGATAAAACCAGAGACTTCATTCTACAGTGCAGTACTGTACCATGTCAGCTACCAATGGAGATGTTTCTCTTGATGTCACTTCTAACAGTAACACAAATGCTTGAGGTCTTAACTTCAAGTCAGAACTGTCAGCATGCCACCAATACACTATTTTTAGAAATTGCACTGATTTAGGTTTCTGGATTGGTCTTTTGGTGTTGTGGTTTTTTTTTTCTTTAGACATTGGGGAAGTAATGACCAAGTATAAAAGTATAAAACTAATCATCACTCTTGCTCTGTAGGAAATAAACAAGCATTAAAGGTACAAAAGTGGTAAATGAGGCAAAACGTGACATAAGTTCATCAAGAGAGGTGATACAAGTACAATGAAATTATTTTTGATAAATCCTTCCAGAGAGAGGAAGAAAAAAATTGTACGTAATCTGTCTGATTTCAGCAAAATGCTTTGTATCATACCGTCTGTACAGAGAAAAAGGCCTTAATATGACAGCTTAAAGATGGACAGGGAAGAGGTGAGACCTATAGGTATTTTTTGTAGGAGAGGAAGGAGATTGCTTGTGGAGCTTCTTAAGTGTGTTGGATATTTTTTTTTTTCTTTAATAGGTACTGGTGTAAAAGAATGGAATCATGCTCATGAATTGCGCTTATAGAAGAAATTTAGGAGGCTATGCATATATCCCCATCAGTGGGGATGAGTGGGCTGGGGTTGTCCTCAAGGAGAAACTATCTGACAGTAAGATAAGATACAGGGTACAGGATGACATATATATGGATGTAATGAAGGATATACGATGAAATATAGTAACATAGATAGTGAAGTCATACATCTCACCACTAATAACAGAAATCCCTAACATGAAAAGAGAGTTCCTCCCATTTGGAAATGCCAGGCAGGAAAAGGATGTGGGCATACTTGTTCACGAAGGGATGGAGAGGAGGCATGGGATGGAAATACTCAAGTTAAAGTACTCTCATGACAGTGGATATATAAAGTGAATTTTTTTCAGTAGACTCAGGGGAAGTACGAATGCCCTTTTACAAGACTCGGATGAGGCCTCATAAAATTTCAGTAGCTCGTGTTCAAATGGCATTAGGTTTGTAAATATGGTTAAAGAAATAGGCAAAAACTGTTACAAAATAGAGAAAAGAGCAGGGAGGGATTATTCACCATAAGAAATGAACTAGAGTGCATGCATTTCATCTGGATTTTAGACAAAGGGAAAGGATTGTTTTGTTAAGTAACAATCCTGATGTGAGGAAAAGATGGATACAATCAGGCAATTAATAAATTTTATAGTTGGGTCCCTCTCTTGTTAGGCATTTGAAGGATGAGGTAGGTTTCATCAGTGCATGAGATGGTTTTTTGTGGGTTCTGTGGTTTTAATCCATTCACCTACTGCTGAGCAGGGTTGTCCTTTCCCTTTCAGTATTCCCTGGTAAGACAATCTGTTTACTCAGCTATACTTAGTACCAGGTAAAGCGATTTCTGCACTGTTGAAAGAAGAGGAAAACCTTGCTAGATGATTGATTGTTCTAGGGAGTCATGCCTGAAGGGCATTTGTGTTCCAAAAGCTTTTGTAATGAAACCCTGTGGGAAAGGGAGTTGAGATAGTTATATAAGGAGCAGTGCTATGTTTTTTTTTTTAATTCTGTTATAAGAATCTGAATGCCAGCTGTACTGAGTAATCTGTACTGAGAAACTGTGCAGTTTCAGGTAATTAAACAGCATCTAGCAAAGGCAATTAATTCCCTGGAAGCACACTTTTGCTCAACATGTGCAATGAGTTTTTAAAAGACAGAGAATCTACAGACATGCTTTGTGCTCAAGTATCTGCCTTAGATTTGACATGAGTCACGTAGGTGGTTTCAGAGTTGTTTCATGAGTAGTACATCTTGAGATAAGCCAGAGTGATATTAAAGGGGAAAAGGACAAAAGCTTTGAAGTGTGGAGTTTCCTTGTTGATATGTAGAGCATTAAACTGAAATTGGGATGAGAGCTGACATCACAAGCAATGTCAAAATTGCATTACATACCCTCGAGTTCAGGGTAAGGTGTTGAACAGTTTCACCTGTTTTAGTCCTTCTTTTCTCTGTAAAGTACTAATATCCTGTTAGAAGTATTTAATGCAGCTGTCTGTTTACCCTTTTAACAGTTGTTATATGAGACAACTCCTTTTACATAATACAAGTCAAGCATTGTTAGTATGTAGGGTAAGGTGTTTTACTCTATTTGCTCTCATGTCAATTTTTTGAAGAAACTGAAACATCTAGTTTGTAGATTTAGTGTCTGCTCAGAAAGGTGCTTGTCTTCCTACTGAGTGCTTCCGTGTTGGTGGGACATGCAGTAAGAGCTCCTAAAGTCCACAGGAGGGCAGGGCCCTTTTACAAATGATTATGTTATGAGATGCATGTTACTCTCCTGTCATATAAGCATTGGCTGAAAATAGATACAAGACTGCTAGGTCCCCTTGTTCTTATTGTTCAGCTACCGTGCAGATCCCAGGCTAAGGGACATCTGTCATTTGGTGGAGCTGTGGGAAATTGAGAGCCCTGATTCCATACTGTTAATTAGGAGGATTGTCTCACTAAGCACCCTTTATATTCAGTGGAAGAAGATGATCTGTTCTAGTTCAAATGAGAAGTCTAATTTGGAGTCTGCGAATGGCCCTCAAAGGAACATTTTTGTTGTCTGAAGAGGATCCTGCACAAACACAACGGTCTAAATTTGCAGAGCTGAATTGGATGGTGTGTATGAATACCCTTCAGGGTTGTCTCTGCTTCAAGCAGTAGGTGTCAGTGTACACCCATCAAAAAGGACGATAACAGTGCACATTAAAACGGCAAGAATACTGAAGAGAACAAGGCTTTTAGTGGGATTAATTTACTGCATAGTAAGCAAGTAGCATCAAATATAATGCACCACATTTAAAGGAAGGATAATTAGATCTGAACTTGCAAAAGTGTGAAGATGTTGAGAAAACATTGAAAGTGTGTCTTCTGTGTGATGGGACATCCCAGTAACAAAGAGCACATCTCTTTATTTTTAAACTCATTATTTTCACACTTTACATGCCAACGCAATCCTTCTCTTTGGGGAACGTGTCAGATGAAGTGATCGTCTTAAGACAGATCCCATATGGATCAGCAACATTGCATGGTCACAGTATACAACAGTTGTGGAGAGTGAACAGTTCTTAGACAATATCAGGACCTGGGAAAAAATAATTTCCTGGGTCATGTGTTGGAATTCTGTATTAGGGAGGGCTTCAGAAATTTTGTGTCTGAAATGTCAAAGCAATTTAAACAAACATTGTCTGCTTTGCTGGAATGGCAAAATGTTAAAAGTTTTTACATCTACTGAGGCTTTCTTCTTGTTGTGCTTGGCTTTTTTTTAAAGCAAAAACAGAAATAAAGTATTTTTGCTTCCTCAATAAGGCAAATGGATTATAAATAAATCTCAGCAATGAGTGGCCTTAGTTCCAGATTGCAAGTACAGCTTATGATTTGGGCAGTTAAGTATGTCCAGCAATTAATTCATTGACTTCGTAAATGAAAACCCCATCTAGGAAAATACTATGCCAGTAAGTCAGTTTGTTCTGGTTGATTTATACTGTGTTCTTTTAATACCTGAATGCTGATAAATTTTGCTTGCGCCTTGAATGGAAAAACAGGAAAGAGGTTTTGATATCCAACTCAATTATTTGTCTGCTGTATCAAGTTGCCCAGTACAGACCAAGCAGGGTGCAAGTATTGCATGAGGTAATTCTGCAGTGCATATCTTTAAGCCTACAGGTTACTAGCTGGGGTGGCAGGGGAAATGTAATGTGCTTAAAGCTGGCAGAAAATACAACCTTCCCATACTTGAGATTGAAACAAAATGGAAGAAGAGGCCATTAAGTAAGTACGTGTGAAGCAAGACATTATCCAGAGGGGGCACCTCTGAAAGTGTGTGAAAGTAGCAAAAGACTTTAGTAAACAGGTTAGAAAACACAGAGAAGTGCCAGAGGTCGGACTTCCCAAAAGGAAAAGCATGAGGGTCATAAGAATCCAGTTCAAAAGTTTATAGCACTTAAAATATCTGTGTGCATTGATGCAGGTTTTTTGGCTGGATCTCTGAAGGTAAAAGTCCCCAGCACTGGAAAACTCTTCTGTTGCTTTCTGTTGCAGGCAGAAGAAGGAGAACCTTTAATTTACATCAAAAGTCACTATTTCTCAGTGTGTTCTACAGCAGCTACATAATTTAATAAAGATAATCTAGCTGTGGAGATAATTGACCATACGTATCAGTGAAATCGAGCAGACACGAGGAGAAAATAATTAACCAAAGCAGGACATGATTTTACATTGTCCAGATGATTTAATGAACAAAGCAGCCTTCTGAGGCAGCTCCGTACACAACAGGGCATGCCAAGAGGGCTCTTCTGGGCATGGCTTGCTTTGCCTGCTCTGTGAAGCATAAATCCCATGATGAAGTGACTGTTGCCACCCAAGAAGTTTGGAAAACCCCTCAGGATGCATCCTGCATGCCTGGCTGCTCTTCTGAAATCTTTACAGAGCCATGCCTTTCTCTGAGCTTGCCAACACACTTGAGCACATCCAGCTCCATCACTGGGCATGCTGGAATCCGAAAGCCTCTGTGTAACTCTCTCCCATCCATCATTTTTTTTAAGTGAACTTCCTCAATGTAAAAAAAAGATTGGTGCAGAGTAAATAAGCCAATTTAGCAATGCATTTTAATTAAGTTTCAAAATGAAATAGCAAGGAAAGCTAATGATTGTGGAATTAATAGAAATTTAGTGTATCTGGAAAAACTGATATAAAATCCCCATATTATTGAGAGAGAGAGAGAGACAGAGAGAATAAAAGAGCATTAAAATATCACTGGGCTAAGAATAAAGTCATATTGGGTATATAAGGAAGCAGTATCTAGAAGGGAAGTATAATAAAAGGAGAATGTCATAGCTTCATTTGTTATGTTGGTATATAGCTGTGTACATAATTCCTTCGTATTTATTGGTAGTTTGATAATCACTGTATTATGGGCTCTCTGACAGAACATAGGTTGAGTAGAGTTCTAGATGTAACAAAGTAATTGTTATGCAACTGTATGTCATTATGAATTAACAAGGTTAATGGACTAAAACTGAATTGATGTTAGTAAAGCACACAGTTAACTGAGAATTAGGCAACTACAGAATGTACTTGGGGCTTACAAACATTTTTGGCATTTTATTTAGGTATTTTTGCAGCTTTATCTTTAGTTTCTTCTTTTTTGTGTGTTAAGAAGCTACTGTATGTTTTCAGTAATGATGTGAGTGGTTTGCAGAGAGGTACTGTTGGCCTTTAACACCACACATGGGGATAACAGCATGAACTCTCACTCGTGTAGTATCTAGCCTTTCACTAGGTTTAAGTGAAACAGGAGTTTGCATTTTCACACAGTATTAATTCTGTTGGAAATAGAGGGAAGAGCTGTTTCCTGAGATTTTCTGTCCTGTCTGATGGATGGATATACTTTCATCTTAGGATTGTTTGGATTCTAGTCTTTTGAAAACATTCCTATCTCCCCCTTCCTTACCACTTTCCTGACATGAAAACAGAGAAAAAATATGTGATATGAAAGACACCCCCACTCAGTATGGATTGCATGTAAATATTATAGAAAGTTGATACAGTATTAACTTACTCCCATACATGTACGAGCAGTAGCCATAGGATGAATTGTATCTTATAATGTGGTTTAGCCTACCACACTAGCATCTTACTTGCTAATCCATCTTCCATGAGAGACCAGATCTTAAAAAAAAAAAAAAAAAGTTTCAAGATTGGAAGAGGAGAAATAGTTTTTGTAAGTAAGCAGGAAAGCAAGTAGGATGCTTGAAATGTGCACTTCAAATTGTAAAGCCATGCAATAGTTAATAGTCAAGATGTTGCATATGGGAAGAAAGGGATCTTGCAATTGTTTTCTCTGTGTGTAAGTTGCATGTTCGTAATAAGCACAGCAATTTGATACTTGTTTGTATGTCTTCCATTCATGAACTCATCTGAATGACACAGCTACTTGGGTGTTGTGTAGGCAATGTGGAATATACAGACGAATACGTGACTCCTTTCATGCTGTGCCACAGCTCCAGGGGACTGTGTCTGGACAGGAGATCGGCACAGAGTGAAGTAAGGCCTGGAAGGGATGAGTGTGTGGTTAGGGTGCACTGGTTTACGCAACCAAGGTGAATGTACTGGCTCGGCTGAAGAAAGCAGAAGTGTATGTGAGTGATTTACGGCTGGGTGTTTGTGGGGTTTGTACTTCACTACAGGCAGAGCTGAGCAAGGACTAAGGCTATTTTGTTAAACTGACCACAGTGACCCTTCATTTACTCTTTCCATTCTCTATTGCCTGCTTTCTGCCACAAGTGACACTGAAAACCAGTGTAGCCAGAGTGGTTATCATCTGACTGTTACAGCTTCTTAGCTAGCATTATATCTGTACGGTAAAGCATGAAATATCCAAGGGAAGCAGAGAGGAAGCAGGTTAGTTAAGGGAAAGTTGGCTGTTACTGGTTCTTCTGCATTGAAACAGTTTGTGAGAAATTTGTGAAGACTGAAAGCAGTGAATGATTGTTTTGGCAGAAAGCACATTTTGCATTTAGAATGTCTCATAACCTATCCGCACAGTTCACTTTTCTGGAATTTATCAGCCAGTCACACTGCTAATTTTTCTGCTGATAGAGGGAGAAATCCAAATGAACCCCGTAGGCCTGTAGTGTATTTGACATAATGAAGATCATGAGGGTGATGGTCATGAAGTATCACGTGCCACCTTATCTGCAAAGCCGAGTCAGCATTGGAGAAGAGGGGCAGGATGGGAATTGGCTTGGCCAGATTGAATCTGGCCCTGTGCAGAGGGAGGAAAGCAGTGACAGCTGTGCAAGATGGCACGTCAGCTTGTTCAGAAAGGTTTTAAACAGCAAGCAATGACACTTAGAATCATGTTAGCTCTTCTGAGCCTGAAAACAGACTGAGAGGGAAAAGGAAAAGAGATCATGCATTTTATTTTTAAAAATGTAAAGCATGGACTTGAATATCAGAGAGCTGCAGAAGGAGAACTGTGAAAAGACTATTTTTCCTTTCCTTCTCCATTAATATTTAAAGATTCTTAAATATTAAGTCCCCTTTCATGCATTTTCAAGTGAGCCTCAAAAGTCAAGATCTTTTGTGAATGAGGCTAAAACAACCTGCAGCTGCAGAAAGCTAGGAAGAAAGCAAAAACTCTGTAATGTGCTGAAGTTGAAATACTTTCCAGTAGATCTTGGCCTACTCCAAGGAAATGACAGGCAAATTAATTCTTGAGGATATTGGCATTGTCAAAATGTGCCACATCACTGTGAGAGTAAAAATTCCTTAAGGGGAAAACTTGTGGCATGTGCATGCAATTGTTGTTGAGACAGCCTCAGACCTTTAAATCTTTTCTTAGTGCTGCAAAGAACAAGTGTTTTAAGACATTATTGCAATAAGCAGACCTAACTTTCTCCTCTTTTTCTTTTACACAGTACCCACGTATCACAAGTCAGTAGTAACATTCCTGCTACAGGAGAGTAAGTGTCTCTTTTACTATTTTGTAGCTACCTTTTTGGTATATTGAAGCTTTTTAAAGTATTGCTGGTTTCTGATTTCTCCTTATGGGTTTTTCTTACACAAACAAAAAAGACATTATTTCCCAAACCAAAGCATCTGCAATGATAATAAATCACTTCCTCCTGAAAAATTCTCAGGTCCTTGGTTCTTTCCTTGCACGGTGCCTGTGATGTTTTGGTTAGGCAGATCCTGCAAATTTAGAGAAGCTGTTCGTGTTGTCCTCTTGCTCTTGTTTGCACCCTGTCCCGTCCCAGCAGAGGATGGGGCTTGATCCCATTGCAGTAACTGGTGTGCCAGCGAGAGCAGCAGAGCTAACAAGTTGGCTCCCCTGACAGAGCTGGAAGTTTCCAAAGGCTGGTGGGTTTGCAGAGCTGATTCTTGTCAATACATGAAATGCAGACATACTCGCCAAGTTAAACCATGTGTTTTTTTGCAGTTGCTAAGATCTTTTGACTTTTTCAGGAAATGCAGTCTCAGCAGACTTAAAACTATAGCAACTTAGCAACAACTTTTGTAAATTCTCTGGAGAAGTCAGCCGAGGTACAGGTACACATGCTTATAGCTACTCAGTTGAAAAATTAACCAGCAAATCTTGCAAATAACACTTTTGATTATGGAAAAAGCACTACAAGTTATATAGAGACTTTGCTCAGGTATGTTTGAAAAACATTCTTCAGCAAACTACTGAAAACATTGCAAGAAACATGTGTGGGGCAGGGAAATGTGTTTCCTAAAGATCTTTTAGGGAAAAAAAATGTCATTTTTAGATTTTGCCTATAAAAACTTCCTCTGGTTAAGGAAGAAAGGAATTATAAGAAAATGTGAGTACCAAAATGAAACAGATTTGGTTGTGTTGAAAGTTCAGGTAGCCTCACAGCTTTAATTGATGGAACTGCAGAGGCTCCCTTGCTGTGGCTTATGTGGAAGCCCTCTTAGTGCCACTGGGCATGATAGTGAGCTCTGCACAAGAACAGTGCAAAAACAGCATAAGCTCAGAACCAGATCCATGTTTGGCAACTGAGTTAAGTTTATGGGGAGTTTATAGTGAGGTCCTGCTTACGTGCTCTCATCCCCCTGTGAGACAGCAGTGAATCACCTTCTTGCGGATGATCCATTGCCTTACTGAACTTGGATTGCACCATAGACTTGACCGGTGTCAGCATGGCTGGGTAGCAAGAAAGGATTTTGTCAGGGCAAGGAATGTTAAAGTGGGGGGTGAAAGTTAGACACCAATGTTCATAGTTGCAGTAAGTAAAAGCAGCAGTTTTACTGTTTAAGCAGCCCTAGAAATAAAGAAGGGCAATATGAACTGGGAAGGCTCAGCTCTTCTGAGGGACCTGAACGTCAGGCTGTCTGAAGATTTTTGCTGAGCTCTTTGCAGATGCCATGGGCCCTAGTACATTTTATACTGCCTTGCCATCATAATAAAACATAACTCCCCGATACCCATCCTTCATTGTTGCAGAGAGGGAGCTCCAGAAAGTCTTTGAGCTCTATTGACCTTATTTTTCGGCTTGACAGGTATTTAGAGAAGACAATCCGCTCAGCCGTGGAGCAGCATCTCTTTGATGTTCATGGCTCAGGCGGCCAGAGTTCAGAGGACTCTGAATCGGGAACATCTTCAGCCTCTTCTAATGTGTCTGCCAGGCAGAGGAGGCGACATCACAAAGAGCAGGAGGAAGCCCGGAGAAACAGAGACATGTACGATCCTGATTTCTTCATTTTGGAAAGTATATTTAATTAAAGTGTACCCTAGTTATGTCCTCTATCTAGGCAGTGCTTGGTAGTTCTGTTAAGAAATGCACTGGCCCTTGCCCTGAGTTGGAAGCGCAGACTGCAGTGCCTGTGCAGAGCTATGTTGTATCAGGTAGAGCTGTGAAATGTGAAGTTTATTAGAGGTAACTGAGTGGGCCAGAGTATGATAAGAAGCCAGCTAAAGCAGTATAGTAGAGTTTTTAATTAATTTGGAATTGTTTCATTATAGTATTTGTTGTTTTAGTAGAAATCCCCAAGTAGTTGGCCCTAGAGTCAGTAACTTTGTACAAGATAAAAACATTGCTTTTAGATGCTTTTCTGAATTCAGAATGAGACCAAGTTCTTTTGTGTGTTTAGGCACAGCTTATGTTCAGGTTTATTGAGGACCCCTGGGAGTTCATCTGAAAGTAGAAATCATCCTTTTGATTAATCCGAACCTAAGAATTTTTTTATCCACTATTACACAAATGTTAAATGTGATTTAGTGGTGAGTTTCATTAAAAGTCTATTAAAGAGTAAAAATAATACCTATTTTTCCTTTCATACTGCTATACTTGTGGCATATATTATGTGGTACAGATGTGCTACAAACCACCACAGCTTTAAAAAACACACATCCAAGATGTAGCTATCTTTGAGGAATTGTAACTAGAGATTTTTTAAGCCCATCATCTAATTAGTGCTTACACATACATCTAGCTTTAAACACTGTGATAATTCTTGTAAAGAATTTGTATATTTGACTGTAGTATTGGATTTTCAAGTTAGATTCTGAAATATAGATCTAGGATCTTGTTGTTTTCTCCTGGATGCTGAATTCCCCAAATCCTACTGGATCTGCACCTTCCTATACCAAGCCACTTTTGCATAGATGCATAACCATCAGTACCTCATGTGAATACGGCAGCTGTGCCATTTCCCAAAATGTGATGGTGTAAAAAAAAAAAAAATCCATAGCTACAAAATAAAAAAAGGCTTTTCCACAGTGAATGAAAATATTCTGTGAAGATGGACTGGGAAATTAGCACTTGCAAGTCATCTAAGTATCTGGCAGTAGCTCTGAAGTAGTTTTTCTTGTTTAGTAGCCCTGCTGACAGGCTTTGCAGGTAAGTAGGTCAGAGACTGGCCAGTGTACGTGTTTGGAAGCATATAGTACTGCAGGGTTGGTTTGTTTTTTTTTTTCAACATTGCATTACAGAGCTGCCTTTAGAGCACTCTAGCCTATCTTGACGCAGTTGTTCACATTCAGTCCCTAAAGCCTGAGCCAAGGATTTAAAGCACACTGGAAGTTTTGAATGCTGGCTGGGGTTCGAATTGTTTTCCCTGGTTCCCTTAGGTCAGATTGCTGGAACTCCTGTGAGTAAATTATCAAAATTCAGAATTCCTTTCAAAACTATTATTTCTTTTTCTCTTTGGTTGTCAGTGACTTCATCTCCTTGCCTTGTGATGGATCACAAGAGGATTTGTAATGTCACAAGATGGGACTGCAGCATTAATACAGCTAAGAAGAGTGTTCACAAAAACACATACATGAACTCCCAGGCTTTGCAGACTATGTGATCTACAGGCTATGTATATGTAATTGGTCTACTCAGGGGATTATAAAAACTTGCAGAAAGGCAAATGGATTATCTTAGAAGTTTGATCACAGAAGTATAATACCTCTTTGTATCTCTCTTCCAGTAACCAACCCTAGAGATTTGAGATCTAGAAAATCACTGGAACTTTCGTGTTTTGTTTTTGATCTGAATACTTTGTCATGCTGGCACTTTCCAGATACTGTATAGTAGCTGTTTTATTATCACACTACTGCAAGTCTAGAGAAATTCTGCTGCTGTCTGTGAAAGCAGGCTTTGGAGTTGCACAGTACTGTATAAGGCAGCTTCATATACAATAGTTAGCAAACATTACAGTTTTGATGTCAAGTGTAAGCAGCCTGTCTTTAGCCCCTGGTGGGATAGGATTGGTAAAGAATGAGATGCACTGTGTTTCTCCTGTTTCCATAATGTAGTGATGTGTTATGTATGTGTCTGTTCATTATTGCACAAAGTAGAGGGAAGACTACTGAAAAGGCTGTGAAGACAAAACTGCATGCTGATGGATCCAGTAGGATAATTGTGCAGGGAAAGATAAGCCATATGTCAAGCTTCTGGAAAACATATACAAACCCAGCTAGCCCAGAGAGTCCCAGATAGTGTATCACATGACGACTTCAAAGTAGCTGCCCCATTCATTTGCTGACACAGCAGAACAGTCTCATGTCCTAGCAGTTGTGTTGCTGTTGCAGAGATGCATTCCCTTTTCTTATTTGGCAATTACTCAAAATAGAGTCAAGCATTCGGCTGAACCACCACAGTCCTCTTCTTGTGTTTGAGAATGAGTAAGAGGGCTGATTATATGGTGTCATGGACCAAAGAAGATCCTTGGACCACAGCTGTGAATCAGTTTTCTAAATTACGTGCACGTGTCTCAAAGGAAAATATACAGCAAATTCTCTATAAAAATACCACAGACAACCAAGAGCTAGTCCAGGTTCCATTTGAAGTCAATGGGATTCTCCACGTTGGCTTTAGTGGGAAGTGAATCAAGTCCCAGATGGTGACCCTGACAGCCTTCTCACTGGAGGTGTATACACCTGGCTTTCACTCCTCAACAGGATTTAGCATTTCACAGAGTATGTTGTTTGCTGCAGTAGGAAGAACCAGAGATACCTGTTTCATAGGGCGTAGAAAATGTTGCCGGAACTGCACCAGTCAGCATAATACATTTCTCTATTGCTACCATAAATGTAGCGGGAGAGTGTTTTAAACGTTGTAATGTCGCTCTTTGTTTTAGGGAAGTCATCAACAAGGAGAACATTCCCTCTGGCTTCAGCAATCTTGAAGACTGTATTCTAACTGCTCAAGAAGTAGAAAAATTACAAGACAACAACTCTGGATATCTTAGTGAAAGGAATAAACCCAAGCGGCAGAAATCCAGCACCAAACTTTCAGAGCTTAATGACAACCAGGATAGTCCTGTGGTAAGCTGGCATTCTGTACTATTTGATACCTAGTATTAGGGTGGGAGAAAATCTTTCTTATTTCAGTGCACATCTTTTTCCCTCTGGTAGCCACTTATAGTAAAGGCGTAAGTGGCTCTTCTAGATTATGGGTAACACTGGCTTCTACACTTGTAACCTTTGTGAAGAGGCATCTGAGAAGCTATTTTTCCACTGTTATCCTCTTACTCTACCTTGGTCATTTTTCTCTTTCCACAACTTTTTGCTTATGTCTTCTGAATTTAGCAAAATATTTTGGAAAGAAAAAAAGGATGTAATTTTTTTTTCCCAGTCTTTCAAAACTCTTGTGAGGAGATTGGTACCTCAAATGTAGGATCACATGTTTAGGTTGAGTTTATATTCCTGCTAAGTTCTGAAACCATAGATCACAAATGACTTCTTGATAATAAGATGACAGAGGTTTTTTATGCCTTCTCCCTGGAGTCTGTGTGTTACTGTCATGTTTGCAGTTTGCAAAACACTTTGGAGTGCATTGGTCCAAAAGATGATCCCTCTAGCTACCATTTATTGGGAAGGTAAAAGACAGCAATATAATGAACTAAAAATCTGGAATACTGCAGAATTTATCCAGTGTATTCTTCTGTGACCTTCACAGCAGAAGACAGTTTGCCAAATTTTACAAGCTATAGAATAAAACTGATGCACCTTCCTTCCCTCTCAACCAAACCAGACACTGATTATAGTGTCAGCAGATGAGAAAGTACTTTGCTTCAATGTGGAATCTGCTTACAGTGGTAGATGTGATATGCATCCTGGCGCCTGGTACCATGTGTGTATTACGCAGCTACTAGTAACAGTGAAAGCTGTGTGAAAAGACTAGCCTTCTGAGCTATAGAGCATTTTCTTCAGCTGTATGCTATTATAAAGTCTTAGTCTGCTCCGAGTTCCTCCTTAATGTGACTTTGTGTTGTGACTCATTTTGTTTAGTTACAAAAATGCAATAATCTTATGCTCTACCCTGTGCAGGGATCCTAGAGAGAGGCAGATTTGGCTTTGCTTTGTGATAAAAAGAATGCAAGGTGCAAAGAATTGTAGACTGTGTTTCGATTTAGCACTCAGTATCAGTAAGCTACTGATCTGTGAGACTTCGTGAAAGAGCACAGTCTGATAGTCACATTCTAACTTTTTGTCTTTGCTTGTAGCAGTAGACTTTAAGACAGGCAAATGTCAAGTGCTTACACTCTTTTCTGCGCCTCTTCTCTGTACCTGTGCAGTATAAAGTAGCTTAAATGTAAATGGGAATTTGGCTCAGGATTTGGGGAAAGAAAGACCATCAAAAGTTTCCATTTAAGAGCATATGTTGGGGACCTGAAAAACATTCATGAAGTCTTAAAACATTCCTGGAAGAATTGTCCTCAAACTTAACCGTCTCCACTGGACTTTACCCTGCCCTTCATTTTTGGATCATTTTTGAATTTTGGAGGGACAAAGGCTGAAAGGAACATAAAAGGAACATGAAAGGACCTTGTTAGAGTTAGGTCAGAGGTTGGACTAGGTGATCTTGGAGGTCTCTTCCAACCTGAACAATTCTGTGATTCTGTGATTCTGTGATAAAAGGAACTGACCTCACATAAAGAGCACTTTGACCAAGGTGACCATCCTGTCAGTGTGGTCCTTGCTTGCTTTGCTAGAAGTGTCGCAGTGGGATTGTCAAATGGGAACACTGTTACGCAACAGCTTGCAGAGAGCATGGTGTTACTCTTTATGAAGAGCAAAGGCTGGTCTTTAAGCTTTCATGAATGCACCTATTTAATACTTAATTTCAGAGACTGTCAGGAGGATGCAGTGTGTGGTGGCTTAGGTTTCTTTTGGCTACATCTTTACACCTCAAATAATAACCCAAGCTGGACTACTTACTTGGGGTATAAAAGGGTGTAACCAGCATTTACTAACAGCTCTTTTCTCATGTAAACAAGTTTGTGACGTTGTAGCTTCTTCCCCACCTTTTTTTAGTCTTCCTGCTCTACCAACAAGGCCTGAAAGAGTGTGTAGGACAGTGTGTGGAAGCTCTCCTCTTAGCTGTCTAATTGCATCTGACTCAAAAGCATAAGTCAGCAGTAGAGAAGCTGTCAGTTCCGGTGGTTCCAAGCAAACCAACCACGAAGCATTAAAAGCTTGTAACTGCACTTCAGAGACACAGTAGCCAGGTACCACTAGGACTTGAAGAATCACATTGAGCAAGGCTAGAATGACTGAGCCATCTAACTGTACAGGGCTGGAGGTATAACAGATATGTGACTGCTCCAAGATGTCTGCATGAGGTTTCCTGGGCCAGGCCAGGAACCACACTCTGCTCTGCTCATTTCCTTCCTCCTGTTTAAGGGGGACTTGCCCAAATATCAGGGTAGAAAACCTCCTGGTCTTGTGCCCAAAGTGGCAACATTCAGTTTCCTAATCTCTGCCTCTGGTGTGGTGTGTACTTTGTTTTATTTCTTTAAGAATTGTTGCAATAATGCATTCTAGCAGTTGCATTGAGGCAATTTTGAAGCGTATTTCCAATATGAAAAAACTTAGTACCAACCCCAGCAGATGATGGTGTCCTTCACTTCTGCTTGCTTTGTTTTTTGTAGATGCTGTATGATTGAGTCACTATCAGCAGAAAGAAAGTGAAACAGAAGTATTACATTACAAATAGAGTGTGTGACAAGGTTTTATTACAAAAAATAAAAAGAAGCATTCTGACCAATTCAAATTAAGCATTCGATTTTTTCCTGTGAATTTCACCTGCAATAAGCCACAATGAGTGCTACTCCCTGTACGTGCAGCACATCATTCAGTTCATATGCCCAGAGGGACAGTTCTGTGTCCCTTTCTTCAGCACCTTAAAAATACCAGAATAAAACAGGAAAACACCTCTTAGCTTGCAGACCAAGAAGTCCAAGCAGGCAGCATGCTTCATTGTTGAGTTTGAAAACTATTCCTGTAAAGGTGCAACCAGAAGCATAAGTTCATTAAAGATATATCAGAGTTTGGTTTGTCTTCACAATACTTTCTCAGGCTTTTAGAGGACAACAGCCTTAATGTTGCTGTTGGTAGCCAAGACAAATTTCAGAACAGGTTGTCATAATCAGTTGAATTTCTTGCCCTGCATTCATATTAGCACAGCTTAACATTACCTCTGTGCATATAGTGGTCTCTTCATATTCCTAATGTCTTCTGGCTGCTTGAGAAGAGACTATGGAAGGGTTTGGCTAAGAAGGGGGAGTATTTTCTAAGATAGGCATAAGGAGTGCTGCCAGGAAGATGCTCTGGATTTTGGTACCTGCTCTTACAGGACTTTTACATATCACAGAATTGTTCTCTTGCTTAGTGTAGCAGTCTGTAAAATGGGAACTGTAGGGGTATTGTACAGCATTATTTCGTCAGGCATTTTGAGGTCATCTGATGGAAGAGACAAAGGAGGCAGTGAGCAGTTATTTTTGTTGCAGGTTGCTTTGTTATACATGTACAACAGGCAGTAGTCTGATTGTTGTCTTGTTTCTAGAAGTCCTGTTGGATATTTCTGTATTTGATCTGTTTAGTGGCCTGTAGATTGAATCTATTTCTCTCATGTATCTTACTGCTTTAACGTTTACTGTATTACAGAGCATGGAAAGCTTTAGCTCATCCAGGCCTATAGACAGAACAGGACCTGATGACATGGAAATTTTATCTGAAGAAAGGTGATTTTATTTTATTTTAATATATGTACATTTTATTTTCCCTGTGGCTGTAGTACAGCCTAAGAGATCTTCTACCGCAGAGTATGAGAGTGACATTTAATTATGCTGCAGAACAGCATTACTTGCCATGTTATCTTCAAAGTAGAACTGTATGGAGGCCCTGCTTATGTTGTGTGGGCTCTGCCCAGCACTTTATGCCACCAAGTCTCTTCTCCCCACCTCTAAGGGAATGGCACTGAAGATACTGATGGTGCAGACTTGAAAAGAAGTCAGCTGTAGGTGCCTGAACCTGCACACTCCACATGGGGGACTGCAGAGCAACAGATGCCTGTCTCACCTGGCCTTTGGGTTGGGAGTCCAGCCCTTTGTGCCTCACTCTCCTGTGAGAGCTGTATAGCTCCACTCTGCTCACCTGATACAACAATTTCTCTCCACAACTATGATGCTCGTTGGGAGAGGTGCATTTCTTTGGACTAAAGGCACTGGAATTAAATCCCATCATATTTCTCACAAATAGCTCCTGAGAAGAAGCAAAATAGATAGCTTAGCAGCTTGAAGTGCTGCAACCCAGTGTCCCTTTATTTACTGGAATGCATCATCAAGTGTGCAGCATCTAAAAACCTGTGTGTGCAGGAATCCTGTTTGTTTTTGTTACAAGACAAGTTTGTTTTTGTATTTGTAATATGTTGGTTTGTTTTTTTTGTTTTGTTTTGTTTTGTAGCAAAGAAAGTGAAAGCGGTGAGGTTATTTTCAGGCACTCTCAGGTTGGTAATTTTTCTTCCCCGTTTCAGTTTTGTGGGCTCTAATTTGGCTTTTTATTGAGTAGAAACAAGTAATTAGGCATGTAATTCTGTACTCCCAATGAAACGTTATTACTTCCAGAGAAATGCAGTTAGCATTTGCTTTTTCTTTCCCTCTCCTCTCCTTTTTGTTTACATAATTTAGGGAGTCTCTCAACCATTGATTAGTCTGAAAGTTTCTGCTTCAGCCCCTTCAATCCCTTCTTGCCAAAACGAGAAGCATCACTGAAGTCAAGCACTTTGGTTTGAATGCTACTGAGTTCCCTTACAATCATTGTGTATCATGGACGGGGTGTGTAAATGGTTATCTCCCAGGGTAGTAAGATTGTCTTGTCTCTCTTGATTTGTCTAAAATAATTTTGGTCTTTTATTTATGATTTCCCAGTGATGCCTTCAAACACAGGTGTCCCTTCCAATTTTGTTGTACAAAACTGGATTATCTCCTGCTTCTCTCTAAGGGTTGATGGTTGGAGTGGATGTCAGGAGGGGAGTGAAAGGGAATTTGGCATTTATGTTGACAACTTTTTCCCTAACTTTTCATTTCTGCTCAACACCCACCTCCTGCATTCACTTTGTGGTGTTTTCCGTCTTAACTTTTCAGCAAAGAGAAGCTTGGAGTTGGGTTAGGTGAACACCTTTGAAGCCACCAGTCTGTTTGTTTTTACTTGATACACCTCTAGACAGCCCAGCATTTAAAATAGTGGGGAGAGTTATCTGAGGCACTTCTCCCTCAATTGTGCACCCGTTTTAGGGGAGGACTGTAAAACAGTTGTGGACAATGTCTGGTATCTCTGACCATGTGGAGTTAACAGAGGGCTGGCAATACTTTTAGACTAGCCTTCTCACTTTTTTGGTTTGGGTTTTTGGTTTTTTTTTTTTGGTTGGTTGGTTCTCTGTTGTTGTTGGGGAGATTTTTTTGGTTGTTTTTTTTATTATTTTTTTAAAGCCACTCTGCATTTCACAGAATCACAGAATGGTTGAGGTTGGCAGGGACCTCTGGACACCATCTAGTCCAACCCCCCTGCCAAGCAGGGTCACCTATAGCACGTTGCACAAGATCGCATCCAGGCAGCTTTTGAATATCTCCGAGAAGGAGACTCTACAGCCTCTCTGGGCAACCTGTTCCAGCGCTCTGTCACCCTCACAGTAAAGAAGTGCTTTCTCATATTCAGCCGGAACTTCCTGTGTTTCACTTTGTGCCCGTTGCCTCTTGTCTTGTCGCAGGGCACCACTGAAAAGAGTCCGGCCCCATCCTCTTGACACCTCCCTTCAGATATTTGTACGCATTGATAGGATCCCCTCTCAGTCTTCTCTTCTCCAAGCTAAACAGGCCCAGCTCCCTCAGCCTCTCCTCGTATGAGAGATGCTCCAGTCCCCTCATCATCTTTGTAGCCCTCCGCTGGACTCGCTCCAGGAGCTCCATGTCCCTCTTGTACTGGGGAGCCCAGAACTGCACACAGTACTCCAGGTGTGGCCTCACCAGGGCTGAGTAGAGGGGGAGGATCCCCTCCCTTGACCTGCTGGCAACACTCTTCCTAATGCACCTAATGCAGGATACCATTGGCCTTCTTGGCCACCAGGGCACAATGCTGGCTCACAGTTACCCTGCTGTCCACCAGGACTCCCAGATCCCTCTCTGCAGGGCTGCTTTCCAGCAGGTCAGCCCCCAGCCTGTACTGGTGCATGGGGTCATTCCTCCCTAGGTGGAGGACCCTGCACTTGCCTTTGTTGAACTTCATGAGGTTCCTCACCACCCAACTTTCCAGCTTGTCAAGGTCCCTCTGAATGGCAGCACAGCCCTCTGGGGTATCAGCCACTCCTCCTCATTTTGTGTCGTCAGCAAACTTGCTGAGGGTGCCTTTGAAATACATTATTTCTAGTAGGTATTATTTCTGTCTAACAGGAAAGGTAGAAGAGACCATGTGATAATTGTTGGGCTCTGACCAGCCATGGAGTAGCTGGAGTTCATGGGACACTGAAATGTAATTTCTGCAAGGGGCGCTTAGCGCTGGCTTTGATCACTGCTCTGACTGGGCTTAGGCAGATCTCCTACTTTTCTCCCAGAGGGTCGGTAATCCCAAATTTTCCTGCACTTGGCGGCACTAATTCCTGGCAGCTCAGACTCATGAACTGTTGCGTTTTCCAGAGCGCAAATGCTGCAGCATCTTGTTCCTCACATGCCTGCTTGCATGTGTAGAAGGTGTTGTCACTGCCATGCCACAGAGGACTCCCGTTCAACTTTTAAATTAGTTTGGGGGAGTCTGTTTGAATGTGAAATTATGGTCTTAAAATAAACTCCTTAGGAGTAAGAATTTTAACTGTGTGAGGAGATAGAGCCTTAACCCAGAGATCGTATTATATAGGATTTACAAGGTCAAGAAAATGTTACATGCCTGCAGGGTAGTTTTACATTCCTTGTCCCTTATAAGCCTTTTGCTTAGGGCAGCTTAAAAACATACCTTTTGTAACAAACAAATCATTTGGAATGAGGAAGGTACTTTCTTACTTCTTTCTCTTTCTCACCTTGTCTCCAGTCTGAAAGATATTAGGAAAAGTATTTGGAATTTTTTGCAGCTATTGATTATGCAGACCTCAGGTCTCCACGAGGCAGTACAGATACTTTGAAACACATATCCTGAATGAGATTTCAGTGTTTTTGTAGTGTTCATAATCTGCCTTTGGAAGTAGCTGGGCTCCAGAATGTAGATTGTGATTTGAAAAAGAGAGGTTCTAGTACCCAGGTTTTGTTAAGGGAAGCTATTCTAAACAGGAACTGAGTGTAACTCATGCAGCCTCTCATGAGACCGTCATGCCAAGAAGCATCAACAGTTCACCACATGTTGCTTTTACTTTGAACATAATAGCACAAAAATGTTAGTCAACTTATTAATTGTTGATCACATTCAGGTAGTGTACTCAGTCTGGAAACCAGAAAAACTTCTTGTACCTCTTCGTCTGGTGGCAAAGCAGAAAGAGAACTGCAGAAATTTTCCATCTGATAAGTTTGACCATGTAATCCACTTTCATTACTGAGCTCTTCTGCAGACGAGTATAAATTGCTGAGAGCTAAATTAAATTACATTTATTTTCAGAAAGTTGCTTGGAGGTAGGTTATTCTTTTTTGTTAATGCAGTAGAGTACTTGATTTTTAAGATTCACACTAGCATTGCAACAAGTGTAGAGGAGAAATGGCATGACTTAGGATTAAGGCAGCAGAGTGACTGTGTTCTTGCATCTGATTATATTATCAAGAGATGCTTAAGGATGCTTTCTACTTGTGGTTGTAATGGATGATCAGATACAGGGGAAGTAAACCTTTTATACAAAATTGATTTGAATCCACATGTATTTGAACAGAATATAACTTCCTGATCAGAATTCGAAGATCTGTTTCCGTTTATTTCTAACTGCTTCAGCTACTCTTTAAGCTGAATCTCCTTTGGAGCAGAGATAATGAAAGCAGCTGACTTATCACCAGGTTATTTACATCTGTAATTATTAGTAAGTCCAAAGCACGGCTGCAGAAGCAGTTTCTAAAAAGTGTAGTCAAGTGCCTAGTTTTAAGATTTTTGTGGTCATTTGTGTAATATCCGCAATGTACCGTGACTGCCAACTACTACTGAGATAAAGTTGCTGTCCCTTTGGTTTGTAAGAAATTATGACACATCTTTATCTAAAGCACAGTAGTTCTCCCTTGATTTTTGTCCTGGAGGTTGGCAACTGGTGGCATCGGGAAATCATTAAGAAAATAAGTGATATACAGAATACTGAATTAGCTACCAGTCTATGGGTTTTGAGTATTAATGCAAAGACAGTTAAATATCTGCCTTCTTGTGTCTCCTGGGTTTATACCACCATTGTTCTTCAGAACACCTAATGATTTATTCATTATATTAGAGATTACATCAGTGAGCAAGTGAGCAAAGAAAGGACAGTAATTGCTGCAGGCACAGCACAGGCCTGTTTTTAAACAGATTTTAAATATTTCCAACAACTGAAGTGACTTTAGAAGGAAGAAGACATGTATATAATCTTCCTAGTATATCTGTAAGTGAAATGTTTACACATCTGGAAAAGTGCTCTTATATCTGCTAAAAATATCTTTTAAGTGTCTCGGTAAGTCAGAAGATTGTACACCCTTTGTAGGAAGACATTTAACCCCATAATTAGTATCCGTGGTGGTGACGACATAATATTTTGAGGTTGCTCCCATTGAAATTGTTAAACTGTTAAAATTTAGGTAAGCTTTTCACACTTCTTATGTGCTGTTCTTAATAACATCATTTTGAAACTTATTACTTGATTTCTTTCAGTCTTAAAATACTGTGCTGGCAACTTAAATGCAGTTATAAACTGGTACAGTTTGTTCTTTAACAAGTGCAAAAGACTGCCTGTTTCTGGCCACTAGTCAGTCTTTCTATTTATAATGTACACTGACTGTTTAGATCCTGTCAGGAAGAGAAAAAAAAAATTACTGGACCTTAAAGAAATATTTAAGTCCTCTCAGCCTGGAAGCAGCTTAAAAGATGTTGAATGGTGAATTAGCATTTTTCCATGTAGAGCTCACACAATAAACACATTTGTAATCAGATTTAATGTCAAGCTCTACGAGTTATTAGTGCTTGGCAAACTGTCATTTAGTGTTTCCTTTTGTTATAATGTTTTAAAAAGGTGATTTATTGAAATGAAGTGGAAAGAAACCTTATACAAATACAATGCAAACACTGTTTACTAATACCAGGGTGTTCATCATCCAGTTTTTTGATGGGATTGCATCCAGATAAAAACAGTTATTCATTGTGAGTAGAGCAGTTTTTTTCCCTCTCGGCATGAAGCTTACTTGTTTTTCTCAGCTCAGAGGAGAAAAAAAAAAAAAAAAACACATACCAGCTTTATGGAAATGAAAAAAATGAAACGTGCCTTACTGGCATATACTAAGAATATTGATTGGTAGAGTTTGGCCATGCTTCGGGATTTACAAGAAAAATATGTCCAAATTTAGTAGTTATTTTCTTTAGACGCACTTTCTTCACACATCAGCATAAGCAGATTGTAACAAGTTTATCAAAATACCTGTGGGGGAAAAATCTGCATGTTGCTTACCTGCTAGACTATATTTGAGAGAGTTATGCCTAAGCTGTTCTTACCGAGATCAAATACTTTACATAAAAATGTTACGCTATCCATTTGGGTGGCTCAATGTCTGCTGGGTTTATACATGTCACACTATGTGTTTATGCATTTGCTTTACACTTCCTGTTCCCCACAGCCCTCTGTGAGCCATTACAGCTCATTTGTTTTGTTGTGACAAAGCTGCTTGTGTCATAAAGCACTGTTCTAGGCACACACATGTGCTGTGTACCTGGATTATGTGAATGGCCATGATTTCTGCATAAAGACATAACGTGTGGTATGTGCAGGATAAATAGAGGAGGGACAAACAGCAGTTGTTTTTACGTAGCACTAAATTATGAATCATTTACTTGGCATTCTGCCTTTTTTTTTTTTTTTCTTAAGTCATTGGATGCTTGTGTGAATTTTTTGGCAGTTTCCCAGAGTCCACACTGCTTCCAGCTGAGATGCCAAACCCCACTGCCATTTGGATTTGCGCAACACTGCTTTAATACCCAGAGCTCCTCCATAAATAGTTCTGCTCTCCCCACGCCCAGCTAGAAAACAACCACAGGAAATCGGGGAATGTGCAGCCAGCACAGCTTAGCTGGCACTAATTGATCTGAGCCAGCACAGCCTGCATGAGAGTATTCATGTATGTAGCCTGCACGGCTTGCTGTCTGCAGCTGCTACCTCAGGAGCTCTGGTGCCTGCTTTTTGGAAGACACCATATTGCCACAGCCTTGCAGCAGCATTTTTGTTGTTGTTCCAAGGAGCTGCACTCCTGTAGGAACTGTATGCAGCCTCCCGCTCCCGCTCCCCCTCCCTTTCTCCCTGCCTTCCTCCCTCCCTTTTCATCCTGATTGATTAGTGGAGGCTTTTTCAGCTGTATGCAGTTGTCAGGGCAGGCAGTCTTGGGAACTTGCTGTGGCTTTCTAAAGAATTTAAAATTCAAGGAAGGCAGATGGACAGATGTTTTTACCGGTGTGAGTGAGCAATTAGTACGTAGGGGTCACCGAACAGGGGATTTGGATTTGGAGTGGAAAATGTCAGGGTCTTTTTACTTGGATCTCTTTAGTTAAAGGCATGAGCTTACTGCTGCTGTGACAGCAGGGTTTTTTCCCTCCTCTTTCAATGTCTTGTAACATTTTTTCTTTTTTTTTTTTTTTCTCTCTCTTATTTCTGTGGATGCGTGGGGAATATAGCAGACTCCAAATATGAAGATTCAAGAGCATCCAAGCATTCCTGAAAACAAGTTGCAAAGAAATCAAGATGCTGAAGATCAGGAAAATAGCTTTGTATCAGAAGTGCCTCGGCTGGATTTGACAGCACTGTGTGATGACAACAACTGGGAAGGTAGGATTTGTATGATGGCTGTTCATATGAGTAAAAAGAGAGAGGGAAACCTGAGTGGGCTGGATATGTCTTTATGTGCTCATGTTCCCTTGCCAAAAACAACAGGAAAGCAATTTTGTCCTGAATATGGAACTGAAAGTTTGTAGAAACTAGAAGTGAAATTCTGGATGGGTACCAATTCCAATTGTTACTTAGAGGAAAAAAAAGAAATTGTTTTATTCTTGAGGTTACTTTCATGTGCTGTTTAGTACTGTAAGTCCCTGTCTGCTTCAGGATAACATTTATTGGTGGCTGGTTACTCAGCTGTTAAACTAGAGTACCCTAAACTTCAAAGAAACTGGATATTTCACAGTCTAAAAGGAAGTTCCTTCTTTCTCCACTTTCTTCTACATCCACTTCAATCATTATTTGGAAATAAGGATTCAGATCTGAAAAGCACAGCTGGAAAAAAAGGCTGTCTGTCTAGTACTCTGTATCTTGAAGACTCTTACGAAAAAGTTTTTTTTGATGTATACTGTGGAAAAAAATTCTGATCACGAGCTCAAAGGGCAATGCTAAATTGCTTGTGGTTAAAATTATTTTAATACTGTTTCTTAGCACTCATCTCCCGAGCGTATGCTTGCTTAGCTGTTTGCGCTGACTTAGTTAAGAGTATGAAAGCTGGGTTCAACTATATATGTGTCGTGAACTTCCATTTCATTTGAAATAACGAGGAACTGAAGGTGTCCAGTATCTCTGGGATCAACCCCTTTTTCAGTTACTGAGTATGTCTCTCTCCTATGTACAAGCAAGAATTGCTCTGCTAGCTTGTGCTTTAGGAGTGAAGGAGAGGCTTTGACGGGGAAGAAACAGGAAGATGCAAGCATTGTATTTTAATAAAGCAAGAGGGGAAAAATTTGTAACTGTATTATTAATCTAAAAAAAAAAAAATCTCCGAGGAACATTGAGAAGTAAAGTTCTCTGTTCCTTTCCCCACAGCATACATGACCTGGTATATTTTGCCTTTCTGTCTAGTTATGATACCTTGGGCATGAGTAACGTAAAATGATTCAGCTAAGCAGCTAGTCACCATGGACGGAAGAGAATTTCTCCACTTGCTTGTTAGGTGGGGATCCCCCAGGTGATATCACCAGGTGTGCAGCATGGCTGATCAAAGCACTGTGGATGGGCTCCCAGGAGGCCTTGGCTGCCTTGTGTGTTTGATGAGACACTAATCATCACTGCCCCTCAGGGTCTCAAGCCAGGGTGACCACATCTGTGTTCCTAGATGTGATGTGTGGCTTCAGCCATCATGTGAACCTTTGGAAATAAAGACACTTTCTTTTTTTTTTTTTTTTTTTTTTTTTTTTTTTTTTTTTTCTTCCTGGTGCATGCCTGTAACTACCAGTGTTATTAATGTGAGTCATATGAATGTGTGAAGGAGAGAACACAGTTCCGTTCTGTTTGCCAGAGGCTTTCCCATTGTATGAAATACATTGCACCTTGGTACAAATCTCTCTTCATAGGCATGTTCTTTTGTTTGGATTCCAGCTTCCTTGCACTGCAAAAATGAAACGGGATTATGAGCACCTATGATTGTGTTTGAAGAGTGCTTCTTTCGGATTCTTTCTTCCTCCATTCTGCTCAATTATATTTCAAAAGAGGAAGAGGTGGGCAGATGCAAAAGAACCAGCTATCTAGGGTGCAAGAGATGTCATCTAAAATAACTTGCCTACCAGAATCACCATTTTGTTGGTGCAGGTTAAAGTTCAGCAAAATGGTGGCTTCTGTGTCTGAGCAAGGAGAGAGAATCTTTCCTAGCTGTGGATCTGAAATTGAGCTTGCAGATGCCAGAATGAGCTAGATGCTAACCTCAACTTTGGGATCACTTCTACAGCTAATGGCAGAGACTGTTAGTAAGACTGGCTTTGCGATGCAGGGTTGTACCACCTATCCACAGCTCCAGCAGTCAGGGCATCCTCCCTTCCCCTGCCAGCCTATGTCACTCAAACCTTTACATGTCTCTTCGGGGTCCATGCTGCAGCTCTGGTGCTATCCCCAGTGAAAAGGGCCTTCAAATGTGATAATGATGAGTTATTTATCGCTTTGCTCTAGTAAATTCCATTGGTCCATCTCTTGGGACATTAATTACCTATTCCTCCAGGACATCGTTGAGCGGACTTCTGGGGGTGGGGCCCTCTGTATCATACTGCAGGAGATGTAGAGCGTGTAGTGACCAGGGCAGCTGCTGGGCCTTACGCAAGTGGCTGGTGAGAAAAATTGCAGGTTGAGGGGTTGCCATCAGTTGTAGCAGTCACTGCCTTCAGACACATGGTATGAAAGGGCCTTGGAGAATGGACACAAAACTATGGAAGACAACCTTGTCCACTGACTAGCTTTTATTCATCACTCAGGCAGACTCTGCATCATGTTACAGCCAGAGCTGTCGTAAAAAACACTTATTCAGGGACACAGACTGTTCAAACAGCTGCCAGGTGAGCTCGCAGGGCCGCCTGCCTCTTAAGTTATTCTAGAAATAATTTTTACCTTTTTTTTTTTTTTTTTTGTAAGGTTCTGCGTAGTCAAATCTGTACACAAGAGGAGAGATTTGCTATACTTCTACAGGATATGTTCCCCTTACATAAAGTTGAATAGAGAGAGGGCAGAGAAATTTGCTTCCTACTTCCTCAAATGCATGGGCTCACATTGCCACACACAGAGTGAAGCAGTAGCACCCTGACCCACCTCTTGCACTGACCTTCTGCATCAGCCTTGCCTGCTGCTATGTATAGGGGTTAATGTACTGTAATCCTAAGGCACGATATAGCACACAGGGTGTAAACAGCATCCCAGCCAAATTCAAGTGCTACACGCTTAGCCTAGGTGTATTTCCAGTGATCCGAGGGAAGTATTTTATTAGCGTGCATTCAGCAGATGCAAATCAAATAGTTTTTATTCTCAGGCTGGGTGTGAACTGAGCTGTCTCCGTGATGGGTGCAAAAGTGAAGTACGTGCCAGAGGCATTTCATGAGCAGTCACTTTGATCCAGCAGCTCACCTCTCCTGCTGGCAAACAGGGGCTGAACTGGGTTGTCTGGCTGCTAGGCCTGCCAGTCTGACAGCTTGTGAGTGTTTTCAGAGCTACTTCCATAGCAAAGTTTTTAATTGTTGTAGATTGCGTTTGAATTGAATGCCGTGAGTGGGAAGGACACAGTGTTCTCTCAGAGTCCAATGCTATTGTGCAGAATTCTTACCAAATGTTACTAATTCAAGCACAGAATTTGTTATCCTATCCTCAAGGAAAACTGGAATTATGTTGCTCTCCATAAAAGTGACTGTCCCTGTCAGCAGCTTGGAGCTGAACAGATAGTTCAGTAAATTGATATGATGTGTGTGATTGTTGCCTATGTTTAAAAAAAAAAAAAAAAAAAAAAAAATTCTATAGATAAAATTTCAAGCAGTTTGCAGTGACGAGTACTTATGAAACAATCAGCAGACATTTTTCTTTTAAGCTTTAAAAAAAAAAAGAAAAAAGCATAAGTTTTAAATGAATAAGTATTCTCTTCAGTGTTGAGAACCCAAATATTGTAGCACTGAGACTCTGAGGGTGAAGCTGATCTACAAATAGTTTTGAGACTGACTTAATTGATGCTTTCCCATGAAAAGAAACAGAGTAATGAGAAGGAAAAAAAAGTATAGCAACAGATAAATGACATTTTGGAATTGTTTTTGACACTAGGCTTAGATACATCAGTGTATTTGTGTGTAACAAACTAATATAAGAAATCAGAAGGTGATAAAACCTTGCATTTTTATCACCATGTGTAAAAATGAATAATTGCATTGTTTACAGATATCATTTTATAACATCTGTATTTTAAAAAAAAATCATTGTTTATTATGGTGTAGCATTATTAATAAAATGCAGAATTGGCTTGATAGCTGAGAAATGTTTCATCACACTGAAAAGTCATGGTAGTGCTTTATTTGGGTTGTTCTTTTTGATGTACTTAGGAAGAATACTGACAGTACTGTCTAAGGATGTTTTCAAACAATTAGTCGTAAGATATGTAAAACAGGTTGTTATTGAGCAAGTGAATGTTTTGAGGTTTTGAATTGCTTTATTCATTTCATTAAGAGAGGTCTTTCTGGGGTCTTTCAAGTGGGATTTAATAGTAGGACCTCAGGTGTTGTAATTAGTTTAGGCTTTTTAATCCCTCCAGACCTAATTGAGTTCACAGTGGCTAAGACTTTAGCCTCCTTTGGCAGACAGGTATGTGTAAAAGCAGTGTTAGTGGCATATATCAGCTGTGTGGCTTCAGAGAGGAAAACACAAGACCCCAGTGGTATTTTGCTGGCTGCGTCTCTGGGCAGATGTGTGGGTGGGCACACTGCTTTGTTGACCACGCAGCCCCTTATAACCCTGTCACAAATAAATAACATAATGATACCAAAAAAAAAAAGTCAGTTTTTGACAAGCAAGATGGCTTGGAGTTGACCAATAATAACCCCTATCAAATTTGATAAAATTCATCTTTCTTCCTTCATGTGTGGTACAGGTTTATTAATAACTCTAGTCCTTTATGCAGCAGGTTGGTAGAGAGGTTGTGTTACAACAGGCATATCATAGAATCATACCAATGTATGCCTATGGAGTTTTGCAGAGCAACACCTGGCAGATGGCTGACAGCTTTGTTGAAAGATTAGCTGGTTGTGGGATTTTGAGAGGAGTGAAACACTTCTGAAGGTCTGCAGGCTCCATACCAGTGTATTTCACTTTGATGACTTAGAAAAGGCATACCTAAAAGAAATGCAATAAGAGTCTGACCAAGAAATAGAAAATTTGGTCGCCCTTTCTCTGTGCTGGCACAGCCATGGTTAAATATTCCTAAATTTATTTATGTTTTTCATGAAAGGTTTTCATTATGGAGAAATGAAGAAAAAAAGTACATGGAAGGAATATAGAGATGGCTAGAAAACTGAGAGTTTTCTCTCAGCAAGAGAGATCTGTTCAAGACAGAAGACAAATAAGGGTAACTGCTCTGTCAAGTCAGTGGCAAAGAAAAGGCAAAACATTTACATTCTTTACTGAGATTTTTATTCTTCAATTAGCAGAAAGGATCACAACATTAAAACTAATAACAGATATTTCAAACCTGAACCATTAAGCCCAGGAATTTAGCAGTCTTCAGAAAGCACTTAACACTTTGATATATATCTTGGATAAATAAATAACAAAAGATGTTATAGCTTCTTTTAGACGAGATTTGGTTCATTGTGCACTGTCTGAAAAAGAAGCCACTCACCCTTAGTGGGTCACTATTTATTTGTACAATCCAGCAATTCCGATGCTTTCAGCTGAAGCATCTGGCACCTCACCCATATGAGGAACAAGACAGTTGGACTGTAACTCTGATCCAGTTCATGGTCTGATGCAGATAACATCCATAATTCTAAATACCTAAATATGTTCCTTTATTATTTGCTTTGTTCCTTTTGTTTGTATGTTCCTTTATTATATGTTTTTGGGGGGAAGAGGGGAGGAGTGTTACTCGTTTTGTGTCCAGATAAGATTTTTCTTCTAAATTTATATAATCAGCAAGGGAAACAATTTACCCGTAGAGTCTTGCCTTCTAGGAGTGAGGGTTAAAAACAGCTGATTTTCTATAGAAGACATTTATTCTGTCAAGTCTCAAAAGTGATTTTTCCTTTTAGGACATTTTTTCCTTCTCCTTTTAAACACTTTGTTCTTTCGATTGTGAGTTACTGCTTTTGGGCAGTAGGTATACATACACCTTGGGACAAAATGACATGCATCGTGTATGTTTAGTAATGGCTTTTTTAGCTGGTGTGGTAGGAGCTTTATTTGGTTACTGCTAAATATGCTTCTGATTTCTTCTAAGTTTATTCCATCTATGTAAATCCCATGGAGGTGTGATTTAACAATTTCCAAGAGCAAATTCTCTTTGGGCATGAGAGTGTGTTCCAAAAATTGGAAATGAAAGATGTTTGGAAGAATTGCATGCATTGCTTACCTCATTCCTGCTAGTCAAATGTATTAAATTTGTTCCTTTCATGTTATCAGCCATTATTTTGCTACAGGACCTCTTGTGAGGACCTGAAATTATGAGATTCAGGGAAGGGTCAGACACCAAAGTATCACAGTTTGGATGCATAACTTGCCTTTCATTTCATCTTCGTTCCTATTAGGTACCTTGAGAAAAATATTTCAGGTATTAGGAACTGTCAAGATGAATGCAGCTTAGAAAAAAACTTGTTACATGTAAGAGAAGTGTAGGCTACATAAGGTTTCTAGTCCTTGGCAAAGCAATCTACGTACATTTGGGTTTTGCACACCTCATTAAAGTAGCCTCTGCGAGCCACACTTGTATGTGCAGGGTATGTGCTTCACTTATCACAACACCTGAGAGAGGCTCTTATGCAAAAACCTCCAGCCATCCCTTTCAGCGTAACTTGTCAGTTTGCATTCAGCACCAGTCTCTAAGCAGAGGCATGCAATTTATATTTATGTGCTGAGGAAGAAGGGAAGAGGAGAGTAACATTCAATGCAGCAAAATACCATTGAGCCTGTCATTACTGAATTGTGGACCATCCCATGCTGTCCAAGTTGTACCCTGGGGAGAACAGCACAAAGATTGTAAGGAAATCGTTATGCAATCCATTCTGATCTATGAAAATCTTAACCTTGTTCAGCAAAAGGAAATACTGCTTTTTGTTCAAAAATTGCTAATTTCAAAAGCCCCTTCTCTTTATGGAACAAGAATAGACATACTAGGCACAGGAAATAATGAGTTCATAGCTCAGTGACTGGTCTGGGAGCTTTCTGTAACATTTTTGTTTTGTTACTTGACTCTAGAACTATTTGTTAGGTTTATAAGTTCAAGGCCTGTCTCTTAAACTGTTTAATCTTGTGGTGCTAAGTAGGAGCATGCAAATCAGCTTAGTAAACTATCTGAACAGAAAACGTTAGACTCCTTATGGCATCTGGAGAGAATGATCACAAGATTGAGGCGATTGCTTTCTGTGGGCTCAACTATGCTAATCAGCAACGCTAAATCGGGTTTCCATTTCTCTCCCACCCCACCATCTCCCTGTACAGCATTGCTTTTACTTCCAGTTGGTTAAATCATTCAGGGGATTGAAGATTTCCTCACTTTTCTACTGTGCAACAGCTTTAAGCGGCAGGTTTACATATGAAAGAGAAAAGGGGAAAACTCAGACCATATTACCACTGGGCACCCTACAGAACAGGTAGTACTAGAGTGATACGCCCTTTCCTTACAGACTAAAATAACGTGTGATTACTTTTAGTCGTTGAATTTCCAACAGTGGGTGGCAAGGTCATATTGGAGTGCTGAAAGCTGCAGGAGGACAATTACTATGCTACTCATTTACAGCATTTATATGTCCTGAAACTGAAAACATTCCTCCTATAGCCAGCTTGCTTCCTTTATCCTACCATGTGTCAATAATTCTGCCTGGAATAACTGTTTCCTCAAAGGTGCTGGCTGGTGAGCCTCACTTGGTATCAGTCCATGGTAATTACTGTCCAGATTATAGATACAGTTTTATGCTGCACCTAGAAGATTGTTTATGCTTGTGTAGAGTATTCGCTGTGATCAGATAATGTTTTGCATTACTTCGTATACGGGCAGATGTGAATAATGACCCAGAGAATGCCTGACAACAAGGAATCGCGATCTAGGACAAATGGGTCAGGATACGGCATTAGAAAAGTTGCCTGGAGTCTGTGGTACATGTAAAACAAAAACAATAAAACCAGTCTTTGTCTTACTGTTCCTAGAGCCCATCCCTGCTCTTTCCTCATGGCAGCGAGACGGCTTAGACTCAGATGAGGCTCGCCTTTCCCCGCAGGCTGGTCGCTTAATTCGCCAGCTTCTGGATGAGGACAGTGATCCTATGCTGTCCCCTCGTTTCTATGCCTATGGACAGAGCCAACAGTACCTGGAAGATACAGAAGTGCCTCCTTCCCCTCCCAATTCTCATTCGTTTATGAGGTGCGTTGTGATTTTTCCTGTGCTTTCATCTGGCTGTAAAGGGCTTGCGCAGTTGCATCAAGCAACATCTCTTTGGATCACATAAGCCATATAGCTATTATTGTGTTGGGCTTCTGTTTATACTGACAGGATACTGGTATTTTAAGAAAAGTTCTTGGTAACTGATGATTTCTGGGTTTTTGAATTAATTCCTAGGCAGTTGCTGTTGCTGAAAGAGGCTGTTACAGCATCCTCTTGTGCTATCTGTCATTACAGATTAGCCAACATAGCTTTCTCACTTCCGTGGGATTTGCCTTTATTTACACAAAGTTTAAGTGGCCTGAGCATGAAGACACACTGTGGCTGTTTGGATAAACTCTTCCTGCAATCTCTGCTCTTGGTAGGAGGCGGAGTTCTTCTTTGGGATCTTATGAAGATGACAGAGAGGACCTTACCCCTGCACAACTCACCCGGAGGATTCAGGGACTGAAGAAAAAGATCAGGAAGTTTGAGGACAAATTTGAAGAGGAGAGGAAATACAGAGTGAGTCTCTAGAAGTTAAGCATTTGTAAGGAGGGGTGTGAGGTAGCCAGAAAGGGAGGGAAGTCTGTCAAACTTATGCAGAGAGCTTGAAAGTATTTAAAAAAAAAAAAAATGCTGCTGCCCCAGAAATGAAAATTTGCATCCATACCAAGCAAATCGCCTTTCCAGGCATTTTTTGTGCTACTAGTGCAGCACATGAGATAGTCTAACAAACTCATAGGATTTTAATCACTGCTTTACACAGTGTGCTAAAAGCACACATTGGGTGTGTAGGAATAGCTATGTTAAACTTTTTATTTTTTTATTTATTCAAGTGCAGCTTATAGGAAGAACAATTGTGCGTCTCATTTGCATGATGGTAATCCCAGGACACCAGCGCATTGCAGAGGAGAGGAGAACAGCCTTCTTTGCTCCTGAGCAAAGAACCATAGTCAAGTGCTGCTGAGCAGTAGCAGTATACTGTACTCTAATTATTCTTGACATGCCCTTCTGATGCACAGAAAGCTTTTTAAGGAACTGAAGCTTCATATGTGTGCATCTTCGCTGGTGATCTAAACCACAGAGGATGGTACTGAAAGGATCTTGCCTGCGATAGAAAAGTCTGGATGAAATGTTCAGAGCTCGCTGCAGTGTAGCATTTGCGTTATTTCAGTGTCTTTGGATGGTAGGTAGCTTTCAGTGTGGATACATGCCTCCTAATTCTTCTCAAGCTATTCATGCTACGTTTCCCCTATTTTGGAGTTGCCATCTTCTTAGGAAACAATAGACACAAGGACTCCAGTACGCATCTTACCCTCCAAGGCACTCCTACAACATAGTGTTTGCATTTTGCCATCAAATTTTGTGTTTTCTGAAAATAAATTAATCTTGTGATGCCCTAAGAGACAATGCTGTGACAGGCAGGGCAATCAAAGCAAGATCTGAACTGAATTGGTCAGAAATGTGCAGGAACCAGTCAGAAGCCATGCTCTAATGATGTGTCCAAATCCTGTTGTATCTCCTTTTGTGACACTCACTTGTTTTGGTGGGTCTCTTCTGTTGGTTTAACATAGATACAGCATGACTGTTCTTTCCTCCCAGCCTTCCCACAGTGACAAAGCAGCCAACCCTGAAGTGCTCAAATGGACAAATGATTTGGCCAAATTCCGAAAACAACTTAAAGGTGAGCAGCCACTGTTGGTGTACCTTCTGGGGGCAGCTGGACTTGGCCTTGTTTGAATTTGATGGTAGGCAGTGGTCCTGTCACTGTCACATTTTAAAAAAGAAAAATTATTCCTCTTCCCCCAAATGTCCCCGTTTAGAGTCAAAACTGAAGATATCAGAGGAAGACCTTGGCCCTGTGGTGCGTCAGCGGAGCAACACACTCCCCAAGAGCTTCGGTTCTCAGCTCGAAAAGGATGATGACAAGAAACAAGACCTGTCAGATAAGTCTGCCAAGCCTGCTGTGGAAGTGACCCTTGATTCAATCCAGAAGAAGCTTCAGGAAAAACGAGCAGAGACAAACCGACCTGAGGATATAAAGGTACAATATACGCAGATCAAATTTAGGCCTTTAAGTACAAGTATGTAACTCATGGCTACCAAGTCACTTGTGAAAACCTTGTGATCTTTTACATTTTGTCACAAAGTCTACAAGCTTTACTCCTGGTTCAGTTGATTTAGTTTCCTTCCCTCTGCCTTTGGTATCTCTGATTTTTTTCCAGAGCTCTGTTTCTACTGAATTGTATCGTATGTTCTTTTTCTGATTCTCACAAATTCCAAGTAACAGGTCTGAATTCTTGCAGCATTTCCTGCTTTGAATTTGGCAGTTTCTGTCTTTACGACGAAAAACTTTTGTCAAATTCTGAGTCTTCCAGTAATTCGGGATATTAGATCATCTGTTTTCTTCTAATCTCTCCAAAGCTGAATGCTCTCTTGGAGTTACTTAGCCTAGAGAAAAGGAGGCTCAGGGGAGACTTTATTGCTCTCTGTGACTACCTCAAAGGAGGTTGTAATGAGGTGGGGGTCAGTCTCTTCTCCCAAGCAACAAGCAATAGGACAAGAAGAAATGGCCTCAAGTTGCACCAGGGGAGGTTTAGGTTAGATATTAGGAAAAATGTGTTCACTGAAAGGGTTGTGAGGCATTGGAACATGCTGCCCAGGGAAGCGGTTGAATCACCATCCCTGGAGGTATTCAGAAGCCATGTAGATGTGGTGCTTAGGGACATGTTTAGTGGTAGACTTGGCAGTCCTAAGTTAACAGTCAGACTTGATGATCTTAGAAGTCTTTTCCAACCTAAATGATTCTATGATTTTCTTGTCTGAGGACATTTTATTGCTGCTCTTCTGAGTGTCACATTGAGCTCAGTTAGCTTCTGTAATCTCTGAGGGTTGTCAGCAGAGAGGTCTTTGTGTCAGATGTTGCTAGTTCCTGAGTTTTGGGTAGCCTTGTAAATGAAGTCCTTGAGTCTGCTGACATGTAAGCTGTGCAGTACTCTATAAGAGAGGGGCAGACAGCATTATCTTTGTTTACTAGATTTGCAGAAGTGTTTGGCTGTTTTCTGAAGGTAGCAAAAATACACAGCCTGACCTTTTAAAGAGGGCATGTGATAGTATTTGGTGCAGTGGTAGAGAGAGAAGACAAGTTCAGTGGGGAAGCTCTGGCAAACTTAGTTAGGGAAGTCTCTTCCAACCGTCTGCCCTTTTTTTTTGGCTTGGTCCCCTCAGCCCGTCTGCCGGAACTTTTCAGTTCGTAGCAGAATTGGCAGAAGGAGATGGTCTGACTGCACTTCAGTTCTCAGCTAAGTGTGTTTGTGGCAGTCAAAGCAATGATGGCAAGCTTTGCAAGGTTTGCAGAAAGTACTAGAGTTTGTCTCAGATTTGGAAGACAAGGAAGAACATGCATTTTGTTGCTGGAGTTATAACTCGGATCTTTATAAGTGAAAAACAGCCACTGTCATTAAAAGTTGCTTAGCACTGTTTGTTCAAAGCACACTAAGAATCAATAAATCCCCCTTATGTACATACAGTACTTTAATATACAGAGATTATTTGGTTTTAATCCGCCTGCATTGTACAAAGGGCTCTGCTCACAGTAAGTCTCTTCAGCAATATAGCTGGGAAAGGGGGGGACTAGAAAGCAGAGATGAGTCTTCAAAACATTAATGACAAAATGACATGACTTCAGTTAGGCCACAAATTAGTATTGTTTGAGTCTAGGCACCTGACTTTTTTTCTTCACCTTCTCTCTGTGCTGCTTTTCATAGGACATGACAAGAGATCAGATAGCAGCGGAGAAAGTGTCTCTTCAAAAAGCTTTGCTGTATTACGAAAGCATTCATGGCAGACCGGTATGTACAGCAGCATTTTTTCATAGTATGTTTTTATATGTCTTTGTCTGTGGTAAATGATCCCCCTAATGCTCCTCTGATGTCACAGTCACTGGGACTTCTTGCTGTTCTAACCACACATGCATCCTCTAATCACCTCCCTGATCCTTCATTACCGCTAATACTACAGTGCTGGACATGGCAGATACCTATAGGACTGAGCTACAGGCTGAATGAGGTTGAATGTGCATTATTTTGGCATCACACTCACCAGGATCCACAGACATTCAATTTGAAGCCCAGCTGATTCACCAGCTTTGCTGGGGATACAGTATGCACAGGAATAGTTAGTTGCGTATGGTCCCCCCATCCAGCCAGGAATTTGCGATTTGCTAGTGTTAATGGCTAACTGGGAGGCAGGTTTGCAAGCAGTGCACCTTCTTAGAGGAACTACATCATTCTCCCAGCACCTTGCTATTTGCAAGGAAGCACTGGAGCACCTCTCCTATGAAGAAAGGCTGAGAGAGCTGGGGATGTTCAGCCTGGAGAAGAGAAGGCTCCAGGGAGACCTCATTGCAGCCTTTCAGTACTTAGAGGGGTCTCATAAAAAGGATGGAGAGGGACTCTTTACTCACGTAGATAATGACAGGACAAGGGACAATGATTTTAAACTAAAAGAGGATAGATTTAGACTAGATGTTAGGAAGAAATTCTTCCCTGTGAGGGTGGTGAGGCACTGGAACAGGTTGCCCAGAGAGGTTGTGGATGCCCCATCCCTCGAGGTGTTCAAGGCCAGGTTGGATGGGGCCCTGGCCAACCCGATCTAGTGGGTGGCATCCCTGCCTATGGCAGGGGGGTTGGAACCAGATGATCTTTAAGATCCCTTCCAGCCCAAGCCATTCTATGATTCTATGATCTTGCTATTTGCAAAATCCTTTTGTGCCAGAGGATTCATGACACAGTTTGTCTCCTGAGCATCATGACATAAGTTGAGAGATTTTTTTCTTCCCCTGAGAAATGGATGTTTCTTTCCATGTGGAAGGGAAGGGCGTGAGGTTTCTTGTACATTTGATCTTAACAAAGCAAAATTATTTGTGAAGACAGAGAATTAAGTATTGTGTCCTGTTGATTCCTTCCATGACAGAAATACAGTGGGTTCCAGGCCACAAAGTACTCTGGTTGCCTTTATATGAATCCCTCCTCCTCTTTCACTTCATTATAATCTCTGCTACCAGCTGTAGAGGTAAAGTAACTTAAGGAAGAGGTAGCCTTAGAGGAAGACTAAGGAAAATGTAGGCCTGCTGCTGAATGGGGTGGGTGCCCTGGTGACAAAAGATACAGCGAAGGCAGAGTTACTGAATACCTTCTTTGCTTCAGTCTTCGCTGCTAAGACCAGCCCTCAGGAATCTCTGACCCTAGAGACAAGGGAGGAAGTCTGGAGAAAGGAGGACTTTCCATTGGTTGGAGAGGATCGGGTCAGAGATCATTTAGGCAAACTTGACACCCATAAATCTATGGGCCCTGATGGGATGCATCCATGAGTGCTGAGGGAGCTGGCAGATGTTATTTGTTATTGCTAGGCCACTCTCCATCATCTTTGAAAGGTCATGGAGAACAGGAGAGGTGCCTGAGGACTGGAAGAAATCCCATGTCACTCCAGCCTTCAAAAAGGGCAAGAAGGAGGACCCAGGAAACGACAGGCCAGTCAGCCTCACCTCCATCCCTGGAAAGGTGATGGAACAGCTCATCCTAGATGTCATCTCCAAGCATGTGGAGGAGAAGGTGATTGGGAGTAGTCAGCATGGATTCGTCAAGGGGAAATCATGCTTAACCAATCTGATAGCCTTCTATGATGGAATGACTAGCTGGGTAGATGAGGGGAGAAAAGTGGATGGTGTCTACCTTGACTTCATCAGGGCTTTTAACACTGTCTCCCACAATATCCTTATTGGCAAGCTCAGGAAGTGTGGGATAGATAAGTGGACAGTGAGGTGGATTGAGAACTGGCTGGATAACGGAGCTCAGAGGGTTGTGATCAGTGATGCTGAGTGTAGTTGGAGGCCTGCAGCTAAAGATGTCCCCCAGGGGTCTGTATTGGGTCCAGTCCTGTTCAACCTATTCGTCCATGACCTGGATGATGGAATAGAGTGCACCCTCAGTAAGTTTGCTGACGACACAAAATGAGGAGGAGTGGCTGATACCCCAGAGGGCTGTGCTGCCATTCAGAGGGACCTGGACAAGCTGGAAAGTTGGGTGGTGAGGAACCTCATGAAGTTCAACAAAGGCAAGTG
>VXAA01002715.1:201131-261125 GCA_013399115.1 Anseranas semipalmata | reverse complement strand
GTCAAGAGGATGGGGCCGGACTCTTTTCAGTGGTGCCGAGCGACAGGACGAGAGGCAACGGGCACAAAGTGAAACACCGGAAGTTCCGGCTGAAAATGAAAAAGCACTTCTTTACTGTGAGGGTGACAGAGCGCTGGAACAGCCAGAGAGGCTGTAGAGTCTCCTTCTCGGAGATATTCAAAAGCTGCCTGGATGCCATCCTGTGCAACGTGCTGTAGGTGACCCTGCTTGGCAGGGGGGTTGGACTAGATGGTGTCCAGAGGTCCCTTCCAACCTCATCCATTCTGTTATTAGTTTCAGAACAGTGCTAATCCCTTTGGTTTGGGAGCAGCAAATGACTACTTATAAGGAGTACTTGACTAGTACATCTAATCTGTCATTCTTCTGCTACACGGGAGTCCTGATTTCATCCTTTTGCTCCTCAATTATTTCCTTTGTCCATTGTTTTGAAAAAAAAGTCTTGCTAATCTAAATAAATACCTTCATGAAGTACTAATATTGTACAGTCACATATACCAGCAGGTGAAAACAGTGTGGCTGTATGAGAGGACATGCAGTTTTACTACTGTATAAAATAGCAAAAGGCCAACACAAGAGAATCCACTTAAACTGCCTGGTCTTTTTCAGCAGAGTCTAAGTCCACTGTTTGCTATTACAGTGATGTAAATCAACAGGTGACATCTTGTTGAAGTAAACTCACTTATATCTGTTTAAAAAGAGAGCTAGCCCAGAGACTGTCTTGTCAGCATACCTTCCCCCACACACACACACCTTCTGATGCTTTAGTTATACAACCACTTTTTAATGTATTTGTTTTTAAGTAAGCAGTCTATACCTAGCAACATGGAAACGCATAGCAAGGAAGACTGGAAGATTGCAGCTGATCAGCTTTTGCTGTTCCCAGCTCCTGGCACTGCAGCAGTGGAAAAGTACTGAGAGCTTGAGGAGAATGGGGATAGTTCAGCCAAGATTTTTTTTTTTTTTTTTTTTTTAAGATATTTAACTAAACAAGAAAAACAATGGAGCTCAGATTTATTGTGCAGCTAGGTCTTTCTGTATCAGTGACAGACAAACCTGCAGAGGTAGAAATGAACTGTTTTAGTTAAGCCAAAAAGTCCATCTCTCTAGAAATTCTCAAGCAGCTCTAACAATGCTAGCAATGATCTCTTCCTTGGCTGCTGCTGTTTGCCATATGGAGTGTGCTCCAGGGTTGTGTCAAAGGCTCTGTTATTCTGACAGCTTTTTTGCATTTTGATGTTATCCCAAAATATATTCAGGTTTTACTGGTATTTCTTATGTTTACCTAGTGAGACAGTTTGCCCATGTGCAAAACTTTTTCTTTCAGAGTCTGCTTTCTGTTTAAATGTTCTGGTGTATGTCTGCAGCACTGACTCAGGCCCCATACACTTAGCTTCCTTGCCTAAATTAGTTCTTTGTGTTCTTCCTTCATAGTGATATTCAGACTCTAAAGCATGTCATTTCTTTTTTCTTTTCCTAAACATACCTAAGGATTTTCTGCCCATTCCAAGGCTTATGTTTATCTTCCTGTACAGAACAGGGGTATTTATCTACTTTGAAATGTCATGAACTGGAGGTTTGGTTCTCAGCCTCAGCAGTCTTTATTTTATTTTATTTTTTTTAAAGTAACAGGGACTGCCTGAGCCAACAGTAGTGCTATGCCTCCTGTTCTACAAACTGCTAACCTGGTAAAGCTAGGAGTAATGTAAGTCCTGTAGGCTCTCTCCTATTTCTCCAGTTTTATGCTTGATTGGTTGCAGAGAAATGTCCAAAGTTTCATTGGCTAGCAAATTGCCTCCAACTGAGTGCAGACATATAAACACAGAACTTGATACAGAGAGTGCTGAGTGAATTGTGTGATGCTGCTCACATCCCTCTCATCCATGTAAGCTGCTTGCTCACTCAGTGAACAGCCAGCTTGAGGTTGTTGGGTATGGGAGCCAGACTGCTCTTCAGAGGTGTAAAGAAGATGTGCAGTCCTTAGAGCTCAGACTGCTCATCTGTATGCCCCATATCAGGCTTGGTGATGTTTGCATTGAACCCTAAAAGCAGTAAAAAGGTCATCCTTCTTGTTCTTCCCAATTCATCTGCCCCCACCTTAGGAAATAAGCTTGATTATCAGGAAGAAGATGCTACCTCCACATTCTTAGAGTCCATCCCTGCCAGTCCCACTCCTGGCAATACTTACAGCACCTCTTCTGCCCCTTGCAGACCAACACCTTCTCCTACTCTGGTGGGATGATGTGAAAGCTTTAAAAACCTTACTCCAGTAAAAGTCAGCTGCAGACAAAATAAAAGACAGTTTGTTTTAAAATTTCCTCCCTATCTCAAGCTGTATTCTCTTCTGTTTCTGTTGTGGAAAGGGAGACTGTACAAAGCTTATCAGGATTTATACTGTTGATGTTGATTTTTACAACAACTGGTGATTAACAGCAGTAAAAAGCCTTGGAATCTACAAATGACATCAGAGTCAGTTAAGGCTTCCTCTCATAAGAGCTTTACACTCTAAAGTTAAACAGAAGATCTAATGGAAAAACAGTCATAGGATGTGGGTTAGACAATGCTGAAAACAAATAAAGATGATGATCAGGTTGGTTGGCTAAATATTTTGTTTGTTTGTTTTCTAACTCTGCTGCAGCAAAACATCAAAGAAATAAAAGCCAGGTTCTTTACAACTAGTACTTAGTTGGATAGACCTTTGCTTTCCCACACTAGCTATTGTCTTTTAGGTCTTCCCTTCTGCACTGTCAGTACCACTGAGGTTTTCTGCTTAGCATGGATCTGAAAGAACAACAGAAATGAACACTATGAGTTTGCAACACGCAAACTAAGGAGACAGCACGACATGCACCTAGGAGGTGTGGAGTTAGGGACAGAGCAGTGTAAGTAAGGCTCAGGGTAGGTATCACAGCAGTATTTTTGTCTGCACCTGGCACCTTCATCCTCTCTCAGGCATGTGTTACCTCTTCTCCCCAGCAAAGTTGCTGGGAGAAGGGGTGGAAGAGAAAGGTAAGGTGTTAAAAAGATGAAGAACGGCTGTCTTGGAGGGGAAATGAAGAACAAAACAGGGAAGTCAGCTTTTGTGAAATCTGTAGTTTAACTTCCCAGGGAAAGGATCCCTGGGGAGGCAGAAGGTCATTGCAGCTCTTTTCTCTTTTCCTGGGTCATAAACTGCCGCTGGGGTCCCAGACACAAGTATAAGGGTGGGAAATCTCATGTTGTGTCTCATAATGGTAGATTTGATTACAAGCACAGACTGCTGTCTCTGTGGGTCATTTTGTGCTGTGGGCGTAAGATATCTAAGTTGGTCATTTAAATCTCCTGTCTCATACAGCCACACTACAAGACACTCCACGACCTGGATGCTACTTCATTTGGCGCCTAGGACAGGAGATGCAATGACATACACAAACACTTTTGCATTTCCAGTTTCCCTGCTAATGCTGTTAGCCTGTCATCCTTACAAAATTCCCTTCAAGCCAACTCTGCCTAACAGCGATCATATACATTGTAGAATGGAGTATCTGCTGCAGAATTTATGGTTCCCATTTCATTTTCCTTTACAGGTTACCAAAAATGAACGACAGGTGATGAAGCCATTGTATGACAGGTATCGCTTGGTCAAGCAGATCCTCTCCAGAGCCAACACCATCCCTATCATTGTGAGTAGAACTTTCTTTTAGGGTTTCTTATGTCAGTTCAGAGCTGAGTAAACAGGAATCGCCACACCTTTGCATACAGCATGATCACTACGGCCAGTTGCCTTATAACCTAAAGACCAAGCAAATGAGTGAATCAGTGTGACACACCATATACTGTAGTTGGGCAAAGATAGTCAAGGGATTCTAGTGCCCGCTCATGAGCCATGGGGCACATCTCACCTTTTGATGTTTCTCATCTTTCCGTTGGGCTGCTGCTGTTCTTTCATCATCTTATGTTTGGCTACAGCCTCACTTCCCTTTCCTTACCAATCCACTCAGAACTGTAGGTCTTCCATGTTGCTTGGTTACTCAAGAGTGTATGTCAGGAGTATAGGCTTGTGTGGGTCTCAAGGCAGATAGTAGTCTCCTTGGCTGAGAGAAAGGGCCAACAGTCTCCTGACACTGCACTTGTATAGATTCTGCAAGTGGTGGATGCCTCCTCATTCAAGGTGGTGGCAAGGAAACGATGTCTCCAGCGTGGAATGCAATGCACCCCTCTAGCGAGCAAACGCAGTATCTCAAATTCTAGACAGCTTGTGTAGGCCACTTTTTAAAAATTATTTGATCTAAATATACACCCAGAATCTTTTAGGCTGTCTAAAGAAAGAGAATAGTTTTGTCTTGCACTGTCATGTATGATCCCATAGTGTTTTTGCTGTTCCCAGGCAGCACTGATGTCCTGGCTGTTTTTTGTAGACTGCTTGCTGAAGTGAATGGACTGGCACAGCATTACTCAAGTGCAGTCAATCACACTGACAAGTGGTTTTTTTTTGTTTGTTTGTTTGTTTTTTTTTTTTTTCCTGCAAATAGTGGGAGGTGGTCCTGCATTTAAAACAAAAGCTGTTCCACTTTGAATATACAAAGTACTCCCCAAAATGTGTGCTGTGAAGATGGTGCTGGCCATCAGAAGGAAGAAACCCTGTAGCCATGCATGGGCAGTTTAAGGCAAAGCTCTCAAAAGAGACCTCAGGTCCTGTTTAGACAGGAAACTGAAATTGCACACTGACTAGCGCAGGCGAGATGAGACTGGCTTTCCCCAGCCCCTCTAATGAGAACAGTGAGAGTTTCATGCAGAGGCAGGATGCATTTGAAAATCCATCTCTACATCATCAGGCACTTCAGCAGGAAATCAGGCTCCTGGAAAGCAGGGCTGGAGAGTCCAGCTGGCCTTGCACCATAGCTCTGAAGAGTCAACCAAATGTGTGTGTGTGTAGGCCTCAGGCAGGGGGTTATTTTCTTGCAGCCTTTACTTTGTAGTTCCTTCCCAGCTAGTATTCCAGCATCCAAGGATTTTTCTTAAGTGTTTGGCAATGAAGTTCCTTGCTAAGCAACATCTTGAGAGAAAACAGTCCAAGTTTCAGAGTGTTTGCCAGGCATGTTTTTGTTCTTTAAGAAATGGATTTCTCCTGATGGTCTGGCAGTGAATTGAGAGAGTGAATGAGTGAGTGAGAATGATCTGAGAGCAGGTGGTGGAGGAGAAAGGGGTTCATAATGTAACGTACTTGTTAACACCTGTCACAGGGTTCCCCCTCCAGCAAGCGGAGAAGCCCTTTGCTGCAGCCAATTATCGAGGGCGAAACAGCTTCCTTCTTCAAGGAGATAAAGGTGAAGACCTCCAGCTGCTAACTAATTGCTCAGTTTGCATCAATTTTTCCCCTTACACCAATGAAAGAGAATGATTTTTTTTTTTTCCATCAGTGTTGATTTTTTTGCAGTGTCTTCCTGAAAAATCAATAGCTGCTTTAAGCCTGTCCAGTTCTGATCAAATTCTTCCCTTGTTGTAGATAAGACTACAATATTTCCTTGGCTTTGCATTCTTTACCTTCTCCTTCCCCCTCCCTTGTCACCCGCACATAATGTATTTTACTTTGCTGAAAAACTCACAATTATCCTTTGTATTTTTTTTTTTCCTCTCTGTTTCCTCCTTTATTTAATAACACTAACTTGTTTTGCGATAGTTTCTCTCACTCCAAAGCTCTGTGACTTGCACACAACACCGTGGCTGGAATGAGATCTCACAAAACTAACACTCACACATGGAGCGATCCAGGCACTTACAGGATCCATACCTTCTCCCATTCACATGTTTATTTTATCCAGGGCTCTTTTTCAGTGTTTTGTAAATGGTATTTCTAACTACAAGAGAATGGAAGTAAGAACAACTCAGTTCTGTTTGTTAACACTTGGTCAGATTTGGATGGCAGGATTGTTGCGTTTCTTTCTCGTGCTGCTGTGGGGTGGTAGTTCTTGGTGGTGAAGTCTGCTACAATATTGGTCCTTCTTCCCCGGAGAAGGGAAGTCCAGCTGTCAGCCAGGACAAGTAGTGTGGAGCTGGGCCCTGGCTTGCTTTTGTTATCATTGCAGTGTAACAGGAAAAAAGTGTTTCAGCACACTTTGGTTATTTATCCATTATCCAACCAGAGTTTGGTTAATGGTGTAGATACTGCAAACCTACGCATCCAAGATGATTCAAGGCAGTTAAGGTAGTTTTTATATTAATAGAGTGTTCAAGGCACATATTCATTAAAAGCAGATTGCAGACTGAAGTATGTTCAACTGCTGTTTGGAGGCTGGTTAATGAACACTGAGTTCTCAGCATTTTCTGGATAACTGCTGGATCAAGTCTGTGATACTGGTCTGGGTTGGGTTATTTGGTTGTTTTTGGTATTTTTGTGTCCTCTGTTTTTCAGCTGTGCTTACACACAGAGTCAAAGCTTACAGCTATCAAGTGTGGTGACCTCTGGTGACTAGCATGGCTAGTGCTGCATCAGGGCAATATCTCACCAGCTCACCAGTGCCCTGCAGGTAGCACAAACATGGAGAGCTGTGGTGTTGCTGACGAAGATCAGGGTGACATTAAGCCCATTAACACATGCCGATTAACACTTACCTGGAGCCCTGTGAAGCTGTGCACAGCAGCTTTTCACTGTACAACATTCAGAATTAAACAGAGGACATTGCCAAAAGGCCCAAGAATTTTCTCCCTGTTATTGGTCCATTATAAGCAGAGCACTACCTGTCTTGATGAGCCCCAGGAACTGTTGTTTTTCTGTTATTTTTTTTTAAAGCATTTGGGAGAGCTGGATAAAAGCTTGAGGTAAAGCTTTGCAGAACGTTTGGGTAGAATATCTTGAATATTGTCTGTGTTTAGAAAATCGTTAGAATCCTTGCTTGCTGGGAGTACTGGTGTTGGGTTACTCTGGAGATTTTATATTTGTAGCTCTGGAAACTTTAAATGTCTCGCAACTGCCTAAAGATCCAAGCAGGTGCAAGCCAAATGGATCTAGTCAATGAAGATGATTTTGGTTAGAGATGTAAATGGCAGTGCAGGTTTAAAATAAGATTCCCATATGAGACTTCTTCAAAGCAATGGCCTTGTTCATTAGAGTTCTTGCTAAGATTTTTTTTTTTAATCTGCTCCTTCATTTTAAGCAGCAAAATGCTTTAAGAGGTCTTGTGACAACCAGATGTAGTGTTTTGGCACTGAGGCCTAAACAAGTCAAATTTCTACACTGTCTTTTCCTCCCATGGGCTTTCTTTGGCAGGAGGCTTGCTCCTGAGCTCTGGGCCAGAATAATCCTTGCTGGCTTGGGGTGTGTGCTCGTGCCCTGCAGTAAGGCAAGCAAGCCAGCCTGCTGTGCCAGCCCTCGTTAGCTGACACAGGCTCACAAGTGTCCATGGGGAAGAGAATGCTGCCGGATGTGCAGAGTCAAGTTACGTGGAGACTTTGCTTCTCTCCTTGGGAACAGCTTCCTACACTGCTTATGAAAGCAGTCCTTTTCTCTCCAGAACTGGAATCCAGAAACAACTTGCTCTCCCAAGAAAGGGCAAAGGGGCTCCTCCTTTGGTGCTGAAGGGATTCCCCTCAAATAAGAGTACAATTTTTACTGGTTAGATTGACTTAGCAAATCCTCTACCGCACCCCAGCAGTAATGGCATTCTTCTGCTTCAGTCCTGGCTGGGCAGGACAAGCATGCCTGGGGTCCTGTAAATGGGAGTGAGTGATGGTCTCCCTTCCCTCTTTGGCCCAGCCTGAAGTTGTCTGCAGGGTTTATGAACAGTATGTGACTGCTGCTACAGCTGCATTTCTTCTTGTGAAGGGACAATTTGTGTCTTCTGTTTAGGCTATGTAATTTATGTCTGGAGAAAGGATCTTATGTAGTCATATGCTAAATATTGCTTTAACTTTCACAAGTTCCCTGCAGATTCTCCAGAGATGTTTTCAAACTTCTCTTTATCTTTTATTATCATTGTTATTATTATCATCATTATTATTACTTAAAGCTTCTCTACAGCTAATCTTTTTTCCATCCTTGAGCCTCCATCGTGGTTGTAATTCTCAGCCTGTGGCTTTGCATTGCATTTTCATGGCCTAGAACTTTAAAATGAAAAGAAAACTCTGGGCAAACTCCAACGTCATGTAAATGTACGCACTTATAAACCATTGACTTTGAGGATTTAATGGGACTATGCCAGGTCCCAGTGTTACTTTCTCCCTTTTTGCTTGAAAGATGGGAGCAATCTCTTAGGAATCATTGAACTATTAGCAAGGAATCGCACAAAAAAAAATAAAGAAAATAGCTAGTTTTAATCCCAGTGCAACAATATATTTTTGCATACACTTGAACTCTTTAGTTGAGTTAGCCCTCAAAAGCTTTTAAAGATATGCATATGCTTAGATTCTTTCTGGTTAGAGTTACATGGTTGTAAAATATATGTACACGCATACATATATGAGACTTAATATCCATGCTACCATTTATCACCTTTTTCTAGTGCTCATGTCTCATTCCTTATGTTAAAGTTGAAAGCTGCCTTCTAGAAATGTCTCTGTAAGAAAGAGAAAATTGGGTCCCGTTTCCTGAAAATACAAATGATTTCTGGACAGTGTGACAAGACAAGCCCTACATTTGAGAACACTATGAATTAGCAAGTACCGAGTGTGCCTGTAAATTTTAGAAAAGGTTTGAAAATGACCAGTTCATCAGTGTACTTTGCGGAAATCACACTGGACAGAGTGTTTCCGCTCCAATTTTCAGTGTATTCCAGCTAAATGGTATAGAATTGATGTTGGGACCATGTTAGCAATAGCAGGCCTTTACAGTCAATCATAACAATATTTGGCCATAGAAAGACTGATCCAACCTCATTGATATCACTGTAAGAGCATTTGAGGTCTTGAATTCAGCCATTAGAGAGAGCTGTTGAGCTGTGTCTGTTGGAGAATACTTCTCATGTTAACCTGGCAATCTGTATGCTGTCTGGTGTATTTGTAGGGAAACGTAGAGGACTGTGGGTATGCTTTGGACAGTACGCATAATGGCTGTAAATGTTTTTATTTGTGTCAGAATATATAAATTAAAGCAACAGCTTGCTAAGAAACCTAGATATTTTTTCACTGTTTTGTTGCCTTGGGTCTTCTTAACCAATCTGAGCTGGTAATCACAATTTCTCTGACATGCTTTGGGTATAGGGTGTCTTCCTGGTGATATGCTGGTGTACTGTCTTGCTTAGCAATTGAAGTGCTTGCTCTTATCAACTTCTTTTCATATCTGTTCCCAGTGCATGTGGTGAAAGGAGTTACTTGTTTCTGAGAAGAGAAGCAGTAACTTATTCTGTTATGGGGGTGCTCTTTCCCTCTGTGCAGGAGGAAGAGGAGGGCTCTGAGGAGGACAGCAATGTGAAGCCAGATTTCACAATTACTATGAAAACAGATTTCAACGTGCGTAGCTTCTTGGATCAACTTGAAGATGATGCTGATGGCTTTGTTTCCCCGGTGGATGATAAGATGCCATCAAGGAGCAACCAGGATATGGGGCTTTCAAATCTCCATGAAGCATCCATGTATGTTGAATTTGCAGACAACTTCAAAAGTTACTTCTTGATAAGATGACATTTTATTTGTCAGAAGAGTGTATAAATTTTGTTTTTTCCATTTATGTTCTGATTCAGAATTTTTTGCACTTCAGTTTTAAATGCAGTAGACCGTTATATGAAAGAGTTTGCGAGAAAACTACCCTGTCCTCATACTGATATTTGACTTCTGTATCTTTGGATTTTGGGGCTAAAGAGTAGCTCCACTTCACCTGTGGCAAGCCTTTATCATGAAAACAACCCTGTACTCTACAAAGTTTTTCAGTTTTCAGAGACAAGACGAGTTGAACTAGTCTTGTTAGTTTTAATCACCTAGGTCTACTGCACACACACATAGATGGTAGTCTTAATTCATGACCATTGAATCTTGATCCTATAAAAGTCACCAAATCCAGACCCATCTTCAGCAAGTAAGTTTCATAGAAGTTAGTGATGAATTGTGAAATGCACACTTGACCTCCTTAGAGGCTTCAGCCTAATTGTATAATCATTTTGCTGAAATAAAATCAGAGAGCTTTTTATTGCAATTAACATCAAGTTGCCGGGGCTGCTTGCAGGAGCAATTCTGTTGCTTGGCATCTATACAACCATATATTTATATACATACCGTATGTTTCCAGTTATAATTATGTACATAAGTATAATCATGCTTATATTTAAACCCAACAGCCCTGAACTGTTAGAGCAGCTGCAAGAAGTCAGGGAAGAGAAAAAGCGAATCAGAAAAAAATTGAGAGACTTTGAAGATAATTTTTTCCGACAAAATGGAAGGTAATTTCTCAGCTGTCCCTCTGTCCTTCAGCTATTCTTAAGTTCAGTTTGGCATCCACAAAGGACTCCAACTATGGAAAGTTGTCTGAATTCGCTATTACATATTTCATTATCATCATTATTGCTTTACCCACATTCATTACAGTTGCCCATTAAAATGAATGACTTTTTTTTTTTCAAGGAACTTTAAGGACCACAGCCTCTTGAAAACTTTGTCTTAGGAAAAGCAGTGGGAAGTACAAGTATAAATACTGAAAATCTAACTGCCTCTAGCACAATTAATAAGAGTGATGGAACAGTTCCTCAGTGATAGAATAATTGTTTTTCTTCCTAATGATATATTATGTTTAGATCTCTGTCCTATTCTTGCTTTTCTGTAAGGTATTCAAACACTAGTTTAGCAAGTATTTCTGCTTTAGTGTAGCTGCATGTGTTCCTCAGAAAATGTTCCTCATAAATGAGCTGATAAAATGCTTTAATATATTTATACTCCTGAAATTATCTTTGGTTTCTTGCCATCATCCGTAGAGATTCTTGTAAACCATTGAAAACTTGATTTTCACTTAAGCTGAGAGAAGTCTGATTAAGTATCTTCTTCCTTTTCACAACTGTGCCTGTTCGTGTAAGTGATGTGGTTCCATGCCAAGAGAAACTGTATTTTATTTTACCATGCTAGCAGGATGACATTCAGATGGCTCCTGAAAAGGAAAGGGCTTTTCTGTTTGTTTTGGTTTTGTTTTGTTTTTATTCCAACCATTGTGTAGAGGCTGACAATTTCAGTGAAGTAGGGCATGCTTCAAATAAGGTTTTGCATTTGGAACCATGGGATTCTGTTCAGTCTCGATATGCAAGCTTCCCTTGCTTTGCTGGAGCATTTGCTTGCCCCTCTTTTTTTTCTCTCAAAGAATAGAAGTTCTTTGGTTTTGTTCCCTGATGGGTAGTGGAGGAGGAGAGCAGTTTTGTAGGTCTGACTCCTGGTCTTGTTGGGGGATGGAGATAGGCTGCTGAGGGAAGATGTACTGGTACAGAAATCCTCATGACCTCCTTTTACTCCCACTAGGAATGTGCAAAAAGAAGACCGCACTCCTATGGCTGAAGAATACAATGAATACAAGCAGATTAAGGCCAAGCTGAGGCTGCTGGAGGTCCTGATCAGTAAAAGAGATATTAGCTCAACGATCATGTAAAGGAGCAGATTGTTTTTGCCAGTAAACTTAGAAGAGAGAGCACCAAGTGGACAAATGCATGAAGTGGATGCAGCAGGAGCCTGGCTGGGGAGGGCGAGGAGCTCCCTGGGAATTGAAGGGCCATTCCCAGAGGCAGGAGGGGAGGAAGGGTGGCTTTCCATTACTCTCTACACTTGCTGTTGTCCACTCTTTCTCCAGGCCTGATACCCAAAATGGAGTTTGCCAGTGTAGGAGACATGATGCTGTCCTCAGTGACTGCACTGAAGGGATCCTTCTGTTTTGATTTGCTTACAGATCCTGTAATATTTAGAATATCAAAGCCAGCCATGCTATTCTTTTTTTTTTCCAGGATATCATAGCAAGAGGCAAAGTAGCATGAATAGTGATTAAATCATCAAATAGCTTCCACTTTAGTTTACCAGACATGTGCCCTGACTTGTTCTTATGTGAAGGCACAGGTCAGATAGCACCAAGATTGTTCTCTTGTAGCTACAGTAAGGATTTGCTCAGACTTTTGACCAGACTGTTTGGAGTCCAGCATCTTCTGTTGCGCTGTATAAATGCTGGAAGATTATCCTGGTCATAACCCAGGACTGTTTTGAGTTACAGTTTTTCCCAGGATTGAGCTGGGTNTTTTTTTTTTTTTTGACTGCCAATTCAATTAAGTAGAAGAAAGTACCTACATCTGTTCGGGATAGCAAAGAAAATGAGTTGTGCAGCAAGGTTCTTGCCTGCTTGTTCCATTTGGAAGATGATACTGTAAGATTTTGAGCATGTTTGGGCAACTGGGAAGAAAAGAGGTTTTAACAGCTTCAAGTCAGAATTCCTTGGGATTTTGGTCAGTTAAATGTCTGTTGCTCAGTTAAATGTCTGGTGTCAAGTATCTGGAAGACCCACCACATTAGCACATATGCTTCATCATCTGATAATGAATACAAGAGCCGAAAGTGAACAGTCAATGTGGATGTCATATGCACTTGCTAGCCTAAGTTTTATTCTTTTATGTACACCATCAGACTGTGGGCTGGAGCAATGACACTGTGATTGTGGCAACAGAGGATGGTCTTTCCTTCCCAGTGTCTTTGTTGTGTATAGATAGATAGTATACTGGGGCAGAGAATACTGCAGGGAACTGAAAGCCTTGAGCCACACGCTACCCATGGAAAGGGCCTGTGTCTCAAGTGCAGGATTGGACAATTCAGCATTTTCAAATTTGTTTGTGACTTTCAGAAAAGAAGATCCTGGCACACCGGATTCCAGTTCTCATGTCAGACAATCGCTGCCTGAAGGAGTGAAAGGCAGCAGTTCAGAAACACAACAGGTAGCTGAGGGCTGACAGTTCTGCAGTCCTGTGCCACCTGGGCTCGCTCTGGCACTCCGTAAGATTGCATGCACAGGCTGACACTACCCAGCAACACTTCCTGCTGGAACTGGGATGCAGCTCCTGGGAACGGGGCTTGACCCTGATGTCATGGGGTAACACTGTCTTTTATGTCTGTCTCCTGGGAGCTCACATGCAGGAGCCAAACAGCTGAGGTCAAGTGCAGTGCTCCTCATCACAGCCAGGCCTCGTGCAAGTCTCATGGGAGCCGGGAACAAGTGGACTCCCAGAACAACTTCTCTCTTTCCTTCTTTTTATGGGCAGGTGGGCCCACAAACGTACATTTTGGGTTGTGTTGCTCAGACTAACCCCCCTTTACTTGCTGTATGTGCTGTGTTGATTCTTGCCAAAACTGGTGCTGAGGGCAGGTCTCTTCAGGATCCCATGAACACTTCAAAAGGCAGCCTTCCCCCAGTGGTTTTGCCTGTGCCCATTAGTAGTCTGTCTGGGTAAGATAGTGATGAACTTTTGTTAGTGAAAGCACTTAGTAGGGGGACTTCCCATGTTTTCTACTGATTGCAGAATTGCCCCCTCCTAATAAAGTCAGTGGAGATGGCATTTCATATTTCCAAAGAGTCTGGAGAACTTCTATGCTGACCCGGGGCTTGGCTTTTCAGAGATGCTGAGTTTCCATCACGTGGGAGGTGTGGGGCTCTACCTCTGCAAATATGATCCTTTGAGTGTGTTAAATGGGCTCAGAAACTGCTTTTGAAGATGTTGTGATTGGAAGGGAAGCCTGACCAGCACAAACCCCTGTCCGAACACAGGGCAGCCTAGGGAATCAGAGCTGTGCCTTTGTCCTTCTTCCTGGTCTTAGGGACTTTTCAGGTCAGAGTCCACAGTCAGCTCTCCCTAGTTACTTTAGGTACAGCTGCTGAGCCAACATGGCTGTGGTGTTACTGTACTAGTAGAAGTGTGGGATGAGAGTTGGGTCTCCAAAAAGTCATTAGCACAGGTTATTTGTATTGTTCAGCACTTCAAAGCATACCTGGTGAGGATGTGCCTCAAGCTGATCTGCATTTAGGATTTTGCTGAATTACAGTGGACTAAAGCGTGAGCACTTTGCTGAATGCAGGCCTAGACATCTTTATATGGTCAAGAGTAGTGGTTTCTGCCCTTTCTTCCTAGTCATACATTTTTCAGTGGGCCAAGGTTTCCCAGGTGTATGTCTTCTCTGCTTATTTTTAAAAGCCTGTTTGCACTGTGTACGGATAAATTATATGTTTTGATGGGTTTTGCCCCTGACAAATCTTAATAAATGATATGTAGGGAACAGTCCATTTTATTTTTAAACTGATGAGATTGTAGCATTTTCTGATGCTTAGTTACCGCTGTTTACATGGTATATTGCTAGAATTTCAGATAGTTTATATGAAATGTAAGTACAATTATGCACTTTAGAGAGTTTATATTTTTGAACTTTGAAAGCTAAAAGTAATAAAACCTGTTAACTGAGATCATACATTAAAAGAAAAAATATATATATGCCTAGCCATCTCTCTTTTTAAACTGTTCTTTTCCCCATAGCTAAAATAAAATAAAACAAAATAAAATAAAATCATCATCTGCCTAATTGTGAAGGAAACTGCTCAGAAAGACCATCATACAGAAGAATTGGATTTTAAAATTCCAGTCTTGCGAAGACACGTACAAATGCTCAGCTTTCTGTCCTGGATTTCCAGATGCTGTGACTCCCTTCTTCCAAGCCTGCACAGGATGAGGGCTCCAAGAAGTGAGCAATAAAATGTCTTTGCATCTTCCACAGATGATTTGACCTCCCACTAACCACAATAGCCACAGCTGCTATTTGCCTCACCACGGTCCTCCGCTAATCCAAGCAACATCTGTATGTTCTGTTTTATGATTTGTATGTGCCAACATCACTGACAGTTGACTGGAGAACATTAAATACGAGACTGTGTTTTTAAAAGCTGTGAAGTACTGTACACAAATCTACTTTATGTGATATAAATAAGCTGTTAGTATAAGACAACAATTTCCATGTCACTAGAACAAACTGCTGTAGGATGGCAGTACAGTCTGTTGGGCTTCCCATGAACTGGGGCCATTTCAGACACGCACGTCTGTATATTACCATGTCCTGGGAACATTTCAGTGGAAGCCATTTTCCTGGCATCCTGATTGATTTTGCGCCTGATTTTGGGTTTCCAATCTTACTGATGTGTGCTTCCTCTGTTGCAGTGCTGTCATTGCTCCTGCACACTCAGGCCACTCATGAGTTACTTGCCATTAATAAATGAAGAAACAGCTCTAAGCCTGTTCCAATTCAGAGGTGAGGGGGTGTCGGGTAATGCAGGGCTGTGATGGCCTCACCACCTCCAGTACCCACACTCCACACTGTGTTCAGACCATGGAGGATGCAGGGACATGGTTCCCATTCCATCTCAGTGGTTGTGCCTACCCCTGGGGGCTGTGGGGCAGGGCACCAGCCTCTTCCTCCTCCTGTATGACTGAGAAGCCTTTGTGGCCTTTGGAGCTGTGAGGAAAGGCAATGCTACCTGAGAGGTACATGGGAAGGAGGAGAAAAAAACAGAACAAAGGGATGGAGCCAGACAGATTCAGATGGTATCTCAGCTGAGCCAGGATGGGCAGATGAAAAACTCCCCGATTTGTAACTGGAGATGGCAGGGCAGTATTTGATTGAGATGGAATGCTCAGCAGGGCTAAAGCAGAGCTGATAAGAGCCCTTCTTCCAGATGCGCAGAGGTGAAGCTGTGAGACAGTACAGTGGACGTCCCAGGGAGAGGCAGAGTCTGTGCCTGGAGCTGCTCAGAGCAGCTTCTCCTTTGCTTCCCAACATAAAGGCAGCTACTCGGTCAGAATTAAACATCAAATTTATTGCATAATACTGAACTATGTACACACACATTGAAAATAAACATTTGATATGATTGTATATTTGTCTTCAATGCTGCATTAGAAAGAGGCTGAAGGGCTCTCAGTGTAGCCAACAGCTTGTCTTTAAAAATAAAAAATAAAAAAAAAAAAACAGAAGCCTAAAACCTTTTGTTACGAGGTGCAAAGTTCAATACTATATATTGAACATGGTGCATAAATACTATGTCCTAGTAACAAGTCAATTTCAAAACCACCCTAGTCTTAAAATGAGATTTACACTAAGACCCAAAAAAATGAGGGAAATCATTTGAATGTCATTTAACGGGTGGTGGGACTGGGGGAAAGAGATTAAAGGCTCTCCAATCTTACAGGACAAACTTATTAACGCTTTTGCCTACTCAACTCCTAATGTACGTTTCCAATCTAATTCATAAAGATTGTCCTTTAGAGGTCCCCAGCAGTTACTGGACAAAACAGATGTCAAGGGCTCCCCCCAAACCACAAAGCAAAATAATCCTAACTGCAAAAATAAAACCAGCCTCCAAACAGAGGGTTAACACACAAATGTGGATTTCATGCCTATTTCTTTTCTTCTGAGACTGGAGAGCTTGTAAAAGCCACTTACACTCACACACACCCTCACTCACACACACAAGCATGCACATTCACACATGCATGACTCCTCTGAGAAAGGCGGCAATGGTAAAAGCAGCCAACTCACCTTGTATTGGAACAACACGTCTGTTTGAATGGAAAAACAGGACTCAGCTAAGCCTACTTGCCTAACTTGTAGACTTACCAACAGAAAAACAACACAAAAGAGAGGCAATTTGAGAAACCCATTATTATAGGCATGGTTCATCCTTCCACAAGCCTTAACACAGAAGAGTCGGAAGCTTCTTTAAAAAGACATTGCTTGGAAACAAAATTTGAGACAAAAGAGGAAAAACAAGCCAACCCCCAAACCACAATATTCTCCGTGAGATATACTGGTGCAAAAAGACAGAGCATGTACCGTAACTAATACACTGTCCTGTGGGTCACAAATGACGCCCCAGCCCAGTACCATCTGCCAAGGACCAAATGGCAGAGGGGATATATCCATTCCAAGCAGGCAAGAACCAGCTTGCATTTAAAAAGGGAGGGAAAAAAGGATGGGGGAAATCACAGCTTTTCAGAAAGGAGATCACTATTTCATCCTGAATATCCACCATGGCCTAAATGCAAGGAACACCAAATATTTAAACTGGACTAAAAGGAGAGGTAAGTGTGTGTGTGTAGGGGCAATAAAAGCGAACTACAAGGATTTGCTGAGAGGGCAGTGCTGTGAAGTTGGAGGGGAACAACAAAAAATCCCACTGAACTGATTTTGTTCAGTAGATTAGAAAATTCAACGCAATAGTCTGTCCCTGCTAAACACCACAAAATACTGGCAGCATCAAGCTGAGACTGCATCATCTGAATCTATGATTATTACTACGATTTTTCCCCCAAATGTTCTGCTCCTTTCCTTTATAAAAATAAAACCAAGCCCATTGTTTTCTTCCTCTGTACCCAAGCGTCTGTGTCTCTCCCACACCAGTCAAGCTAAGCTAAAGCCCTCATAGTGATCAATGGCTTGCACCAGCCGAGCACTGAGGACCTCCTTGCTGCTGTACTTGGGTAGGTCCAGGAGATTGTAGCAGGTATGCGCCACAGGCAGGTACTGTTCCCCACTGGCAGTGGACTGGATGACAATGCGGAGACTTGACATGCCATAGATGGGAATGCGGTCGCTGCCCGTCAGAAACACTAGGAGAAGCAGAGAGAAGGCAGGCTGGTTAGGGCTGGCAACCTCACGCTGACGACCGCATCTGAAGGCAAACCCCATCACCACAGGCCCCATGGAACCCTGCCTGACGGGGGGGCAAAATGGTGTCTCGACTCCATGCAAGGCATGCCTGGTCTCACAGAGGAGCTGCAGGAAAGCAGAGGGAAGAAACAAGGCTGTTGCTGGGTGTGCAGACAAGTAAAGAAAGCTGTCCAGCCCCCACCCCATTCCCTTAGAAGCTCTTCATTTATGCCCCAGCACAATAAAAAGGAGCAAAGCCAGGGCTGCATCACGCCTACAGCTGGGGCGTGCCGCTGTGGAGAGGCAGACAGGGCCCAGCCACCCTCCCGGCTGCCTCCGCTCCCAGGCACGGTGCTGCGATCTGGAGGGGTGCTGCTCCCCATCCTACCCACACACCCCCTGTGCTTGACCCTCGCGCACTGTCCCAGACACAGTGGTTGTGGTGGGGTGGGGGAGAGACCTTCCCACAAAAGCCTCTGCAGAACTGGGACTCCCTGGACCCTCTGTACACAGCTGTTAACTTCAGCGTGAGAGTTTTGGCCAAGCCATTTTACCAACTTAAACATGGGAGACAACTAGCTGGCTGCTCGTTTCTTTGGGAAAACAACCTCATTGAAAAGCATTCGCCTTTACCTTTCCAGTAGCCACAGAGTGGTTGAGGTTGGAAGGGACCTCTGCAGGTCACCTGGTTCAAACCCCATGGTCAAGCAGGGACACCTAGAGCAAGTTGCCCAGGACCATGTCTAGACAGCTTTTGAGTATCTCCCAAGGAGGGAGACTCTGCAACCTCTCTGGGCGAGCTGTGGCTCTGCTCAGTCACCCACACAGTTAAGAAGTGTTTCCTGATGTTCAGATGCAACTTCTCGAGTTTCAGTTGGTCCCCATTGCCTCTCGTCCTGTCACTGGGCACCACTGAAAAGAGCCCGGCTCTGTCCTCTTTGCTACCTCCCTCAGGTAGGTATTTCCATTTGTTGTAAGATCCCCGTAAGCCTTCTTTTCTCCATGCTGAATACTTCTAGCTCTCTCAGCCTTTTTTTCCAAAGCACTTTTCGTGAAGCATGTGTCAATACCTAAGAAATCTGCAGTCGGGGGAGCTGCACCAGCAAAGAATTTGGCCACACGTTGCTGAGTTTGCTAGAAGCAATGCTCTCCAGAAGGAGAGCAGCTACTTCAGGTCTGGCCACGTAAGAGGATGGTGACTGCCAGCTCAGCAAAACTGCCACACACAGGTTAAACACCACTTCTTGGAGATAGATTCTTTTATGATACTTAAATCTGAATAATCCTTCAATAAAATAGTGCCTTCCCCAGCATGCCTCCATCTCTGTGCTGGAAACCAACTGTTTCCAACAGATACACATTAGCAGGTACAAGATTAGGAAACAAAAACAAACCAAAAATAAAAATGGACTCTTTTCATTGCTTTCCCAGGTTGCCCTTGGGACACCACATTCCCTCAGCGTGATGCCCCAAGGGAGCAAAAGTTGCCAGCTGTAGCAACAAACTCAAAACTACCTGCCCTCAAAACCATGCATTTCTTCTCCTCTCCCTTTTTCATTCCAAAATAAAGTGACCCTTACACAGCAGCTCAGATCTATGGGTGGCTGGGGTGCTTGAAGCAACAGACACAAACACACAGACACAGACACGCATTTCTGAAGGCCAGTTTTTCAGGGCATTTCCTTTCCCTGTCAGCACACCACACCACCATCCCAGAACATGCAGACTGCCATCAGGAGGGGTGGTATATGCTATCCTCTCACACCAACACATGGTCTCATTTTCCTGCACATTACAATGCCAGCTTCTCCCCACAGTTGTCATCCCAAAATTGCCCCACTGCCCCTAAAAAGTGTTGCAATGCCTGCAAACTCAGTCTGCAGAAGAAGAAACCAGATTACATATGGGCACTGGGGACTGGTACGAATTCACCACCTGGCAGCATAACAGATGGACACTGCACTCCCCATGAGGGACTGCACTGGATCCTGCACTGCAGACATCACCCTGTGATGCCACACACTTTTAAAGACAAAAATCCAGGAGTTTTGAGGGCAAAAAAGAACACAAAGAGAAAACAAACAGAGGGAGAAAACAGATAACTCAGGGGCTAGCCATGCACGCTGGATCATCTTCTAGCAATTAACGCAATGTGCCATGACCCTGGAGCTCTGCAGACACTCCCACCTAGTTCTTCAATTTCAGCTGACAGCCTGCACCACTGCAGAATACTTACAGAGAAATTTCTTCTTCTTTTCCAAGGGAAATGCATGAAAGGTTTCCCAAAACATTCTCACAGTTGGGTGTGTCGCAGTGTAGTCTCCCTTATAGACAGCACTCTATTAAAAAAACAAAAAGTCACATAGTTTCATCTAGCACTAGAAAGCAAAGACTAAGCAGAAACCAGACCTGATCTCTGCTAGTATCTGACATCAGACTAATGTCTGACAGCTAAGAAATGGAGCACAGGATGTGCCATGGGCAACAGCGTGGCTCAAAGACACAGCAAAAGGTTCTCCTAGCAACAGGTAGAAGCCAGGTACTTAGGCTTCTAGGTATTCAGCTAATTACAGGTGTAATGGGGAATCCTGGTGCACCTGTTCACAGGCTGGACTCACAGACAGAATCATGTGTTCTGCATTGCAAAGCCATTTCTGTGGCTGAGGCTGAGACAAAGCAAGTAACTTGCTGATCTGCACATATTGAGACGATACAACTCTCGCTTTCTGCCCAGACTTCTCTTTGAATCCTTGGCTGTGTACTTTTTGCCCTTGTACACTGGAGTGAGTTTTACTGTAAGTGAAGACCCTAATTTTGTCTCTTTCTTTCAGTCTTAGGCATCGTACCTATAAAAACCACATGGAGGTCCTTTTCCCCTCTTCTTTTTCATCCCCAATTTCCTCCCTGAGATTTATCAGTAGCAGGACAGCCCAGTAAGAGAGTAACTTTTCATGTGAATGATTGCCAGATGTACAAGAAACACAAAAAAACACATCTGTGGCTTACTATACCTCTTGTCCCAAACTAGTGCCCACCTCATGCAGCTGCCTGATCCTGGTACTTGCAAAAAAGGAAGAAAAATATGACAAGAGCGAAGCTTTACCTCCTCCAGTTCCTCCCAGTTGTAGTTACTGTTTCCAACTATCATGGCCCTGAGCTCTGTGGGCTGGAACAGTTCCAGGACTTTCCCACCACACACTTTCAGGAAGCCAGTGGAAAAAGCTGTGTACCACTCATGGATGGAGAAGTTGAAGATATAATCTACATAGGCTTCAACAAATTCTTCCCTAGGGCATTGAGAGAANAAAAAAAAAAAAGCACTTTTATGCATATGCCTGAGCACCAGCACTGCTAATTTTCCTGTTTCTACCTGTAATGTGTCTTGCAAACATGAGTCTTCAACAGGTCCACCCCACTGCCCTCCTCCCACTGAGATAAATCTCTGCAACATGGACAAAGTATTAGGCGGCAAGTACGACCATGTGTGTGCTTAACCCCTGGCAGTGGCAGCATTGGAGGTCCCCCAACAGCCCAGGCTCTTCTGTATTACCATTAAACCCACCCAGAAGCCTTGCATCCAGTTGCCCATAAGGCCAGGAGGGAATCAGGGTGACAGAAGCCATTGGGAAGGTATAAGAATCAGAGCCCTCTTCCCTGGGGAACCTGCACCTCTGCAGAGGTTGTGTTACATGAATATCAGGATTCAGTTACCAGAGAACCACATCTGGCCCAGCAATTGTAGCCCCACAATTAGGATGTCCAGGAAATAATCTACAGCTCTTCTCAGTCTGCACGCATATGGGGTTACTTAGCACAGGACACTCTGCCCATCTGCAATGACCTCTGACAGCCAAGCAGCGAGCAAGCACTTTGCTGTGGAGTGGGAAACACCACGCAGAAGGTGACCAGAAGGCTATCACTTCCAAAACTGAGAGCCTCCCAGAGCCCTAGTTAGGCACACTGTGATTTTCCAGAGGCAGGTGCTTGTGACTGAGTCCCCAGTGAATCCTGACAGTGGTTCAGCACTATTGAAACCAATGCTGTAACCCAGCGGCAGACTGAAGAAATCCCATTCCGAGAAGTCTTGATCTGAAACTGCATGGCCAATTACCTTCCTCCTCAAAGAACTCCCCTTGCTACAGAGCAAGAAAATAGTCTTAGGAAGCATGGAAATCTCTTCTTCAGCCTTCACAGTCTGGTTAAATAAATGTAGGACTTGTGCCTTTGGAGTACGTGGCAAAGAGAATGACTTTTCCCAGAACGACAACCCTGTTTTGCTTCAAATATTCCCAGGAACAGCATTAAAATAAAAACAACATTCTGTAGTCATTGGCAAGAAATTTGTGGCAGGCCCTGGCCAAACTCTGTCTCTGGATTTTGTTAGGAAGTTAAGCATCTTTATTTTATTTTCTCTTTGTTTGTCTTGAAGCATCATGATCTGAGTGCAACCCTAGAATTTCACTTGTGCAATGACTTGAAATATTTCCTGTTTTTATATTCTTTTTAAACACCTGACAATAATGCACCAGACAATGTGGCAAACTGGGACATGAAACTAGTTTCTGTGGGTGGAGCAGTTGTTTTTGCCTGACATTTAAGAGCAGCTCACAATTGAACTCAGCTAAGCAGATCAGGGAACACCACAGAGTCCAAAATCTCAATCACTAGCAGAGGAGGCCACAATTGAAAAAAGCATTATGACCTTTTGGTGGAGGAATTCTCAGTGCATATGCTACATAAAAGCAGCAAAGGATGGGTGAGAAATTAAAAAGGAAAATAAGGAAGCAGGCTGACAAACATGAAAACTTGGAATAAGAAATCATACAGCAAAGGGGGATTTAGTTTCCAGTGCATTTGTTCTATTGTCATTTTGCTGATAGTCACCTGAGCATTAGGGAAATCCAAGTTGATTAAGCACTTAACTGTTGCTTAATACCTCCTTAGCTGTTATGGTCACAATCTCTTTACCAAAAACATTTTATGTTGCAACACCCAATATGAACTCCAAAGGAGAAAAGGAAAGTGCAAGCATTTCCTACTTGGTATTTTTCAGTCAAAGCAATCCTGTGAATTCTTCAGTTGACAGTGAACCTTGCTCAAGTAGGAAGGGCAGTGTCCAAAGACATGCACACATCACACTACTGAGGCCAGCAGGGCAGCAATTTGGTCCCTGACCTCTAAACATAGCAGTGGAGGAAGTCATTAAGCACTGTAAAGTGGTTGAATTGACAGCCACGTCTAGACTTGGATTTAGAGGTTAGCTTGAGTTCAAAACTCTGGTCAAGACAAAGCAATTGCATTCTGGAATGTGTTAAGCTGGTGCAGCCACAGCCTTTCTCCTTAAGGATTTGCTTCTCTTGTCATCTTTCCTGACTTAGCAAACAGTTGCAGGAACTAATCTGTGTGCTCTTCCAAAACGTTTGCTCTGAGCTAAAACCTTTGATCCTCCCACTAGGCCAATATGGCACACAGTAGTAAAAAAAAGGCTTTTTTTCTTTTGAGAGTACATGCCTAGCCAAAAAAAAAAAAAAAGGAAAACTATCACTGGCATTTTCATCTTTACCTCACTCTCTCAAATTCTCCTGTATTCACCTGAAGCCCATCTTCTCAGGGAGACAGACTTACACTGCTCCATCTCCACTTGGTTTTGCGTGGAGGCAGCTATTTAGCTGTAAAATTACACCCTTTGCAGCAGCAGTGAAGTAGCTAAGAAGGTAATACAGACAAAGCTGTTGTTATGGCAATGGTTTTAGACACAATCAGAACCATTTTAAATAATCAGATTAATAGGAAATTACTTCATCTCCAGGCTTGCTAGCAAGGTCTTCAGCAATCCTAGCACAAGCCCCTAAGCATGCTGCTGACTAATCACTGGATCATACTGTTTTGCCAGCACAGAAAGAATTTGAATGCTATTTCAAGTAATAAAGGCATCTGAAGAAATCCAATTACAGGATTATGAGAAGAAAACAGTTTAGCAGCTGGAAAAAAAAAGAGGGGGGAAAAAGGTAACTCTCAGGGGTTAGGTCAAATGGAAAGCAGTTTATTTATATACAGTTGTAATCAGGAATAGCAGTCCTCTATAGGCATAGATGAGGGACATATTTCCTGCTCCAGAATTAAGAGTATGAACAAGTTTGTCAGTCTCAGTTTTGCTTTTTGGTCACATAAAGTTCCCGTCTACACCTTCAGGGGAACCTTCAAGGGCCAAAATCATGTTGCAATCTCTATTCACCATGAGAAAGCTGTGCCAGGGGTCTCTATGAAGATCTTTTATAGGGAAGATGTCCATCTGAAAGGTTGTGGGACATTTTTCAAACATTGGTGGAAAGACAATGAAAACCTGATTTTTTATTTAAGTGCCACTAGCACCCAATAACTTTGAACAACTAGTCTTAGAATTTGTTCACAGTGACTTCTAATTCTCTCCCATGTTTCACCTCAGCCAAATTTTCTGTGGCATTGCATCTGAATTCATCACAAGTGTGAGTCCATCCCCACATATTACCCTACTTACCTATTGTCCTTCTGCACCAGAATATTGTCTCCATCTTCAATCAGGTTCTTCTGCTCTGCCACACCATAGCTCTCCCTGCAGATCTATACAAAAACAGAAAATTAATTACCCAAAGTACTTCTCAGGCCATATGCCTGCAGAAAGATACAGGGTTCTCTTTCACAGCTGATGACTGGCATCTGAAGGGTGGAACAGAGAAAAGGGTATATGCAAAACACTTGTTCCCTGCTGTAAACGTCTTGCCTGTTTCACCACTTTACATCATTTACATTTGCTGTAGGTCTGCTATTAAGCCTAAGAGCAAAGTCAGAAGGGAAAAAAGTTATCCTTTTAGGTCAACTTCCTGTTAAAAAAAAAAAAAATAAGAGATTGATAACTAAAAAAAAAAAAACTATATTTAACTAAGTGCACATGCTCTGGTAGTAAAAAGGATTCCTTTTTTTATTATTATTATTCTAATGGAAGATCAGTAGATGAATTCATCTGCTCTTACTGCAAGACAGCATGACCACAGACAAATTCCTGCTTTTGCCTGGCCTACACAAAGTACAAACACAAAGCACAAGTACAAACATACTCAGTACATACAAAATTGGTCGTGTGAATAAAATGCAAAAGGGTCAATTTTCAAGTTGCCATACACAAAAGGGCCTCAGATTTTGCCAAGCAAGATCAGTTATTTATTCTTTCCAAGGTTTGGAGTATCAGTTATTTATTCATTTCAAAGTTTTACCAGATACAGTTGTGTGTGTTTATGTATTATGCAGTGTAAAGTGCAAGAGAAAGAATGCTCCTTTGTGTGAAAAGAGAATTTGGAGAAAAAATTCTTGGGTTTCTTTAAAGGTATCTTTTTCTTTTTTTTTTTTTAAAACAGGGTTTACATTATCATCATTATGGCTGCATTACTTCATCCTGAATTGCTGCTCTGACCTGCATGACACACAGTCAGACCCAGATCTGACTCACTCCAGAAGTAAGTTTGATTTAAGAGACTTTAAGCACGCTTATTTATGAAACAAGAAATGGACAACATTCTCCCAGCTCAGCAAGGATTTTCTTGACAGTGTGTAGCAGAGCTTCCTGGTACCTTGTTATTACCCTAGGCTGGCCCTGGACGGACAGACAGCCAAGAATCCAGATCATGCTCAAGTCATCTTGATCAATCCATCACTTACAGTCTGTTAGAGCATCAGGACTTCAAAGCAAAGACATTGAAACATGGAAGCCCTTACCCTGCCCAAGTTAACAGAGGAAAACACAGTTGGAGAACAACGATGCTGTATTTTTTCCATGAGTATTGATATATCACACATGAGGAAGGACCTACCTGATATTTTAATGTACATCAAGATTTAACTCTTAATTGTAGGGAACTTCCACTGTGTAATAGAAACTATTGTCTCTAGGTTACTACCAAAAAAAAAAAAATATATTACCCTAGAAGCAGAGGAAAGCTGACTACACCAGTATGTCTCCTAGAAAAAATTTGTTTCTAAGAAGTCTGACCATGTACACTCAATATGAATTTTTAAGTTAAAAAATATTAGTGTTATGACAGCAAGGAAAATTCTAAATTGTGTTAGCATTTTGTCCTGGTTTCAGCTGGGATAGAGTTAATTTTCCTCCTAGTAGCTGGTATGGTGCTGTGTTTTGCATTCAGGATGAGAACAACACTGATAACACACCGATGTTTTAGTAGTTGCAGAGCAGTGCTTACANGGGGAGTACTGCTGCTCATGGACAGGCTGGGCATCGGTCAGCGGGTGGTGAGCAATTGCATTGTGCACCACTTGCTTTGCACATTCTATTATTATAATCATCATCATCATTATTATTATTTCCCTTCCTTTTCTGTCCTATTAAACTGTCTTTATCTCAATCCACGAGCTTTTACTTTTTTTTCCTTCCCAATTCTCTCCCCCATCCCACTGGGAGGGAGGGAGGTGAGCGAACGGCTGTGTGGTGCTGAGCTGCCTGCTGGGTCAAAGCACAACACATTTCAAGAATTGACCCAGTGATGTCAAAGCCTAACTTCCATTTTCAAGGAGGATTTAGGAATCTGGTTCTCATTGTCTTGTGTGAGAAGTTGGTCACTGGCATTTAAGTCACATGCCACAGTGACAACAAGGTTATCCTGAAAACCACTCTACTTAATCTACTTACTAGCTTAGTTTTCATCATCACATGTAAAAGAACAATGGAGTTGACAGCAAAGAGTTTTAACATTTTAACATTAACATGTAACATGAATATAGGGTATGTGCCACAGGCATACTTTGGAATAAACTGTAATACACAGGAATGGGCTTCAACTGTACTGTAACTATCACAGCACTTATATGTTAAATGTGTCTTACTGTAAAATTCAAGCAGAATGCCTCTTCTACATCTTCCCCAGGATAATCTAAAAGCTGCTGAAGACTCCTACATAAGAGTCAGGGAAAGAAATGAGAAAAATCAGATTCAAAAAGACATACGTTTAAAAAGGGAAAAGAAAATCAGCAAAAGTAAACAGCATCATATATCTGGGTAATAGGATTGCAAGAAAGAGGACCTCTGATTCACTTGAAGAGGTAAAAAAAGAAATATGCCTCAAATGAACAGATGCTTTGTTAGAAGCAGAATACATGCCAGTCCACACAAATTATTAATGTAATCCATGCCTACCTAGTATAAGGATCCCCTTTAATGATCCTAGCCTCAGAACAGTTACTTTTCTAGTTTTCAAGGACTGTTAGATATTTATGCTATCACTACACAAAGGTCTGGCAAAACAGAAGAAAAGAGGGTGGTGGAAGCTATGTCTTTATCCCCTTTATCTTTATGTAGAAAATATTCTTCTACTATCCCTCAAAATCCTGCTGCTGTCTTCCTGGCATTTTACTTCATTATTGTTAAATAGAGCTGCAGCTTTGTGCTGGTAAATGAGACAGCAACTCAAAAGAAAAAAGAAGACAGCAGTTATACAGTGGGATCTTAAGCTCTCAGTGTCAAAGTAAACCAACATCCCCATTCAATTATGTAGAAAAGATTCGATACATCTTTTAGAAAAAGCCATTCCCTCACCCCATTCAACTCCCTTTCTTTCGGCATAGGAGCAGGTCAGAGTTGCACTGGTTCAGGGATGGGATAGTTCACATCCAACACACAGTTCCCATCCTGGGCTACATCAAAAGACACACAGTGGATCTTTTTGCTAACCCAAGCCTGGCTTGGGGAAAAAGGCTGAGGCTAGGATCTGGGATCATGCATGCAATCACACAATAGAGTGGCAGACCCCTACCCCAGTTTTCAAAGGTGTGTGGTAGGTGTATTTTGGTTAATATCAAGCTTTTTGGGGTCAGCAAGGTGGGTACTGAGGTTACAGCCGGAGCACACAGATCTGATAGCCCACTGGAGAGGAGAAGGCTTATGTGTAATTCACAACAGGCTTATGTATTTTGCTAGACTTACAGCTCCCAAAATTAATCAGTTGCTCGGAAGGACCAGGTGGTTCATTGAACAGTTTTTACCCCATTTGGCATTTCTTGTTCTCAGATGGATGGCTTCCCTTACCAGACAGGCTGCAAATTTTGTTTTTCATACCTTCCTTCTGTAGGGGACAGCTCCTTCAAATCCTCTAGGCAGGGTTTCACATTCAAGAGCTTTTTGTACAGAGCCAAGGGAAAGTGAAGGTCTACCACTGTGAAGTTGTATATTGCAAGACCGCATATGATGCCAATCAAGTGAAACCAGTTGTGTTCTACAAAACACTTCAAAACCACACAGAGAAAAATCCTGATGAGACACACTGTTTCTGGTGCAATGCACAGTACTCTTACCCCATACATGAAGAAGCCAGCCCCCGCTTTCTCAACTGGGACAATATCAGAGTGCATCTGGTCCCAGTCGTCTTGTGAATTCCTTGTCCCTAGCCTTGCTGGAGTGTGGCACAGAAATGAAGCTGCAGAAACCAAGTCTTATTACTTCTGTAAACTGTGATTAGCTGTGGAAACAACAACGCTTACTTTCCACCTTAGCTGCCTTTTATTTCCTTTTTACATACCTCTGCATTTAGACATTAACATAGCTTCAACATTTGCCACCTATGTACTGTAAGAAAATGTGTTAACACTTCTCTCCCTACCACCCATCCTATCTTCTATTAAAAGCTTACACATAACCACGGTGCCACTCAGGCAAACACAGGTAGGTGTTGGTATACACGCCTTCATTCCTTCACATATTTACTCTCATGTTGGTATGTCAGTCAAAGTCTCATTGCCTATATTTGCTAAATGTTGTAAATACATGACTTAGATATTTTCAATGATTGCACTGTCATTATTCTTAGCATCAAAAGATTTCTTATTTTTACAGCATTAACATGAAGAGTAATTGCTCTGTAATACTGTTTACAAGTTACAAAAGATGCCATGTCATTTCCTTCCTTATAAAATGTAATTAGTAAATTAGAAGAACCCCCGTCAAGGCAGCTGTACCTTACGGTAACACTGACATCACCTTCCTAGTTAGTAAGGTGGAAAACGAAGAAAAAAGGATATGAAGCATCACCTCCAGCTATCTGACAGGTAGAGAACTTCCACTTCACACCTTCCCAAAACCAACCAATGTTCACTACAATGTTCTTGCTGTTTAAGAGCTTCCTCACATAAAGCATTAACAAGTTTAGACCCTGAAGGTGATTGTGTTGCATGAATAAGTGGATTGATTGCAATTACACGAACAGCAAGGCAAGCACTGAATTCTAATGTCAGTATGATCTAAACCTCTGGTTCTGTAAAATAGCACATGATTATCACACGTTCATGTTATTTGAGAGTTCTATTAACTGTCATCTGACACTTAATATAAGTTCTGTTATGGGATAAGAATAAAGAGAAAGAGCCAATTCCTTAACAGGCATAAGTATCAGTTCTATTAAAGTTAATGGACCTACACTAATTTACACTGACTGAAAATAAAGCTCACATCGTATTGTGGGTGGAAAATTGGAGGAAGATCATTTCTTTTCCATAGTTTCCCACTAAATTAATTATCATTTGAAGCAGCATATTATTTCAGCCTCTATGTATAGAGGGCAAGGGCTCACCGTGTCTGAAAACCACAGCAGGTTTGACTCTGGATAGTAAGTGAACATTCCATAGATGGGGTTGAGGAGTTCTTTTAGCAAGAGGAGGAAAAATTCCTTTGTCACCCCTCCAGCATCAACAGCTTCCTCACCATCAAAGATGACCTGCAGAAAAAGCAGGTCAGTAACAAGGATGCAGAGCTGAGACAGAGTGAATCAGACATCTTTCCAACTGGAAGCCATGCAAAGCAATTTGTCTGACATGCCCAAATCCACCACAATCTTGAGCCAGTTTCAAGCGCTCTGCTTGCAGGGAAGGACAGGGGACATTTAGTGGCAAATCTGGTACTTTGAAAATTTTTAACTCCTTATGTTGTTCCTGTTAGATAGTAACCAAATGATAAATAACCATCTGTCCTCCCAACAACAGACACAGTTGCTGAACTTCATAGCAACCTCTCAGAGATAAAACACGTCCTATTGTAGGTGGCCCACTCCTGCAGAATGGCAAAACAGACACTGTGTAATATCATAGACATTACTTCTCCCCTGCCCCTTATATAAGAGAGACACCAGGAAAAGAGAGTAAACCCTCTAACTGGCTTCTTGTAAATTGACTACTGACAAAACACTCCAGGAGTCAGAGATGAGAAAGACTCAGCTCCCCCATTGATTAGATGTGTCCCTGTCTGCTGTAGCTATGGCAGTGTACTTGTGAAACGGTAATGTGAAGGGCAGAAAGGCTGCGGAAGTCTCAGCTGCATGAGAGGGTTTAAGGAAAACTTACCTTAAGAGGCTTTTTCAAATCAATGTCTGAATGGATGCTCAACTCCCTTAAAGCATCACCAACTAAATTACTCCTGCGGACATGAAGTACCAGGAAAGGGCTTCTGGCCAGCAGAGGCTCCAGGGTAAGAAGCATGAAAACATTTTGCAAATTTGCACCATTTATTGCCACCTGGAGATAAGACAGGCATGAAAAACAGCTGCTGTTCATCTCCTTTCTTCTTCTAGAAGGAAAACAGTTACGTGCCCGATGTTCCTTTCTTCTTAGTCTTTCAGTTTAGTTCCCTCAGGGTATGAGGGCTGTCTGCCCGCTCTGTACAAGTGTGTGCGCATGTGTGTCTACTTGCCCCCCCACTTCCCACACCTTCTGAGTCCACTGAGCAATTCACAAATTTGAGCAACAGAGATATTAATTCCTGAACATTTTTTGACATTAGGCAGATGGGTGGGAGAAAGAGACTTTGTGCTTTTGAGTCAAGAAACTCAGCGTGAACACAACCCTGATAAAATATTACAGAGTCTACGAGGGAAAACAGTGTTACTAACACACCAGATGAGAAGACAGTTGATGTGCACCTTGCAAGGCACCAAGAAACCCACTGCATACAATTCAAAGCTCTCAGACACAAAGTCCTGTCAAAGCTTTGACCACCCAGAGAGTATTCATTCTCATGCGCTGTCTATAGTAAGTGGCAAATTCACTGTAAATCCAGTTAAAAAGTTAATTGACCGTGAAACAGAAATCCACTGGAAACCAGGCTTCTGTTCCAGCAGTCACAGAAGTACTGATTTCTTTGGCTTCCAAACGGTTGTCTTCATAAAGACCCTGTCTCTCAGGGCAACATAACCTTTGCCAGCCTGCTGGTCCTGCCAAGACAAGGCAGATACCCTCCTCACAGCAGTGCGCTGCTGACAGTTTGGGGAGCTGGAAATATACAGAAGAGGCTGGCAAAACAAGAGTATCAGAAGCTGACTCCAGCTGCTGAGTGAGCATAGGCCAAGCCTCGCTGCCTTGCCATGGGCTATGTATTCACGTGGCCATAGAAAAGCTAAGAGATAGATATTAGACTGATCCAGCACCACGGTCATGAGTAACTGTCATGACACAATTTTCCACCCTGAAGGAAACTGACAACCAAGGAACTTGCCAAACTTGTTTCACAGAGGATGGGACAAGTCCCACACCCCAGCTGCACTGGATGAGGGACCAATGCCTAATGCTTTGTCCTTCTCAGGAGCCACCTGCGTAAGCACTGCCCAGCACTGGGCAGTTTACACTGGCACAGAGGCCAGCTGCCCTTGTCAGAGCCTGGCTGTGAGCTGGCTTGGCTGCCACCTATAGGGTAAGGGCACTGAAGCTTAACACCTGCTGGGACCACACTCTTGGAGGGTCCCAGGTCTGGACCCCTCACTGCAAATGGGTGGGTTAGCTGCTGACAACAGCCACTGCTCAGAAACACAGTGTCAGGAGTCAGATCTCGACCCTGAGTTCTGACAACTACTCCTCCTGTGCTGCACAGAAACTTCAAAAAGGTGCTCGCTTACCTGAAAGCCTGTCTATTTTGCCAGCCTTACAGCTCCTCTAATAGAGGCCTCACCTTACTTCTTGTCCTTGGACTATCATAAATACACAAGTGCTCCTTCCACATATATAGTTTGCATTTCCATCACATGCACACCTGGCAATTCTGATGTTACCAAACTTCTTGAAGTAAAAGAAACTAAGCAGTGTGTCTGCCCTGGATAGGGCAAAGAGCTTCTCTACCTCCTCTGCTCTCCCTTATCGTGGAAACAATAAAATGAGGCACAAAGTAACTCCCAGTGAACTCCTTTCCTTTCAGGCACCAATGCAAAAGGCAGGAAAAAAGAAACGGGGCAGGAAAACTGGAAGAGAGAATATTTACCTGCATCTGTAGTTCTGCATCCGTCTGTAACATCTTGGTCTTAGCCTGAGCGTCAAAGATGAAAGGATAAGAACAGAGTGTCACAGCATCCTGCAAGACAGACAGACAGACAGACTGGTGTCCACTTACAGCTTCTACAAGTACTTCTTCAAATAAGAGTAATGAAAAACAATTTTCTTACCTGCATGATGGATGGTCTTACTTTCTGTGAAGGCAAAAAAAAGAGAAAAATGAAAAACTTTTACTCTCTTGATTGTGTGGTGTATTTCTTAGGACGAACTAGTTCAAAGGTGATCCACAGAAAATTTTTCTCCTCTGGGACCAATAAGCCAATTTTTTCTTCTTAAAGAAAAGCACGGGAACTTCCTTCTCAAGAAAATGCACAAGTCTAATTCAAAACTCGCACAACATTACTAAGAGGACTAACTGGCACAGAAGCCCGTTAGCCTGCCAGAGGTGAAACTTACTCTTATGAAGAAAAACAAGAAAACTATCCCAAGGCAGAGACCACATGAAACAACAGGAGAAAATACAGGGCCAGAACATGACAATATAAGGCCACTCCTGCAACACGAATTACTCTTCTTATTAGCTATATCGATGCATTTTTAACTATTTTTAGCTATTACTGTTATATCAAATGGAGTCATTATTTTATTGCTCTGCTAACTAAAAGCAAGCACAGAGCAGCACTATTTATATGATGGAAGATGGGGAAAGGGGGGACACAGCACACACAACATTTAGAAAGTGCACAAAAACACATACAGAAATTCTTGCTAAAGTCCAATTTTACTCTTGCCGCATCCCTTGATGGATGTTTTTTTGTTTTCTCGCATCTGGAATTTCTTTCCTTGCTATAATTAAATTATCTCACTCAGTTCCTATACAGCATTTTCCAGCCCTCAGTTCAGTTATCTCCTTTCTTACAGATGGGAAAGTGAGGCATAAAAGAGGTGAAGGGTCTTACCCAAGATCACCCAGCAGGTTACTGGAAGAGCCAGGAATAGAACCCACATCTCTTGAGTCTTGGTTCAGTCCCCTAGCCAGAACGCCACACTGCCTCCTCTTACAGAGCAACATTTTAAGATCACTGGCTATATTATTCACAATACCTGCCTAAACAGCAGAAGTAAAGGGTAAAAATTATAATTCTAGAATATAGGACTTGGCTCCTGAGGTCTCGATTACATTAAAAGGATCCCCTTTGCACAGGGACTGAATGGGATTCACATGAATAATCACAGAGATTGTTGCAAACATTAGTTAAGTATTGTTAGCTTTAGTTCTTCTGGCCTTATTTTAAGTCAACTTCATCAAGACACCAAGTATCCAAATCTGAGAGATTTAACATATAGATGTTCCTATACTGAATACATTACACTGTCAAAAAAGGTATTAACAAATGCAGATCTCTATGACCAGAGAGACAAATGTGGACAGTGTGTATGTAAAAGTTCTTACCATTCCAGCCTGATGTAAAAACCACATGAGATAATCCTCCTGAATGTCCACCAAGCTGGAAATCTCAGGGATATAAAACTTATCATATTCTACATGTTTAACCTTCTGATTTACCTAGGGAAAAAAACAGATGTTTTTTAAAATGTTGATGTATTCAGCATTTTCTTAGAACAGCCAGGTTTGCTTTCATAAAATCAAATATAGCAGCTTGCAACAACAGGCCCCAGAAAGTCTTGCAAAAAAATATCATCCCTTATATTTTAGTATGAACCAAGAAGAATTAAGAAACTTCTTTCCAGCTTCTTTTAGTTCTCCTTCCTCCTCATCCAGACTAAACAGCACCAACACAGCAGGAGCAGAAAGTGCATTGGGCATTTGTGTCACAACAGTGCACACTGCCTGCTGGCTCAACAGCAGCATTCTTTACAATGATTTTTTCCTAGTGTTTGAGACAGGACTAACCAATCTTCAAATACACTGAATACAGAACAACCACTAACATCTTCACTCTTGTGGTGTATCGGGGGACAATGAAACAGCTCACAAGCCACAGCTGTCACCAATTTGCCCCTGCCAATTGGCACAGGGCAGACAAGACTGAATCATCTTGAGCTAACACACACTCAGGCTTACCTTGTGGAGTTTCTCCAGCAGTCTGAGAGCAGCTGTAATGTAGCTACTAAACAAGACCGGGATCAACAATGTCTTTCTTCCACTGAGGAGGTAAACCACTGCACCTTTATAGAGATCCACTAGCCTGAGGAAATATCTCGGGCACACTTGAGACCACCAGTTATCTGGAAGGAAGAGGAACATAAAAATAAATCTTGAATTGAATGCCACAGAGTACTCCCCTACATAAAGGTGAAAATAGGGGAACACACCTAAAAAACAGTTTCAAAAACTTCCTTACTTCTCTCCTGTCACAATAGGAAAGTGAGCAAAGTAAGCTGCAGGTACCACTTTCCACCTTTCCACTCTCAAACAACCATGCTACTCACCACCCAGTCCCAACCCCTGATCAATGCAGGAGCCTGAAATCAAGTTTTTTCAATCATTTCAAGTATCTTGTATTCAAGATACTGTGATCTTGCAGACAAACCATTGTCTCTCCACAGTGATAAGAAAGTAGTTCTCTGGTCAGTTCTCCACCAGTACCACATAATTTTCTAGCAAGTATCAGAAGATGTCTCCTGGCACATGTGCACTAAAGGTCCCTCTTTTTTAAAAAGCTGATTTCCTTCTTGCCGAGGGCAGTAACCCTTACCTCTCCTCTGAAGGGACCCTGCCTATTAGCTTCTTTGCTAGAACCAATCCACCTGCAAAGTAGAAGATGCAACTTGGGAAAACATCATATCAACTGTTAGAAACAAACAACAACTTATCCTCCCAAGTGTCAGCACATCAATAGATTCTTACAGACAAAAGTATGAGAATCCTTTACATTTCTTTATGCTAACAGTCACAGTGGACTAGGAACTCTGAGCATAGGAGAAAAGCTGGCTCCAAAACCTCTTTGAATAAAATTAATTAATTAAATCACTAAGCTTCTAAACAAATTTCACCAGAGCAATGCTTCTGGAGGCCTGAATGCATTACATAGCATTTTACACAATAATATGAGAATTAGTATAAGATAACGTTAAGGAACAGAATAAAACAAAAAAAAAGTAATATCTTAGCAAACACAAGTAACGCTTTTCAGCAGCTTATCTTCTTCTTAGCTTATGTTGAGCTAATAGGAAATAATGTTATCAGAAATAAGATTCAGAAGCAGGAGATGAACTGTTGTGTTTAGCTTGGTCACAGATCAACCAATAGGTTTTTCTGCACTTTATACAGAATAAGTTAACTTTATATTAGCAATATATTTATTTATTTACCTTACACAGAAAAGATATTTGAATGTGGACATCTGATTAAATTAACAGAGTAAGATCACTTAATCTTCATGATGTACAAAATCTATGTTCACAGAGAGGCATGAAAATTTCTCTGGAACCGAGTCTCTGAATGTAGGTAAATTAGACATGGTAAATTAGATTAACTTCCCCAGTAAGTGGTCTTAGAAAATTCTGGTTAAGAGTTGTTTTAATTTAGAAGTAGAATATTTCATTCTCATTTATTATACACACCACCATAAATTTTCTAGGTTTTATATTACAATAACTCGCTAACTTCCTATATCTTACCTATATGGCACAGTCTTCATTTCCACATACTTCATATTTAAAATTCAAATTTTATGTTAAAATTCTTTTACATGGGAATATAGGTTTTGGGGGAGGATTCCTTGAATGCTTTTGGTTCCCAGCTGCTTTTTAGAGGCAACTGCTTCATAACAACACTATACCACAAATAATACTCAATTATCACTGCAGCCACAGTTAACACAATATCAAAATTAAACCAACATAAAAACACGACTGAAAAACCCAAAAGCAACACTTTGTGTTCTCACTGGATGGTGAGAGCAATAAGCATCTTAAATGATAGCCTCTTACCAAGAACTTTGCTGGGGTTGGTGTCTAAGCGCAGAATAGCCATTGCCAGAGGAAGTGTTAATGTGATATAATACTTTGAATCTTGGAAAGGTGGGAATTCAGGAAGAATCAAATATATCCTCATTGCCTCGACATCTGGTGGTGAGCTGGACAACTGAGGAATCAAAAAACTTTCAAAGCTCTTCAGTATCTAGAGGGGAAAAAAGACAAAAGGAGACAACTTATCCTGGATGATGGAGCACCTACAACATAGATGATGTGTGAGTACTTATGAAACAGCACACACAGCATGGGTGGACTTAACAGCTTTTGCTGCTGATACCTTAAAGCATTCCACAGAACAGGACTAAACTCATGTTTTTCCAAAATGCATAAATGTTTGGGTAGGTTTTCCAGGGATGTCTACGTTAGTAAACTCTTCCTGTTGAAGGTCACGTCCCTGCTTTAGAAGTCTAGTCAATTGAATTGCTCAGTCTAGAAACTTTGCTGAAATAGTTGCTTGTGTGCATAAAAGCACAGCAAAAAAAGACACCAAACCTTATAGCTAAAACTTTCCAGAAATAATTCTGTCTGAAGCAGACAGGTAACAGGGAAAATTTCACCTGCTACAATTCAAATTTGGCAAAACACCTCACAACACCTTTTTACTTGTGTTCCTCTCTGACACCTATAATAAACAGAGTTTCACTGTATTCTATAGCCCAGTGTACACAGGTCCCACTGCACATAAAACAGCATCAGCCTTAAAGAACAAGACCAGCCATCCATGCTGGTTAGACCACACTACAGAAAACAACTGCCTGTACATTTACTTTCAAGTACTGTAGATGTTACTGTGCATCTTGTTTATAACCAGATGACAAGGAAATCGCAGCATTAAAAGAGTGATTGAAATAGATGTTAGCAGCAAAATCATATGCATAATACTTAGCATGACTTACTTGCTCAGCAAGCAAATGTAACTTTATTACTTACTTCACCAGAACAGACTTCGCTAGGCAGGGACTATTACTCTGTGACTTTTAAGGTCCCATAAAGTTCACTGACGTTAGCGATTCTACAAAACCCGTATTCAGAAACCACTGAAAATATGGCCAAGTCCTCAGCTGGTTGTAACTAAATCCACTAAATATGTTAGATAAGCTGAAGATCAAACCCAGAGTAAAAACAAACAAACAAACAAAAACTATAAAAATTATAGCTCAAAAATGCCACAGGCAACATACACTATTTTATCTCACATCTCTGCACTCACAAGAAAAATCCTCTGAGTTAGAATAAATTAAACAACCAGAAAGTACTCAACTGCTGACACACAAGAAATGAGAACATAGCCATTATTTACAAACATACACAGAACTGATTTCAGCAGTCATTTCAAGTATTAAATGCCATGAAACAAAACATTTTATAAACAAATCTTTGAGACATTTTCTGAGATGGTCAAAATCCATCCAGGTCAATGGAGATGTATCCACTGATACCAAGATGGATCTGGCTTGCAGATTTAAAATACAAACCTTCCCTAAAAATTGTGCTGTTTCTTGCATGTTACAGAGTGACAATGCCTTTATTCCCCCTCTGAAGACCCAAAAACCTGTAAGTGCAATACCTGTTCTAGGAGAATGGAGTGCTGAGAGTTCATCAGCTTCTCAAACAGCACTCTGGTGGAGTTCAGATCAATCCCTGGGATCTTTGGACTGGTCTTAAAATGTTCATCGATTCTTTAAAAAAATCACAGACAGACAGACATAAGTTTAAGGAAGAGAAAACATTACCTTTATATTGGCATTGCCCAAGAGCAAGCAATGGAGGATTGACCTCCAGGAAATTAATCAGACTAGAAAGAAAGCAGAACTTGGAATCTTCTTGCTAAGGACAAGATGCACAGTTCCCCTTTCTGAACTCTTCTGGGCCTTGCTTAGATTTAGGATTCTTGCAGATAAACACTTCATCAAACTCTTTGGTTTCCCCAGAACTCCTCACTGACCTAAGAGCCTGCCTGGACAGGCCTGACTGCTTAAAAACCTAAAAAATACATATATATCATTTGTATCAGGATCATCTGTATTTTCTTCATATACACTTCATTTATTTTTATAGGAAAATCTAGTTTAATCCCACACAGTAAGAAAGGGAAGGGTGATATATAAGAAGACATTATACAAGGGAACATCAGATGAAGGCTTTCAAAACAGAACAAACAAGATTTTCAGAGTAGCTCTTTTGGCAATTCCACTCTCAAATTTTCTAAAACTAAACAATGATCACAATCAAACGGCAGCACAGTTGAGAACAGTCTTCACATGGTCTTCAGATGCAACAAATGTGCTGTCCTTTCTGCTACACATGAAAGGCTGTAATTTACACAGGCTACCTGTATAAGAGGGATAATGAAGGCTAGCCTGCAGAGGACAATGGTCCAACAGCCAGAACTAGTGACACTGAAACATCCTGCAGTCTAGCAGGTAAGTTACCTAGCTCAGCATCTGGAGCATGTGTACCATCTGTAGCAGAGACTCTCAGCACCATTGTCTGCAGTAAAAATGCACATAAAACTTTGCAGATGCTAGTAAAAAAAATGGTAATTGCTACAATTCCATTGACCTCAAGGATTTCCCAAGTATGTCACTACTCATCCGTGAGACTGTGTTATATCAGACACACTCTGAAGGAAATGGTACCTATTAAACATGGGATGCATTTGTCAGTTTGCTGGTGTGGCTGTAATGATGTGAGAAGTTAAACACAGCCTGTTGGAGTAGAACAGTTATTTCCATAACAACATGGGCACCAGGCTGGAAATAGCTCCTCAGAGTCACACTGCAGTACAGGGAGCTTCATGCTGTGATGGTCAGCGGTGGTATTGTAGCATGCCCAGTCACACAGACATAGAAACACTGCTTTTCTATCTAGCCCCGTGTACCACAATGCTGTACTGCAAACAGGCCTATATGGCATTAGCATACTGAAGGCATATACTATGATATTTCTATCAAGTGCAACATAAGGCTTCACATACAAAGGTACACAGTTAAATACAGCCTCACTTCAGTGTATGCTGGCTTCAAATTTTGTAATTCACTTGGTCACAGATCTTCTGTAAAAGTTAAGTCCTGCACTTGCCAAGACATCATTAAGGTGGAAAGAGAACTGCATTGAGGTGATCAAGTCATACACTCCACTCATTTCCACATTCAAAGGAGACATGGGACTATTTGCAGTGATTCAACAACTTGGAAAACTCAGTTTTATACCAACATGACTCAACTTTCCATATGCAATAGCATGCTGCCTTCTCACAAGGCTAGAGAAAAACCCATTGTACCAGCTGAAAAACGCAAGTATAATGAGTAACTAGTTTTCTTTTTCAAGTTGCTCTTGGAAAAGATTACTTCAAGATTATTCAGAGTAACTAAGCTCATCTTCACGTAGTTACAGGTCATTTATTCATTATATCACCATAAAAAATTCCTCCTCCACCACATCTTATGCTGTTACCTCCCCATCATTCACAAACACAGCCAACATAATCCTTCCCAACCCACAGACTCAGCTATGCCTATTACATCCTCGTCACCACCTATTATTAGTTACACCCATTTGAAACTCCTGCTTCCATAAGCAAAAGCAGGAAACTTTCCACAACTGATGTCACCTGAAAGGAAAGTGCTTCCATGATGGCCTGGATGTATTTTTCAAGAGCAGCCTGTGTTGAGGTACACCTCCACAAGCAATAGCCCTCACCAGCTAGCCCAGCCGGGTATGAGACTATTCAGATATGTGGCATCACTCCTTTCTCTTAATGTCATATTCCTATCCCTCTCTTTTAAAGAAGTTTATATTCATTTCATAAGGAAAAACAACAAACATGACCACTCCAAGGAATCTGTGCCACTTACAGTACACTCACCATGCACTTTCCTAGACCATTTGCCTTCCTTACCCAGCTCTGACCACCCACCTTTTTAGTGGACACTCTGTGCCCCAGTTTCCTGTCTGACCAGAAAAATCAAAGCCCATTGCAACAATGAATGAACAGATTCCAGTCTGCCTCAATGAAAAACTATAGTTCTTGACTCTGATACTTACTTCTTCTCCAAGAAGCTTCCATTCCAGCAGGCAGCTGAGGACAGTATCTGAACAACATTACTGTTTGCAGCAAGAAGACAAAAGAAAACAGAGATAGAGGTGAAACAGATGTCCCAGCAAATCTCTTTAGCTATCTTCCCTTCCTTCTATGGGAAACGATGTCAAGATCACCCCATCATTCAAAGGCATAGAGGTTAACTGGCTCATTCAGGATCAGGTAACACCCCTCTTTGAAAGGAGGGATGTTAGCAGTGCCTCCTTTCCACCTATTCTACCCTTCTCATGGCAGGCAAATGGGAGGAATTTAATCAGCCTGTTCACAGCTTCTTGCTGCTTTACATGAACTCTAAGCACATAATAACAACTTTTAAATCCATTTCCCACCCACCATTTGCAATATTCTGAAGCAGCCTTAAATTCCTCTGGTTTTGCTAGGAAGCTCTAACCTGGCATCCTTGTGACTGGCACCTGTACTCCCCTTGGATATGACCAAGAACCACACTTGAAAAGGCTGCTAAATTTCAAGTGAAAACGGCACGGAAGCCAACAAAATTATTTAAATAAAACTTCCAATAAAAGGCTTGTCCAGTGCCACAATACCTACTTGACAGAATTAGAACTGTTCTTTTCTAAAAGCTTTTGCCTCCAGACATCTATAGTTTCATCATTTATTAAACAGGTGTAACGTGTTTCATTTATGGTCCGGAAATCATCAGCAGGCAAGGAATTCTGTGAGAAGATACAGATTTCAGCAAAGACAAGGCTTGTAAAAACAATTCCTTCTTATTAAAAATCTCTGTTTTCTATATAAAACTGATAGCTTTCTGGGTGTGGTCTCTGAACAGGTTTGATCAGGAAGCTGCAGCACTATTAATGAGCCCAAAAGGAAAGGCACAGAAAGGTATAGAAAAAACAAGATCACCAAATACATTTTAAAAAAGAGGAAAAGAAAAAAGAAAATATAATTTCCTTAAATGTACCACAGCCCTTTTAAATAATGCTGTATATAGCTACAGGCTTAGTACATTCATTCTACAGTTATTTCCATGCCTCAAAAGTGTATGTCAAACACTTACTGAAAGAAATAAGACAGAAGGGAGAAAAAACATCATTCAGCCCACTATCCAGCTGATCTGTCAGAATCCCATGGTGTGTTCCACTGTCTTACACTGATCACTTGGACCCCATTCCTCAGGAGGAAAGCAGTCCCTTAATTCCAATCTGCCAAGGAAGTAACTCCCCTCCCTGATGATCAAACTGATAACAGTGTCAATTGCTCCTTGACATGACTCTAAAAGAAGGCACCTTTCATCCACTCCTACAAAGTTGTAAACCCCTGTAATAAATGCTATCCTTGGTAAGGTTCATAAGGCAGAATGGACTCCGAAACACCACCTCACTTTTGGGAGGTTACCACCAAAAAAGATGCATTGTGAGGGCTAGGACATGTGAACAGTCTTGAGAAAGTACTTCATTTGTTTTACCTCGTATTTGGAGCAAAGCACAAATGTTTGGTCTCCTCCAGAGAAGATATGTTTAACAATGTGATATTTACAGGCATCTGTTGAAGAAAGTGACACAGTTGTGTTTGAGGCTGATGAATGCAAGTTCCTTCTTTGCCCTTCCTCCACATTTGCACTGCCAGTGTCTAACACTTTACACTACAAGGAAGACCTGGATTCCTTGAAGGCAGGGCTGAAATCAGTAGGAACTCAAGCACTTCAGCACTTTTTTTGAGACATACACACTGCCTGGCAGGAGGGAAAAGCTGTAACTTTTAAACTGCAATGAGGTTTTTAATGAGAAACCAAGGCCCTCAGAAATCAGTATTAGAACAATTTCACGAAGGCTTAAGATCACCAAACGTTGAGCTCTGCCATGGTAAGAGAAAGGGAGCGGGCACACAGATTAACAGAGAGCAAGAGGTTGCCCATGAATTCCACAGTGCATTCAGGCCAGGGGAATGGGTTTCTTTTGTTATATCAAGCACTTTCACAGAACAACGTCAAGGTGACTTTAGACCACCATGGATGAAATGAAGTGATTTATGTCCATTTGTCACTCCAAATCATGCAACGTACATACCAGGTTTCCCTGAGAGTTGCCCATTGTGAGCTGCCCAGTGACCCTTCACAGGAGAGGGACACTTAACATTGCAAGTGTGCCCAGTTCCCAGCTGGCCTCTTGTTCCACAGCCAAATGCATAGATCATTCCTGAAGAAGGCACAAAGGCTAAAGTATGATGTCTGTAACAGAGACGGGTACAAAGTTTGGGCCATGTTTAAACAATTAAAAGAAAACAAACAAACAAACACACACAACAACAACAGCAAACGCAGCCTAAAATTTATTCTCAGTTCCCCTAGGCCAGAAGCTGGTGCAAACCACCATCTTCACACTACCACCAATGCTCAGTTTTTGCCACCTGATGGCACCAGTTTATGGGATGCAGCTCTTTAGGTGGAAGTGACAAAGAGCAGCCTGTGCCAGTACATGGCTGGTATTAGGCTCACAGACAGAACTAGCTTAGTCATTTGCTAACACTGTACATATCAAAAGGCAACAACATGGCACTAATGTTGCTAACTCTCTTTTCCTGAAAGAAGCTGAAAACTTGTGACCACAAGGGCTGCAGCTTTAGAGTCTGGCTGGATTATTAAGATAGAGAGATATCTTTTACCAGGTTATAGCACAGGCAACAGCCCCAATTAGAAACCAAGCTCCTTTGAAGGCCTTAAAATTCCCATTTGAAATAAAATTTATATTAACTTAATTTTGACACGTATGATGCAGAAGCAAGACTATTTCTTCTATTTACAAGAGTCAGTGTCAGCATTAACCTCCACTGAAGGAAAGTTTTTGACTGCACGCAGGACTCACCTGCCACAGGCAATCTGGGATACTTCACTGCCCATTAGCTCAAGAACTCTTCGGGGGTTCACTTCATCATTCATGGAGTCATGTCCCAGTTGCCCACAGGAACCTGCACCGAACGTGAACACCCCTCCACTCTGTTAGCAAATCAAACAGCATATTCTCCATTTAGGACCCATATCCCAGCAGCATCTCTCTGACTCCAGTTTCACTACAAGCCCAAGCTTAAGCAGAGATTGCTGGAGATTTCCAAAGGATTCAGAAGATAAACTTGGGTTCTGCCAATGCAGCTTCCAAATAGCTATCTTGCCACCCATCAGAGAGTGTCAGAATTATCTCCACGTATGCCTATAGTAGACAAGCTTCCCCCCACCGTTACCAGATGAGTCTGAAATCTCAGCAGGCTGAAACATGGTTGAATAGCACGATTTCCACAGTACTTTACACCCATCTCTGTCAGCTGCTGATCAAAAGGATTGTGACCTTTTTCCTTCAACAAGATCCACACTCTCTGGTCTTCTACAGTAGTTTTCCCAAAGGAATCCCCAAATCAGCTATTTCAATTCATTTTTCAAAGGAGAACACTGAGGCACCAACCAAACAAGCAATACCTAGGAAGTGGCAGGGCAAGGCAAGAAATGAACAGTGATCTTCCAAATGCTAGCCCCATTCTCTGTCTACTAAACTACATGCTACTTGGAAACAGCTGTAGGTTTCGAACTGTAAACCTCTTGTAAATATTCTGAGTGACTGATAACTTTTAACAGTCTATTCTTTCTGAGTTGCCTTTTATTCTAAGGCACAGTAACTCCATCTTCCAATAAAATGTTATTTTCAACCTCTTGGATATATGTTTGTTAATTTTTTTTTTGCTCAAAGCTCATTTCTTTGTGTGGTTCATCTGAGTTTTACTATTCATTGTCATGGATTACTAACATCTTCATCTTAAAAATAGCAATGGATCATGTTGGCAATGAATCTCAGAATAAATTATCACAAGACTTTACTTTCCATTTAGTTTCTCTTCCTGGTGTCAAATGAAATAAGGTACGTCAGTCTGTTCTTTTCTATCATTTCCTAGGAAACTAAAGCGAAACCATCAGGCAGGCAAGACAGTAGCCAGGGCTCCCAGGTTAGCTTCTTTACCTTTGTTAGAACTGCTGTGTGTTCCTCTCCACAGCTGATGTAAACAACCTTCTGAGACCGCAACAGCTTCACATGGCAAGGGGATTCTCGGTCTGTGTAAGACAAATGAAATAAATGAGCTGTTTCATAAAAATGATCCTAAATGCCTGAGTAAACCTCTGGCAGTCTGATTTCCAGACATGTTCTACAACTCAGATGGGGCACAATGGAAGCTTTAACAAACGTGGGGAAAAAAAAAAAACAGATCTTTCTTTTATTACTTCACTGTTGCTTTCCCCCTCCATTCTTAAAATATTTGCCCTGGCTCAGAAAAAAGCTGGGTAGAGAGAGAACACAAATATAGCATATCTTGTATAAACTCAATGTGTGCTTGCAGTTTAGGACACATGACTAGTGCAGGTGAACTAAACCCACCTTCAGCCTCATGCTTCATTCCAGACTCCTCACTGACGACTGTCAACATTTGTTTCCAAAAGCTTGTTTAGACCTTTTTCATACAGAACTATCCTGACATGTGCAACACACATGACAAGCTGAATCCCAAGGTGCATTTAAATAACTAGTCTTCCTTCTGTTGTCATCCTTTAAGATCCTCCTACTTGCAAAGGCTAATCTCTGCCAACAGTTAAATGATGCTTTTCTCCTTCACTATGACATTCTCATCATTACAAGTGGGTCTCCCAAGGATAAATACACTACGCAAAGTTGAATGTTTTACTGATGTAAAATAATAAAATAAAATATAATAATAATAATAATAAACAACAACTAAGCATTTCAAGGAGCAGAAAGCACCCCAAAACAGTTAGACAATAAGGGGAACAGCTGCTTACTTTGTACCAACAAAAAGCCCAGTTCCTACCTATAGAAGCTGTTCATTTTTTAAGACTCTCACCCAAGGATTTAACAGGTGCTTTTTTTCTGTGTAGTGAAAGGAAAATGGTTACATTTTCATGGATTTAGAAATGAGGTCAGATTTTTTTCATTTACCTTGTTCTACAGTTTATCACTCTGATCTTTATTTTGACTGGAATGACACTTCTTATCTCTACAGCATAATTGTTTAAGTAACAGTGCTGCAGAATACTTATGTTTGTAGATTTTGCTCATGTTCACTGAGTGTAATTCTGTCTTACCATGATTCACTTACCATAAATACCAAGTATTTATGACAACACCATGTACTGAGGATGAGCAGAGTATGATCTCTGGCAAACACAGTCCCCCAAGCAGATGCCCCTTATGTATTTATTTGATAGCCCCTGTCAAAGTAAATCTCTAATATACAAACTGCAGCATTTCTAATAGTGCTGTCTAACAGTGCATTCATTTGTCAATCTATGTGGAAAGAACATAGCTGCTCTTACACGAGGCCAGTGCTCTGGCTTACAAACAGTACGAGAGAATAGACCCGTAGCATTTTTGAGAGAGCACAAAATATGCTACAAGTCTTACAATTGTGTTTCATATTCCTAAAAGTGCAAAGCAAGATGAAATAAAGCATACTACATTCAAGCCTCCTGTGCTAAACTACAGTCTGGTTTTGAGTAATTGCTTTAAATACAACATGTTTCAGTTGGTAGGGTGGGTTGTCAAATTGCATCATTCCCTTATAGGTAGACAAAATGTGTACTCACCCATGCAAATTAAATTATCCATGCGTGCTGTGTATCATATCCACGCTCAGTAACTTGCCTAGATATTTAAAGCTACTCAGAAACTATGCAGAAAAAGATGAAGATGTTGATTTGAAACTCCAAAGAAAATCTTTCATTCATTTGCTCTTGCAAACAGTCAGAGTACACTAACAAGCTGGGGGAATTTGGGCTTTTCAGACTAGTGGTAATGTCATATCCGCTCTTGAAGCATAATTTATAAATCAGTCTTCAAGTCTGTTGATGGCTAGGCTTCACTGAACATGATCACCTGAAATAAAACATAGCCCTGGCCCTGCATGTCTGAAAAACCGTGCAACCGATAAACTAGACATTTTACAGTATTGAGATACTTTGTGTTGCCATCATTTTGTAGCACACAGATGCTTACCAGTCAAAAACATGTTGACAAACTAGGGGATGGGTTCATCTTGCTGTTCCACATGGAGAGCCTTTGCTCTACACCAACTTCAAACAAAATATAAACACAGTGTTTTTGAGGAGAGGAAGAAAGAATATAAGCACTTCCTTGGGTGCCTGCATGTTGGCACTCACGTTTGAAAGATTTTTTTTGACCTTCACTCCTTCACTCCCACTAACATCCACAAGGCAAAAAAAGGTGTTTTTGTTCCTACTAAGCACGAAAAGCCTGTAGAGCCCATCAAAAACTGTTTCTCTGCCCTCTCATCCCTAAGGAGCTGCTGAGGTTTATCCATCTGCTCAGTAAAAACAGACTGTCAATGCAAAAAGCCTCACTTGGCCAAAAAAGTCCATCCTTCTTTCACCTAGAATCATAATTTTAATACCTCGTTCATCACTTAGTCCCAGCTGTCCTGAGCTGTTCTTCCCCCAGCCAAACACAGCTCCTGAGAGAGAGAGGGCAAAACTGTGTGCTCCACCTGCAGCAACCTGAGCCAAAGGAATCCCATCAAGAGACTTGACACGTTGTGGACTGGCTTGGGAGGGACATTCTTTACCCAAGCCCAGCTGACCATAGCTGTTCTGCCCCCATGTGAAGAACTGGCCATCTGAAACAAGGAAAGAAAGAGAACAGTGAATAAAAGCTGGTAAACAGAAAAGCAAGTGTGTCAAAATGAACAAACACCAGTGCTGGGGGCTTCTCTCCCACCCAAACCTCATGATGGAAAAATCAAGCAAGATACTCTTTGCTAAAATAAAAGCCCTGTCCAAAGCCAATGGGTAAATGAACAAATGGGTAACACAGTGCAAAGTACAGTATCAGACTGCTGTAACTTAAACAGCGCAATGAAGAATGGTCCACATGTTGCATACAGAAATGTAAGAGCCAAGGATATTTTTGACACAAAGGAATTAACTCCACACATTTTTCTACATCAAGATGGAAAGCTTTTAAGTGTTCCTGCCATCATTCAATAGTGAAGCAGTGGGTGGTTTGTGTGTAATGTTTCCTTTCTTGACAGTATTGGCAAAATTCTTTAATATTCATGGTATCTGATCCATTTTATTGTCTCCAATTTGTCCTGAAAACAGTTGAGACAGGGATGACCTCGGTTTATTGTGCAGAAATAAGCAATCTTGGACACTGTGCAAGAACAACAGCAGAAATCTTGGTAACAAATAATGAATGTTACAGTACCTGCTGCCAAAGCCAGGCAATGCCAGTTTCCACAAGAAACCTGCAGTATTGTCTGTTGGTTCAGTTTCTTTATCAACCTAAAGAAGACAACGTTATTTTAGAATAATCATCCACAAATACAGTATAACCATAGGCAAATTTGATTTCCATTTAGGTATTCTAGACACCCATATAACCTGTGATTTTAAGATGAAGAGCAGAATCTTGGAAGTGATACAGATCCACGCATAATAGATGCAAATCTGTGAAGAGATTTAGACACTTGACTACCAACTCCAACTATGTTTACTGCTACATTTCCAGACATCTGGAAATGGTGAAAAAACTGTTTCTCGGTGTCTCTCTTACTATTCTTTTTCAGGCATTGACATTCTTCATGCCATCAGGGGCATAGCAGTTCCTATGAGTTACAGCACCAAAACCTCTTCAGTGCTTTGCACAGAGAATAGCACATCAAAGGTTCAAGTTATTTAAAAAAAATGTTATTTTTTAAATGGCACTATCACATTGGCACGTGAGCCCGTCCCTCTTTGTTATATCAGATCCGCCTGTAAGTAAAGGGCTTTCTTCCCACAGAGCCCATCAGCTCAAATGTGTGCTTTTGCAACTAGAACTCTTTTCCTTTAAATACTGTTCCAAGAATGACAGCCACCCTAGACAGGTGTCCCAAACCTCCTCTTCCTGCCCTGCACTGGATATACAGTGGTAACCAGAATAAGAGACAGAACACATCTATTATTAATGTAGCATGATACAACACCATTAAGTACAAAGACATCAGTTACCTCCATTATGGTGGTAAGCTGCTACCTACCATCTATGAACTGCTTCGGATGGAGGAGGCTTGGTGTCTGCCACTGGCCCCTGCCCCATCAAAACGTCCTTGCACTTAACACTATCAGTGCTCTGAGATAGGTAAGATACCTTAAGCAAGTGAATGAAGAAATCTGAGCAATTCCCTAAAGTTTCTGAGCAACATTCACTATTCAAATTGCAGTGGGCTGGTTTAGTAGATTTGCTGATAAGCAGAAAGTGCTAATGGGCAACACTGCAAGAGTTTCAAAGTTTACATTGCCGTATTTTTTCCCCCATTCTTGAAATGTGGCTCCTATCCCAGAGGACTTCCTAGGGAGGGGAATACAGACAGATACCACACAACATTTCTATTTTGGGGTCCTCCCTCATGTACCTGCTTGCTCTGTAGAAAACTGTCAGATTTTTCACTGAGGAAGCTGAGCATGCTCTGACTTTCTTCTCTGTGTCCCAAGCACCGAAGTCCAGGACCAGAAGTGCTGTCCTGCCCAAACTTGTCTGAATCCCAAGGGGACTTAGGGAACACTGAGAGGGAAAAGGAGGAACTATCACACTTATATTGGTACACGAGAAGTGCCCAATTATCAGCCCTTTGAGCGAGAGCAATGCTCCCACTGACTCCAGGCTGGAAGGAGAAAAACCCCTGACACAATACCTCCAAGTAGGTGCCTTAAGGAAACTTGAACCTCTTAAAAATTTACCTTGGCACTGTCACTGCTTCTTCTACAGTGGTGAGGCCCAACTGTCCATCGCTGCCCGCACCCCAGGAGAAGAGCTGGCCCTGGTCGCTGAGTGCCACGCTGTGAGACTCTCCACAGGCCACATGAACTATGTGTTGTCCTGCCAGGGCTCCAATTTGTTCTGAGGAAAACAAAAACCCCAGTCACAGGACTCATCTCACAGTTACATACAGACATCAGGTCTGGACAAATCTGTAGGCAAAGCCATTCAGATTGGTGCAATGATGCCCAATTTAGTTTTAAAACACTTCCTACAAGAGGAAAGCACCAGGCTTTACTGAAAACATGTAGCTGCTGAGCTTCTGAAAACCTGGCCTGTAAATCATAGGATAAAGGCAGGTACATGCCCCAAAGCATAATGACAGTCTACACACAGACAGCCTCACAGATACAGGGAATCGGGTTATTTAGGAACAACAAGACTTCTCAGATTTGATGTTTTCTAACTTAGTCTTGATGTGGGGATCGGCAAGGACTCAGAAGTTCACAAAACCTGTAAAATACATTTGACCTTCCACACCTCTCATGTCCAGTGAAGATAGGGTATCCAAAAAGCTAATCAATCCACTTGTCTCTTGCTTCACTACTTGATGCATGAAACCATGCATGTTACAACACCCCCAGTGCTAAGCTTGGAACAGGTTTGAACCTATCAACCTGTTCCTAGAAGTGTTTCTATCACTGTCAGATGCTCATAACAAAAATCATATAAAGGCCAAGAGGACCTTACAGAAGAANAAAAAAAAAAAAAACATTCCTCTGGAAGATTACCCACAATTTACTTTTCATTATCATGTCATGTTATGCAACTGAAAAACTGAAATAGGTTTGACAACTACTCTTAGAACATCAACAACCAAATCTTATTCATTATGTGGAGCTTTTACAAACAGACATGAAAAAGTCTTCTCTTGCAACAAAGCATTGGAAATGACACACATCTGATGGCAAAACTCCCCACAAGCCAGACAGAAGCAAAGTTGATGTTCTTTTTTCTTCCCTGAAGAAATATTTTGGGGTGGACGAAGAACAATTCACTCTGTAAGCTACAAGGCAGTGATTAGTTTTATTAAGTCCCCCTCTCATGGGGGATGGGCCAAGAATGAAAACCCCTGAAAAACTCATCTTCAGCCTGTAGCTTCCCAATTTATAAAAAAGGGCTTATACTTAGTCCCAGTGATGTTGAAAAGCTACACTACAAGATCTTCAGTGTCTGAGACTGCTGGAAGCACAAAGCACTCAATTATATCGCACTGATTAGGATGCACAGACAGTGAACGATCGATCACATTTTCTACTCCTAGTAAGTTTACCAGAGAGCCGGTATACCTTTTCTACACGTAGCTTCCAGCTGCTTGCAAGACAAGCTTTTGCTAGAGGATGTAGCAAAAACCTTTCAGCCATATGTGTACTGTGATGTACATGAACAGCACCAGATGGCTTCTTCTGTCTGAAATCAATGGAGAGAAATTATCAGCCCCGATGCTACACCTTCAGTGGCAACATCTGGATTTCTTCCCTAGTGAGAAGAAGCTGTTGCTTGGAAGAGTTTCAAGTGATTTCAGTCCTCTCGGACACATAGCCCAAACTCCTCCTGTCCTCCCCAGTTTGACAATAAGCAACTCAGAGCATTTGCTCATCTTGATTGGTTTTCTGCTAGGAAAGGGCCCACAGAGTCTCTAAGATAGGTGTCTTACTAGTTTGCCCAGATAAGAAATAGATGGCAGCAGAAACACAGGGGAGGGAAAAATAACTGTTGAAATTCCTCTGGGTTAAAACGTAGCAGCTTGCAAATCTGAGGACAGATGAGCCAATTTCTTTGCATTGCCATAGTTGTTAACATAGTCCACATCCACACTGAGAATGTCTGAGCACTGTGCAACCAAGTTCTAAAAATCAGAAGTGTGATACACAATGTTTTAATACACAAGGCAGCTGAACATTTAATCAGATACCAATAGCAACCTAAACTTCACCCTTGTGGTCCTTCTGTTCTCTGAGTACTGAAAAGACTTTTTAGTTGTTATATGAAAGGAGCTGAGTTCTTTCGTTTTTGGAGATAAATGATAACAACACATTAAGCCATACAGCAAGGTGACACTAAAAAATTATCACTTATGGATGCCTGAACCAACAGCCAAAAACTCAGTGAAAACCCTGCTAATGCATTCAACAGGTACTCCATGAAAAGGAGAAAAATATTACAGCCCAAATGTATCAGTCACCGCCATTCCATTAAGACACTGTACAAAAAGCACGTAAACCACAGTGGATCCCTAAACTCTCTGACAAGATTTTTATACATTTAGTAGGAACCTCCAGCTGACTGCTGATTCCCCACTCTCCACTGGCACATCCCAGAGATGCTTCTGCATATAGACATCCTGGCTGTATTTCTAGGCTGTGATGAGCTTCATGATTTCAGTCCTAATGAAGTCGGCTGAGCGTTAAAACACATTTGAGTGTTTCAGTGAAACTGGAAAGAGGAAAAGAGAAAAACAAGCTGCAGCACCTGAAATACTTGCAATCCAAAACACATGAAGAGAGAAGTACACCCAAGATTTCTCCCTCCACTTACGAAGGTTACTCCTTATTTTGTCAGCACTCCTTCAACAATGCCGCCTTAGCTATTCGCTGCTTTTTACCAGTATAAGGAGCACACGTACACTCAGCAACTTTTCCAGGAAACATCACCCTTCCGTGAAGTGTGGTGCTGCCACTTGGAAACTAGTAACTGGGGAGGGGAAAATCATGCTGTTTGTCAGGGCATTTTTGCCTCTTCCTCTCTACTCTACAGCACCCGTGAATCACCCTCCGATTTCCCTCTGCACACTTGCAACACTGACCACCTAGCTCTCTCATGGTCACAACTGCCATGAACAGCGTCTGGAGTCTGGAACCGGAGAGGAGGAAATCAGACTTTATAGACAACTTAAGCAAACATACAGACTTTCTGAAGCTATCAGGTGCTTCTAAAAATATAATCTAACCCAGCCAGTACATAAGGAAGCACAGGAGCCAAGATAGCTCCTGTGGCTTCATTCACACCACCTCTGCGGCTGTGGTTTGTCAGCAGTGACACCAGAGGACGGCTCACGGGGAGGGCTAGAGGACAGTTTCAGGAACACGCCTTTGTGACTGCAGACAGTCTCTGGCATAATTAGGCGCATAACACGTGCAACACGTAGGCAGCTGGAACCACCCTGCCTGACACTTGCCCCACCATTTTGCTGCCACTACCTCCCTCCTCCTTGCTGAGCCTTTCTAAGATGGCGTTACACGCTTGCTGTGTCTCGCCTTCAGACTGCGTGAGACTCTGCACACAAGGGTGTGGGAAGCGTTCTGCTCTGCACCTGCATAGCACACGAGCAAACCTCTCTGGAAGGCTGCACCCCCGCCGTGGTACAGCGGCCCTCTCCTTCTGCCGGCTGTTTTCACCCACACATGGTAGCCCATCTTATTCTCCACCTTCTCTTGGTATGGAGCAAACACTTTGAAATAGGACAAGCAAATATTTACATCAGCATGTAACTTCCTCTTACTTTTGACAATTGCAGTTTACTATATCCATTACGGACATCGGGCCTCGGAAGTCCAACCACAAATGTTGACATCATCTTTTCATGAATTTAGTGATGGAAAGGAACAGACCTGGACATTTTAGCAGAATCAGAATGCATGACAAGAAACTCTTAAGACATCTGGCCTTTCTCAGTTTCCACACATTGGTCTTTTACTGCTACACTTGCATCAGAAATCAGAATAGCACAAAAGTAGCCCAATTAGAGGGACTGACAACAGCAACTGATGCTTATAAGGATCTGATAATTCAGTTACACAGGAAGAAATGTAAATACATGCTAGACTCACTGAACAAAAATGGGAGGAAAAGTCAGTAAAGGACAAAGGACAAACTAAAGCAGGTGAGATTCAAAGGAATGCTGTTGGTCACAGGGGTAGGAGCACTGTCAGCAGGTTGGGGCTGAGAAGCTCTAAGTAACAGTAACAAGAATTCCGCAGTTCCCTTCTGTCTACAGACACTAATTCGGCTTTTTGTGATAACTGCTTCCCTGCACAACACATGGTACTGCTCACTAATTTATTTAGCATGGCTACTTGCAGGCTTAAATCTGAGCAAGGCTGGTTTAGTTACTAGCACTGTCTTCACTTTATATCGCTGCCTGTGGCCATGTCAAGGAAGGAACATAAGAGCAATAAGCGACAAGTTCTCACGCCACCTTGATGCCCAAGGAGCCCTACGTCATCCCGGGGGTCACTCTGCATACGCTTTACCAGCTACGCCCCTCACAGCTGTGAAAGCAGGCACCTCCCCTGACAAACCAAACCTCTTCCTCAGACATAGCCATACACAACTTTTCACTTTCCCACATTGCTGTCTTTTATCTAAGGATGTAGCCTCTCCAAGTGGCAGGCTGTCAGAACAGAAGTTGGGCTGTGACTTCTGAGAAACCCCCAAGGCCACCATACAAACCACAGCTCCAGGGCAGCAGCTCTGGCATGTACAGGATGCTCTAGACATCAGGGTCATGTGCCAAGGAGGGATGTCAGAGACGGAAGGAGAAACTAAGGACATGGTTTGTATGTACTGGATTTGATGCACTAGTACTACACAGTGTAATGCCATATTTCTGCCTGAGAAAGGAAAGCCACAGCAATCTTAAGAGAGTAGTGGCAAAGGTCAATGGCAGTAAGCAAGGACACCAGGCCAGGGAGAAGAAAGAACAAGTGCACTATAGTGCATAACACCCACACAGAAGTTAACATAGTCCTGTGGCAACTACTGAGACAATCTTATAAAGGCAAAAGAACAGGCAACCAACGTAAAACTCACAGCTCCATTTAAAAAGCAGCACTTTCATCTGCTAGTACTGCAAGGAAGAAAGACCTGTTCATTTTTTCCCTGCAGTTCTCCCCCAAACACAGTACCACTTCTTTCCCAGTTGCCTTAACACAGTCCCTTGCAGTATACATGCTGGCAAACCACAACAGCTTTAAGACTCAATGACCCAGGAACACCTCCAGCCTGTCCTTGGGGCTGTCAGTTGCTTCAGGCAGCAAATCACTTCCCCAGAAGGTAAGCTGAGTTTACTATTGTCCACCTGCTGTGCTCCGTCCTGCAGATGACTGCTGTACCAGTGTCCTTCCACAGCAGGTGATCGTGTCTGAGCCGAGGGATCTAAGTGAAGTACCTCCAAGTCCCTGCAGTACAGAGAGCATTACTGTATATACCACACGCACTGCAAGCAAGCCACAAGGGGTTTGCTCCACTTTTTGTAACTGAAAAGATGGCTAAATAGCACCTGTTCATGTTATTGGAGCAGTTTTTTTGTAACAGGACACATTTAGCCTTCAAAGAGACATTTTGTATTTTCTTCTAGAAGGAAGGCTAGATCTTTTATGTAGCTGCACTTGGCAGTCCCACCTGTGGTAGCCCCAAGCTTTGATAAAGAATCACGGAATTTCCAAAAGCACTTGGTGTGCTCCTCACTTGGTTCCTGTTTAATTCAATTCTGCAGCGATTTGCACAGGAGCAAAACAAAGCCACACATTCCTGAAAAGCCACACCTGTACAGTGCAGACTGTACAGCACATTCGTCCTTCCTTTCAATGACATCCCAATCAGTTTCACAAGTGTTGCTTGAAAATATGTTACTGCAAAGAAGTCTGGTGATTGGGAAAGGGAGGGGATTAACACACTCCTATTAAACATTTACAAAATATTAGTTATTTATTATTAGATTCAGTAACTTTCAGGAGCACAGCAGTTTGATGCAACTTGAATATCCCATCTTTTGGGATAGTAAAAAATGTTTACACACACAAGCCTAACCCCAACTCATAAATTCATCAGACAGGTTTTGGAGAAAGCTCTTCCTGAAAACGTTTGCTCTAGCAACAGTACTTAAGAAACAAAATGGAAAGTGTTGGCTGAAAAACTCATCTCACAGCTTGCTGCTGGATGTAGAACAAAAGCAGCCTATGATCCATGGATGCACTTCACTTTTTTGTTTTCTTCAGAAGACAAACTGGTTTTGTGAATATAAATGTGTCAAAAGGAAAAAAAAGTGTCAAGTACATACCACCATCACAGGGCAGAAGTACAAGTGATTCACGTGAACACTCAAGTAGGACACATATTAACACAAACCTCTGGAAACTTAAAAGATTTTTTTGCGTTTCTGCAGTAAAGGTGTTCAAAGACATGGAATTTAGTCATTTAACAGGGGTTATTCTATGTAACAGGCAAGTCAAAGCCCAAAGAATTACACAGTTCACATGGCAGAAGCAAGACCAGAACTGTACAGCGATGTTACACTGAAGAAATGCACAGAATAATTACATTTTCTCTACTGTAAGATTTGAAGTGCATTCTGAGAAAAGTACAGATGCCCATACCTCCATTTCTTCTTCAGGAGTTTATATAGGCAGTCACCTGTTTAAAAGGCAGGTCAGGTGTTAAGAGAGTAAGCATTTCTTCACAGCTCTGCTGCAGGAGTAGTTGTTTTCAGCTAGCAGCCTTAAGTGTCTAAATATTTGATTTCTGAGAAGAAAAAGTTACATACATGTAAGCCTCCACTCCGTGCACAAACAAGGGATAAAGTTGTCTCACATCCTTTGTGAAAAGCCTATTTTATGGTAGTTCCTGCCTCTTCTTGTTTTACTCCTTATGCAAAGAAGAGGAAGGATGACAACACAAACTGGGAGGAGTGGCTGATACACCAGAGGGTCATGCTGCTATCCAGAGGGATCTGCACAGGCTGGAGAAATGGGCTGATAGAAACATCATGAAGTCATGAACAAGGGGAAGTGTAAAGTCCTGCACCTGGGAAGGAAAAACCCCAGGCACCAGTAAATGCAGGAGGGCTAGCCAGCTGTTAAGCAATTTTGCAGAAGAGGAGCTGGGGGGACCTCATGAACACCAAGTTGAACACAGGTCAGCAACGTGCCCTTGCCACATAACGGTATCCTGGGCTGCATTAGGCAAAGTACTGCCAACAGGTCAAGGTTGGGGTTCCTTGCCCTCTACTCAGCACTGGTGAGGCCACACCTGGAGTACTATCTCCAGCTCTGGGCTCCCCAGTACAAGAGAAACATGGAGCTACTGGAGACAGTCCAACAAAAGGCCATGAAAACAATGAAGTGGCTGGGGCATGTCTTCCATGAGGAAAGGCTGAGAGAGCTGGGGCTGTTCAGCCTGGAGAAGAGAAGGCTCGGGGGAGATCTTATCTCTGTATATAAATACAGTGAAGGGAGGGTGCAAAGAGGACAGAGCCATGCTCTTTTCAGTGGTGCCCAGTGCCAGGACAAAAGGCAACGGGCACAAACTGAAACTCAAGATGTCTAGACATCATGAAACACTTCTGTACTGTGCGGGTGACGAAGCACTGGCACAGCTTACCCTGAGAGGATGTGGAGTCTCCCTCCTTGGAGATCTTCAAAAGTTGTCTGGACATGGTCCTGGGCAACCAATCCTAGGTGGTCCTGTTTGAGCAGGGGGGTTGGACCTACTGAGGTCCAACCAAGATGACCTCCAGAAGTCCCTTCCAACCTCAACAATTCTGTGATTTTGGGAAGGGAGAAACTAACCATTCTCCTACCACTGTCATCCCACCTGTAAGTGGCTCTCAACCTTATCTATTCAATGCAGCAGCCATGCCTCCTTATCTGTGACTTGTTCACTTGCATGGCTGCTTCCAACAAACACAAGCCCCGCCACTTCTCCTCTACTCCTGAGCAAACAGAGCCTCCCAGCTGGCTTCTCCCCACCAAGGAAGAGGCTAAAAGAGGAAGACCCATACAGACTGTCCTTACAAACAGGTCGCACATCTGAATTCTCAGCTGTTACACAGTTTATGACTAACAGGCATGCCACAGTGAGCACCAATGTTTCTGGTCACTTTAGACCCGTGCTGAAGTTCAGGGCAAGTAAATTTACATTTGAAAAGCAAGGCCACTGTGTTCAGAGAAATCCAGGTGATGTGGATCATGTAGTGAGACTGGATACAATGATATTTGAGATTGGACATGATATTTGTAGCCCCTGAAGCAATGAGCAGATAGATTCCACACTGTAAAGAGGCAATACTACCCTGAACATTTGCACCCAAACGGGAAATTTGGTTAAAAAAAAAAAAAAAAAAAAAAACAACCTGGGTTTTTGTTGCTTTTTNAAATTTTGTTAAAAAAAAAAAAAAAAAAAAAAAACACACCATGGTTTTGCCTGCTGTTTATTACGAGAGGAAAGGTTCAAGGCAAATTTGGTACCAGACACTTTTCTGTAACTCCCTTGGGACTTTAATTACCAAAGCCCATTTTTTTTTCCCACTAGCAGAAGTCAAATGAGGTCTGAATGAGTTGCAGAGGACAAATCTCTAGAACAGAAAACAAGTTCAACATCTCAGAGACTCAAGCATGTTTCTAAAGCTTTACAAATGGCTAACAATCAGCTAATTATTTCACACTCCTCTACAATTTAGCACAAATTCCACAACAGCCTTTACCTTAGGTACCTGGCCCTAGCTTATGTATGCACATTCAGATAAAACATGCTTTTCATCATATAAGAATCATCACAGGGAGTCAAGACATCATGACAGACCTGAAGAGAATCAAATCTAAGTGAGGTTACAGGGCTAAAGAAGAGGAAGCTTAGATGTACAGTTGGGGAAAATAAATTTCTTGTTTTCTTAAACTATTGCAATACAGAATTATCACTTTCCACTGGAGACTTAATGCATATTAACACCTGATGATGCTCAGGAAATTGATGCAAACTCAGACTGATTTTGCAGAACGGTGGACTTAACTCTTTACCATGAAGATCTCTGAATTGATTCTCCTAAATAGTAAAATCAGGAAAGGGCACTTCCAGAAAAGAAATCTCTGTCGACTCATACTCATTCAGTGGACCATATTCCCTTAGTAATCTCTGTTCCCTGCAGTGGAGGGGCACGAAAATCACCTCATCAGTTGCCATCCTATCTCTGCATTACATCCACAAGCTCAGCCAATGTGATAATAAACAATCTAAAACAAATAAAACAAATTAGCAAGTGTCTTTCATTTCAAAAAGGTGCTCTCTAAAGGACTGCTCTAAGAGGAATTACTGAAACAATTCTGTGCTCCTGTTCAATGTTTTTGTGAATAGCATGAATGAGAAGCAAAACTGAATAGTATCCTCCACGTAAATGGGAGGCAGAATAACAGGAAAAACAAATTAATTATTTGGAATAAGTAGTAAAGGGGGCCAGAATCTTCAAAAGCACTTACTGCATATATAACAACTCTTTTGCCAGTTTGTCATTAGTAAAACCTGCACGCTTTTCAAGGAGAAAAGGGTTAGATCAATGTTGAGTGCATTGCAGAGTCCTAGAATTTTACTCATAAGCAGACATCAGCTTGGGTAATAAGTGTCTCTGATTAAACAACATGACCACATATTCTTAAAAATACTAACTGAAGCTTTTAACATACTGGCAGCGTAAGTCTCTCACACACAGACACACACACACACACACACACACACAAAAAAAAGCATGAGAGATAAAAGCAAGCTTCCTCTGAGCACAGACCTGGGCAGCAGGACGGAGACCACTCCACCCCTCTGAAGTCATCGAGACTTTGTATACAGCCTTCAAAAGGTGCTGACCCCCTGCATGTCTTGATGTTATTCTCAAACACAACCAAGCCATTCTACAGGCCATGGTGAGCATTTTTAAAGTCCTGAGGGGGCTCTCCAGAGGCTGCCTGGAGGGGACAGTCGGACTTACGTCACAGTCTCTGCCAGAAGAAGATGCAGCTCACTTCCAGAGCTGGGCAGATAAAGGCCACTTTCAGCTGCCCTAGCAGGCTAGGCAGAATCAAATCAGTAAAACCAAGGGACCTCAGGCCCACACTGCCCCGTCCAGCAGAGGCTGGAGAGAAGCAGCTACAAGGATCCCAGTTCTATGCACTTCTCCTGTTCTCTCCTTCAGACACATGCTGGCAGCCTTCCATCATCTTCAACAACTCAGGACCCTCACTGCCACACATACCTCTCCCCTTCCTATCAGACATGGCATCATTCATAGATTCACAACTAACAGAGGGTAAGAAAGATGATCTTTGGCATGTCTTCCTATACAGAAGGTAAAAGGTTGTCTTTATTCTGTGCAGACAAGGTAAGGGTGAAAGGAGGATTCGTTCTTCTTGTTCCTATTTGCAAAGAACTAAGAAATTCAGTTCCCACTGCCACAAGTAAAAGCAGACCCACACGAACCATGTGCAAGATGGGACTCTCCCCCAGTTAGTTTGTTATTAATAAAGACTGCTGTGACAGTTAACCATGAGCTAAAAAGGGAAGCTGTTCCTTTATAGCACATCCCTCCCACCAGCCATCAGCAGAAACTCCATCACATCCATATGTGTTTCACCACGTGTTGAGGGAGAAACATGCATTTTCGCAAGGATGGTCACAAACTCCTCAGAGAGCAGCACTGCAGAGCCTCTCTTGGAATGAATGAATGAAACATGTAGGATAACTGGGAGTTGGTGTCATGTCTCAATGACAATATCTTAATTTAAGGGGTAGAAGACAGGTATTTGGGATCAAACCCAGAGAACTTGTTTCAGTTTCCTAATCTCTGACCCTTCTCTACAGCCATAACTAAAACCAGGATTACCTGCTTGCCTAGGGGTCTACACTTGAGCATTCAGGACTCATGAATTCCATTTCCAGCTCTGATCATCTACCCACTGAGAAGCCTTTATTTTATCATCTTACGCTTGTTTTATGTTATGAGTAAATAGCAGGCTAGCCTGAAGATGTTTCTCAGAGTACATGTCTTTACAGCACTTCAAACAACGGTACTGAGCTTCTGGGACCTCTTTGCACTAGAGCCATGCAGCTAGTTCAAGGACTTGCAGGATGAAGTACCATTATCCGGTCAGACAGAACACTGGGCATGGCTTCCTTTTACTAGGCATCTCTTCTATTCCAGGGCCTAAACTTACAAGTTCTCAGAAGATGGACAGTGGTTGTGCACAGAGAGGACTTAAGCACTCCTAACAATCCCAACCTCTTTTAGTCTGGAAACCACTTGTAGGAAAAGCAAGAGGTCAGAATCTAGGTCAGCTCCTCTAATCCTGCATCCAAGATCTACCACCTCATGCTTGAGAGAAAGGGACA
>VXAA01002715.1:167810-195286 GCA_013399115.1 Anseranas semipalmata | reverse complement strand
GGCGGCTCCCCGGGCAGGGCCGTTCGGGCCCGGGCCTTCCTCCGCAGCCAGGGCACGGAGCGGGGCGGCGGCCCCGGCCGCCGTGTGCGGGGTCAGCGGCCGCGCTGAACATTTCGCGTCTGAGCTATGCTGGGCGAAGGCCTCAAGGGAGAGCCAGCTTTCCGCCGCGTCACGTTAGGCGCTTGGATTTGTTAAGCACGAAATAGCGCTCGTTAGTAACGACAGTCAGCTCCTTTCCCCGGCCTCTTTCATCTTGCGCTTCGCATGGCCTGTAGGCACCTGACGGGCTCGTTTGCGTAGGCACTCATGCATTTTATACCAGCCTTCAACCTCAGGAAAATATTTGTGGTCAAAGGATTAATCTCTGGGGGGATAGAGTTTAAAAAGAGAGAGGTCAATGAGCAAGCAACTAAATAACTCCTGAGTACTCATTTTCTGATTTTAATGCTGTCCTTTAAAAAAAGGCTGCTGTGTGCCACCCAAGGAATGGCTGCATGTCAATCACCTCCAAGCACAGGACCAGCACAAGAGCAATGCACAGGCTGGATCCCATTCAGGCTGTCAAAATGACAGTCAGTATTTGAGCAAACCATGTAGAGGATCTTTGCAAGGATGCAGGAGGCACAAAAGGGCACTGTTTTTGTACTTAGCATGCAATGTGTCACATATCAGATACAAACTCATGTTCTGTATTTGCATGGTTCATGCATGTTGAGCATGAAAAAGTTGCTATTGTACAATTGCATCTCTAACATAATATCTTCTATATACTGTGTTACAAACAGCTTCTAGAATAACTAAGTGTATAGGGAAAAAAATTTTGGTTTGTTTTTATTTATTTTGTCGTCTGGAGATATCTGTAAAAAGTCAGTGTTTCCCTTTACACTCAGTTTCCTCTGTCTCTGAGTAAACAAGGAGGGGAAGACATCAAACAAACAAACAAACAAAAACAACAACAACAACAAAAAGAGCAAGTGAAGCCCGGAATTTGTCCGAGGGAGGCAGGAATTTGTTGCTTAAACCTATTGCTAACTGGCTACGTTTCGAGCTTACAGAGAACTTTCAAGGCTGGTTCTTCATAAATGTGTGAAGTAGTAAAAACACCAAAGCAAATTGTTTGTTCCCACGCACTTTACTGCGCACAGCTCCCTCTGGAGGCTGCTACCAAGGCTCATCTCTTCGTAAGGGCTCAGGTTTGATTGCACCATGGATTTACCTCATCTGTTGTTTTTCAGGCAAAATCAGGCAGGCAAGGGTGGGATCTACATCTCCCTGCTGGCTAATGGCTGCCCTGGGAGGGTCTATGGCAAGGTTAGACCTTCACCAGAGAAAGAGAAGCTCCTTCAAAATGATATTGAATTTGTCCAGAGACCAGATCTGAAGATATCCAGAGACGCCAAAATCTGCAGTTTATCATGATTTCCAAAGCGCCTCTCTCCTGCCCCAAGCAGCTAAGCAGCTGTCCAGATCAAGATGTGTCAAGAGCCACATGGGCAAGCATGTGATGAGGTCTCCTGAATGTTGTGGTAATACAAATTTTTATTCATTAGAGTTATCTCCACAAAGGTAGTCAGAGTAGCAGCTGTCACCTGCCCTGCAAACCCTTTTCTGCTAGGTATTTTCCACCAGAGTCCTTCACTGTGTCCTGTTGGCAGCCTTCTACTACAGTGGGCCATGGGGCTATGCAGAGGTAGTGATGCTGTATGCCTAGTCAATCCTGCCCATTGTCAGAGCTTGTCACCAATACGGACCTGAGCAGTCCTCAAACCACTCCCAAGACAGCCATGTGACAGATATCCTGGCCCTTGAATAGTGGGGGTGAGATTTCAAAACCTTCACCATCTCTGGCTACCAGTCTTCCATGCCAGACTCCAAATCTAATAATGTAAAGCCCTGGCAGTCCCCAGGTTGTAGCTAGGTTGTGTCTTGCACCTGTTACAGACCTCCAAGTCCTAAACCCCACCTGACTTCCTGCAGCAAGTTTACCATGGCACTGTGTGCCTGGGAACCACGAGTGATTCAAGAAAAAGTTTTATCTCTTACTCCGCAGCTTGAGGAGGTGAGCAGGACAGAATGAAGGGAGCCGAGTGGCACATGGAGGAGGAAGACTGTAGCTAACAGAGCGCCCAGCATGGCTGTAGCCAGGGTGCTGCTCTGTGATCGTGTCCCAGTCCTGAATCCTGACAGAGGTGAAGCCATGGCAGCAATAATGAAGAGCTGTGCTGATGACCAGGCAACCACACCATTCAGGCTTTTGAGGACGTTCAGGTTTCTGAAGCCTTGGAAGTCCTCTACACAGAGACATCAGTAAAGTACTGATTATGCTTTGAAGAAGTGTTTTCCATGCCAAGACGGTAAAGCAAGCTGGGGCAGGAGATACCTTGGCATCAGCACATAGTAGGATCACCTTTGCTCAGGGCTGAGGCTTCCTGCAATTGTAAAACAGCCCTGTTTGACTATCCAAGATTTTTTAGAAGTATTTACATAAAAAAGTAAGGTGACTCAGGGCAGGCAGAGGGTGACCAGGTGGGAGCAGGCTGCAGTGAAATCCTGAGGGACTGCTGCTATCTCCAGCAGGTTACACCCTGCCCTGCAGCAAAAGGCCTCTTCTCTGCAGTTGAAGATGCTGCAGAAACTCTAGGCACCAGAGAAACTGTCTTCATATTTGCAACCCTCTTGGTTAGGGTCTCTTTTCTACCTTAATCTGGGGTGGAGGCTGGCTTAACCTCTCACTTTAACATATCTTTATATCATGTGTTCAGGACAGTTCTTGTCCCTCTGTTATCAGAGGCAATAAACCAGACCTCACTTACAGTGTCAGGATGCAAGATGTTTGGCCCTGGCATGCAGAGAGATTTCAAACCTGCTTACATTTCAGAGAGATGGCCACTGGCAGGCACCAAGTGATACCAGAAAGCCCATGAAGAGGCTGCCCGCCTTTACCAACAGATGCCTCAGAGAAAGACCAGCCTGAGGGGAGGAACACCAGCTGCAGAGTACAGCACCACAAGGAGCTACCTACCTGTGTTGGCCACAATCTGTGCCCCAGACATCTGTGCCAAAGCTGTTGCTGGTGCGAAAAATCCCTCTGTGTGGCCATTAGTCTCTGTGTTGCTCTGGAAGCAATGAACTCTTCTGTATTTTTTCTTTTCAGCCCTTTCTATGCCAGGGAAGAGATTTTTTCAGAGAAGCTCAGGAAGATTAGCCAGGGATAGGTGCCCTTGCCGGCTGCCACCAGCCAAGGTGAGGTCTCGCTAACACCCATGGAAGTGGCATTTCTGCGTGGTGTCTGCTCTGCAGCAAATCCAGCATGAAGGCCATCCCTAACACTCTTCACCAGGCTACCCACTTTGTTTCTCATGTCTTACAAGCTGCCTGGGTGTCCCAGGGTGTCCCAGTCACACTCACACCAGATCCACCCTGACTGTATCAGCTGCTCTACAGGGCTCTTGCACATCTCTACAGGTGATGTTCAGATCAGAAGAGAAGTCTAAAACAATTCCTGCTGCAGGTTCAATACAGTTTTGATACCTGTGTAAAGCCTTTTAAACTCATAGCTGGGTATCAGGCTCACTCACATTGTATTTCTTTGCATATTTTATAATAAGCACTGCTTGAGAAAATGTAGACACAGCTTGGTGCTCAGTCATTTCAGAGTATGACAGTGCTCTACTCTGCTCTTTTTTTTTTTTTTTTTTTTTCTTTATAAAAGCAGGGCTTATTTGAGGACAAATTAAAAATAGCCTTGAAAGTTACTTTGGGATTTAATCTCCCATGTGCTGTTGCATCATACATGATAAGGAAATTCCTTCAGGCTCTAAATAAGCCTATTATCATTTAATCTCTGATAGGTTATTTTGAAATCCAAACAGAATATATCTTTTGTGCACTTGCAGAGCACAGAAGATCACTCTGGATTTCCAAGCACTAGCAGAAGCTTAGAAAAGCATAAAAAAAATAATTAAAAAAAGAAAAAGAAAAAAGGAATGAAGCAGCCAGAAGCAGGTTGGTAAAGAGCCAGCAGCAGGCTAAGCTGCGACAACAGTCATCATGGTGTGGCAGCACCAGCCAGGGGTGGGATGGGGACCCTCAGATTGGTGGGGATGGCGCCCTCCGATGCAACAGCTTGGGCTTCTGCCAGTTCCCTCAAAAGTACACCTGCAGCAGGGTGGTGCCTTTCCCAGAAATGATTAATAAAACATTTTTCATGTAGTTGGAAAAAAAGACACCTTGAGTAGATCCCATTGACTGTTTTTAATTTGTCTTCCCCATGGTGTCCTGTCTGCCCCAGTCAGGTAGGGGCCAGGGGTTGCTCTGCACAGGCCACCACTTTGTCTGCCAAGCTCTTTTGAAAGCCTGGCTCCTGGTTTCTCTTTCTGAACCTAGGCTCAACCTCTGGACCTTTGAGGAAAGCAGAGGAAGGTCTGGAGGCACCTTTTTGCTCTGAGACAGGCTGTGACAATATACAGGGAAAGGCTACTGGAGCTGTCATGTGAAAGCTCTGAGCAGTGTCCTTTGAACTGTCCCCTGAGAAGTAGTATTAAAAAAACTAAAATGTGATTTTCTCTGCAGTCCCTGTACATTTCTCATGTGTCTTCAAATGACACATTTCCAGGTGTGACTTGTCCTTGCACTGTGAGTTTTATCAAATGCTTCAAACTAGCAGCATTGCTGTGGTACCCATCCTCACCAAACACATCAGTGAGTCATGCAGGCAGCAACAGGATAGTTCCTCAAGTGTTAATGGACAAGCTGACAGTGAAAGAGGTTGTAACATTCATCTTTTGCAGCTTGGGAGTAGAATGCTTTATTCATCACTAAAGTGCACCCAGCTCTGGAGCAGGGCACTGCGTGTAATGCACAACACAAAATCAAGGCAGAGGAGGTGGTGAAAACTTGCCATCTTCTCGCTCTAGATTTTTACATTTGTATAAAGCATGTTCTGCACCAAATGTAAAAGACCTTGACTTGTTCAGCGTGTGCAGTGCATCTGTTTGAAACACACTTATATCAGCCTTTGACTCCTCTTGTGAAGGCCTTGCCTATATGAACTAGGACCACAGGTATGAAAATTTAATCAATCATCATTTAATTTAGCACAGTAAAAGCCTTCTTTACATATGTATGTCCACTGACACATTTAACACACCAAAGGAAAGGAGACTGCTGAAAAATCATGGTTGCTGTCTCTCAATATTTTTTTTTTTTTACATAAAGCAAAATATAGAAAAATACATATTCTGCCTTTACATCCTGCCTGACGTTGTCAATATCCTGCCAGTGTTAAACAGTTTTGGCAATGAGCTTCCAGCAGTCCTGCAAGCCTCAAGTTCACAAGGTTCTGTGGACAGAGCTGTTCTGCAGGCCTAAAATTCTATTTTATTTAATTGCCATCCATCTTCTTAGAAGATGTAAAGCAACACAACAAATATTATTACACAAACTAATAAAAAGTCCATTAATGCTTTACAAATACAGCTTTAGACAAAGTCTACAAATGATAAAATCCTCATCCTAAGAACTTCTCTCAAATAAGTCAAAGACCATATTCAGGTAAGTACAGACTGCCTCTTCAACTCACAATTTGAAGGAACAAGTCTCCTTAGAGTTGGTTGCTCTCCAACAGAATCCTTGACTAATACAGATGAAAATGTTACCCTAGCTCCCTCTTGTAACGATGACTGTTTAGCATACACTGGCTGTGTGTTTGGTAATGCACAAATCACAGAAACCCTGCTGTTGAAAACTCAACCAACTAAACAAGACCACAGCGTGATTAGGATGAATATATATGTAAATATACTTGTTTACCAACTCGCTTCTTGCAAGCATGTTAAATAGGATTCTTTTTTCCTAACTTTATAATCTAACAATCAGGCATCTCATTTAAGCTCATTTTTATAATCAATATACAAAATCAGTGAATATACACACTCAAGTGTTTATAAAGTGCAGTAACACTAAGGCAGGGTAGAAACCAGTAAGTCAGTTATCAAGAGGAAAACTATTACAGGTAAGACAAAGACTTGTTTTCTTGTTTGTTCTTTAACATGCTCCTGACCAACAGTTAGCGCAAGCCAAAACCTTCACAATGCTCTAAGGCAAAGAGGAACTTTTCCTCAAGTATTTCTTTACTGCTGTACCTGGGGAGGAGCAGAATGCAGCTGCAGGTATTGGCATGAGGATATAAATCATCTGGATTTTCCCATTTAGGATCTTCAATAGAAAATTTAAAATATTCCAGTCCACGAGCAGGGATTCGATCAGATCCTGACAAAAAAGCTAAATGAAGGGGGGGAAAAAACAAAAGCAAGTTAGGAAATGAAAAACAAACAAACAAACGAACAAGAAAATGTTATCAGAGGATTAAAAACATGAAGGAAAATCAGTGTAAACATATGGCTTTTTCCATAAGCTAATTATTTTGTGTTGTTGAATTTGTACCTGAATATAATAAAGTCTCTTGCTGATTCATAATAATTATAAACCTTCTTTTACTTATATAGACTTTGTGGATGAGAAAAGCTAGCCCAGGTTTGATCTTCTACATTTAAAAAGGATGAAGTAGCTTCTGTGATCCTTTGAGAAAGTTAAACTGCTTGTGTCAGCATTCAAGTTGAGGCCTCTGACCAACAGCTGATATCCACAAAAGTAAAGGATAAAGTAATTGCAAGATTCAAGGCTGTCAGATGCATTTAAGCAAGCCTCCAGGGAGGTGAGAAGGGTCAGAACTGTGTCTGTACTATTCTTTGTGGCTTTCACTAGAAAATTGGGGAGAAAAAGCACGTTGAAAAGCAGTTTGGAACAACAGTATTTTTCACATACAAGCATCTAAGCTTGTCTTGTGAGGGAGAGAAAAGGGCTATAAGAAAGTTTAGAATGTCTGAATATACCAAGAAACTTTTTCTTTTTTTCTTCCGGGAGCTTGTGAAACACAGTCCAAAAATTCTTGATGGTATGATGTGACTTTCTGTAGTGTCTGTACATCACATTCTGTCGAAGAGAGAAAAATAAAACTGGCCTTGCTATTTCCGTTTTTATTTAAAGCAACAGTTTATCTGATAAATTTTATAATCCTGTTCGTAGATGTTCAAATCCTCTTAATGTCTGGAATCTACTTGTTGATTGTTTTTCAAAGATTCACATGACAATCCTTGAGCTACAGCTTGATTTTTATTACCCTTTATTCTTGTACCTGGTGTGGACTAGAAACAGACTCAAAACAATGATACAAATGATAAAAAGAGTCCCTTGAGCTACTATTTTTGTGCTCCAGACCTACGCATTCAATAAAACAACAGGACAGAAAAAGTTTATGCTCAGCAAACAGCTTGTGCACAACAGCAGAAGGCCACTCTGCTTGTATCCAATACCTTTTTCAGCAGATGCCAGTCATATTCTCTGTGTCCCAGGAGAACAACCTGGAGCTCAACAGGGAGAAACATCTTCCAGCTTCTAACTGGGCAGCCTCTTAAAAAACCTTGCATAAAGTCCTCAAATGGCTTCCGCACTGATTCATTGAATATGTAATTCACATACAAGTCAACAAATTCCTTCCTGCAAAAATATTTTGATTCAAACAAGTAACACAAGAGGTGATTTTTGAAAAAGAGAAATACATAGAACTTTCTTGCCTATTCTTTACTCCATTTGACCTGCTTTACTGTCAAGACTCTTTACTGAAAACAGTCATCTGCATAACTCAGGCCCGAGACTTGCTGTGTCCTCTGTGCTGAGATTAATATTGACACAATACCTCATTGAGAGATTGCTCCTCTTCCATTACGTACAAGATACATTTCGTATATGTAACGAAGCAGGAAAAATTTTGCTCATAAAAAAATCTTATGGAGGTGTACCTGTGCCTGGATTTCTCAGACAAGTTGTCTGTATTTCCCTGAAAATGTTCAGGGTTATTTTATATATTTGTTAGGAACTTCCCCGATAAGGCCAGGTATCCCTGTGTATGCCAATGCCAGGATGTCCAGGGATCCCTGTCTTATCCACTGCTTGCACAAACAGCTGATGTCCGGCACATATGCTGCACAAATAGCACGAACTGAAAGCATACAGTTTATCAAACTGAGATGAACAGCACGATGTTGGTGCTCAGTATTTCCTAAGAGTATATGGGGATGGATATAGATATGATATTTCATATACTTAGACAACAGGATAAGAAAAATAAAACTGACCTGTTATGCTTAGTGACAGGAATGTTGGTACCATTTTTTTTAAGCTCAACCATGGAACCTCCTTCTTCCATTTGCTACACAAATAAAGGAAAACATTGGATGCTATAGCTCATATATGCCTATCACATACATATATATAAAATACAAATATATGTATTATTCTTTCTTTCTGTAGAGCTTGACATAGCACTTTTGCTAGTTTGAGTTTACAGACAGGTTTTTATGTCATTTGCAGTAGGATACTGTCTTGTCTGAGTTACATGCATGGCACGTAATGCATTATCTGAAAAACACAATAACATCTTACCTCAAAAGTCATGTGCAGGCTCTCAATCTTATGCTCAGATTCTTCATTCAAAACAGTTTGAAGATTCCTTTCAAGAAAAAAATGGGGAAAAAAATAGAGAAGAGACATAAAGACAATTCATTGCACTCTCAAATTCTGCTGAAAAGCATCCTTTGACAAGCAGTATTTAAATGCATATGCTCACACAGAACCTTCATAATGTGGCCCTAAACTGATCTATATGCTTCTGTTTCACTGCTGCCATAACTTGAGGGCAAATGCCTTGATTGCGAAGGATTCCAAGCAAGACCATCCCCTGTGGGGATTTTACACAGAGAAAAATTCCAGTGGCAAGGGTGCTCAGACTACAGCTTTATCCTTCCAAAGACCATCCAGCATGGAATTATGTGTGCATCAGTGGGATGATCTGGGAAAACTGTTTTGTAGACCAGTGTCTCTCAAAGTACTGCTGACAACCTGACATTTCAATCCACTGAGGGCTCTTCTGGACCTCGACACAGTCACAAGTTCTAGAGAAGAGGTTCTCATCAGCTGTTTATAACACTTGTGTGGAACGCTGGGCTTCAGGGACCTAGAAACTTTATGCTGGTGGCAGCAGCACCTCTTCCTGCAATACCTGCCTGAATCTCCTTCCTTAGCATGTGGAAACCCTGCACATGGGTTCCCAGATTTGACTTGACTGCAGCATGGATTAATACTGTGCTTGTGCATAATGTCTGGCTACTCTGAAATCATTATGGAAATTGACAAATTTTTTTAAAAAAATTTTCAAGTCCAAACTACAGCTTTAAGTATTTATGAACCGTGTATTGCTAGCGTGGACTTAAGCTCACATGGAGTGGAATCCTGACCCTTTCCAAAACGCAAGACTTGACTGTTTTGCTGATGCCAGCATCTGTTCACGAGCTGTACTCCAGGCCCAAGGGGCCTCCTTGGAAATGCTGTGGTTCTTAGCAGCTCAGCAATGGCAAACATCATTGCCACGGGTACACCTAATACTGCTTTCAAGATTTCCGTGCACATTACCAAGCTAGGAGACCTGCCTCAGCAGTAGTTTCACAGCAAATCAGGAAATTAAGAATCTCACAGCTTAGGACATTCCTCGCTCGTACCTGCCTACTGCTGGCATCAGCTCCTTCAGATCCTCCAGGGTGGGTGCGATATTCAGCATCTTCTTGAAGAGAGCGCTGGGGAAGGGGAAGGGAGCCAGGCATTTGTTATACAAGGCCATTCCGAACAGGGTCCCAATCAGGACAAAAGTGTCATCGTGGCTCGACTCCTAGTTACACGTGAATTTAAAAAACAGAGGGAATTATAACTCGCCCTTTCTTGAAGAACCTTCCCCGCGTCCCGGGGCTGCGGCGCGGCCGAGCTGCCTTACCTGCCTGGGGAACCACACCAGCCCGGAGGAGAAGTGGCGGAAGGCACCGCTCTGGGGATCGCAGAAGGCCCTGGCAGCGATAACGAAGAGCTCCCGGGACAGCCCACCTGCGTCCTCTCCCGCCTCGTTCGTGAAGTGCACCTGCCGGCGCGGAGACACCCGTAGCGGGGCGACGCCGGCCGGAACCCCCGTGCACGCACCGCGGCGCAGCCCGGCGCTGGTTGCCGCGCGCACCGGAGGCGGGCCGGGGCCAGGGCCAGGGCCAGGGCCAGGGCCAGGGCCAGGGCCAGCCGCCGGAGCCGTCCCTGCTGCGCTTCTTAGTGTGCCCGCTGTCCAAGCGACCGCTGAGGTGAGGGGGGTGGCCCCGGGCCTGCGAGCGCAGCGCCCGCTACCCTGAAGCGAGCGAGAGGAGGTTCCGCAGGGCAAAGCCGGGCTGTGCGCGCCTCGCTTGCGTGTGTGTGTTTTGTTTTTTCCCTGACTTGCTTAGTTGCCTGCCCAGGTATGAAGAATCTACTAACGAGCTCGTCAACGAGGAGCTGGGCATCGCATACCCCATCATCGATGGTATCCCGAACATGATCCCAGAGGCTGCCAGGACCACGCAGAGGAAGCCTCCAGCCGAGGACCCGAAGCAGCCCTGAGCACCCACCGGGCCACAGCAGTAAACTGATGGCTGGCGGAGGCGTGCTGCCCTCCCTGCCCACGCTGACTGTGCTTGTTCCCCTCCTGTCCCTAGCAGGGCTGTTTTACTCAGCTGCTGTAGATGAGACCTTCCCACAGGGCTGCACCAGCACAAACAGCTTATGTTTCTATAGTCTCCTCCTTCCTATTACGATACCAGTTTATGTATTCTTCCACCTGTGGACCTGGATGGGGATTAAGCTTTTTAGGCACAACTAGTGCAATGCATTTGCTAACCCCTGGGCTTTCTAAAGCAACACAGTTGCTCATCAGGTATTGCAGTTGATTTGAGAGAGTTCCCTTCTGGCACTAGTGACCATCGTTGCTTTCCTAGTGGTATCTGCAACTGTATGAAGTCCTCTGCAGCAAGCCTATCACTTAACTACTGCTAAGCAAGATAAAGAGGAGGAATAACAAGAATAATCCATTCATTCTTTCTAATACATTTCTTCAAGAATGTTCTGTGTTCCTAATGGCACTACTGAAAATCTTCTAGGTGGTGGTCATCTTTACTAGAAAAGACTGCACCCTGACTGAAATAACATCTTAGATAATAAGCAATGACAACATCTGGTGGTACGAATCTCTCTGAGTCATGGGCTTTAATTTCATTTATGTCTTGAACTGATGTGTGTATTGAAATGTATTTGTCTGACTGTCAGAAGAATGTAAAATAAACTAGGCTGATGTTTAATAACAAACCTTGTGTTAAAAGAAGAATTTTTTTTTTTTTTTTAGAAAAAGATGGGCAAATGACAGCATTGCTTGCTGCCCAGAAAAGATGTATTTGTGCATCTGGGGGTTTTGTTAGGCAGCATGGCCTACAACATATTTCAGCATCTGTTTCGGAGCTGTATGTCCCTATGCTATTTGTTAAGTGTATCCGAGTGCCCGAGTTTGATAGCCATGCTGGGTCATGTTCATTAAAGAAGCATCTTCTGACAGGTTAGAGGAAAAACAACTTACTGAGCCTGAGATTTGGTAGCCAAGTTGGCAGCTACAAATGCTATGCATGTATGAGTATCTTTCCCCTTAACACTATCTCCTCTTCAGTATCCCCAGTATACAGCAAACAGAAGACAATTCTGCTAAATACTTCAACCTTCCCTGTTCCTATTTACAGCAACGCTAAAGAATGAAGTGACAGAATGTCCTTTACCTGCTGAAAAAAATCAGAAATGTAGCTCTAAGTTGTAAACGTTGTGGATCTTAGTGTCTATTGGCGAGATACTAATCAAGCAATCAAATTGACCAAACTACTGCTGCGCAAATAATGCTGTGATGCATAATATGAAAGGCAACGCGGAGAAGAGGTGTATTTGAAGGCTGACTCGAGCTAAAGTCCAGCTACTTGTTGCGGGCTCCTTGTACAATCAGTGGAAAGAGGCTCATCTACAGGATAGTACAGAGCACAAGCCTTATTTCAGATGTAAAAAAACCACCCATTTTAGCTGATGCACTAAGGAAGGGAGAAGGGAAGGTAGCTGTAGAAGCTATTTGTGAATGTTCTCCTAGAGGTATAAGAAGGAAAAGCTTTAACAGCTCTGGCTGGCAAGAAAGCTCACTTCGGAAGAACCAGATTTGGGTAACATACTGCTGCACAGGTGTGGTACCAAACTGACAGCCCTTGTGTTAGTGACAGAACACAGGCATGTGGTCCCTGAGCTGAGCTCAGCTCTGGATAGGTGCTTGGATCCCCCATCAGCCACCTAATTGTTTTTGCAAGGCAGGGAGGGCTAGCATTGTAATATCTGAAGAAAATCTGGATACCAAAACCTCTGTATTGGGAAACCACAGATAAAATCACAAAGAGACAGCAGCATTATAATCAGCTTTTCATCTCTCTTGGGGGTACTACCCTCCATTTCCCTTCAGGCAGCATTGCTATGAGAGAAATGGCTTTTGTGGCCATGTCACTTGCTGGCCTCTAGTGCTTACTAAAAAAAAATGGCCACCAGGTTTTTCATGCATAGCAAACTAGCCTAGAGTCTTTAAAATCAGCATAGCAGTAATAGTAATGGACTTTGCCAATTACCAGTTTCCTGAGCAATCCTATTACATTATCCTAAAGCAACTTCACAGTAAATAGCACTTCCATTTGCATTTAAACTATGCCCACAAAGCTTAATGGCTATCTGGAATAAGAATTTAAGATACTACCCTCACAATTCACTTTACATCCACAGTGGAACTTATAATACTTCAGAACACTGCAGTAATGTATTTAGAGCTAACAAAATAATATATTCTGATATCTTACTTTTAAGATCTTCTTGAATTGCTCATTTCCTGCTTTTCTTAAATGATCCCGTATGTCATGCAGAAGGTATTTTCTTCTGACAGGAAACAAATACTGTTCTTGGAATAGCCACCCTAGCTGTTGAAGAATGAAGTAATGATTTGTAAGAATTGTGTTTCTCCCTTCTAAATTGTAAAAAAATAATAATAAAAAAAAATTGGTCACACTTACAAACCAAATGGGCTTGTACAGAGTGTTGCATTCAATATTATGAATCATGATCTTGTCTTGCATGTCAAAGATGTATGGATATTTGGTCAGGATCCCTAGAGTCTTCTGAAATGTAACCACCTGAAATCACAAAGAAGAAAAAGATATGTTGATTTTCACTTGCAAAATTGGAGTCTAGGGGTACATATAGAGACTTAACTGCCATCCTGTATTTCTGAAACATGCCTTTGATGTGTACGTGAACACTATACCAACAGAGGCACACTTCATAAAAGAAGCTTCTACACACTTCCATGAGTGGGAAACTCTGACAGGGAGGCATCTGAATTTTTGCAGAACTGTCTGTGCAGGCAGACACTTCTGTTACAGTGCCCCAGGAAAAAAACAGTGATTTTAATGGCATCTTCCATACTTGAGTTAAACCAAAACACATAGTAAAAAGGTTCTGGACACCCAGGTTAGATATGTTGTTGTTAAAAGTTGTCGGTTTTATTATTCATAATACCAAAAGTAGGTATCAGTATACAAAATAATCTAATTCAAGGTGTTACACCTAGTTGCTAGGCAGCAACTTAAGGTAAATGTCCTATTTGACTTGTAGTTCTGTATTGTTTCTCAGGCCTCCTCCTCTGTTCTGGTTAATCAGTATAAAATTGGTACATTAGCAATGAAAGCTTATGAAAGAATTAGGCAGTTGACCTGCGAATTCCAGCCAAGTTGCCAGAAAACTGTTTTTTGCCTAAGAAAGCCCCTAACATCCACGTATTTCCATTTCATGCTGTTTCCTGTGACACTGGTTGCATTTGATAGCTAATTTTCACTCCTTGGTATCACTGAGAATCATTTCACAGAGTTTTATTATTAACACTGCTTTGTTTTTAGATATAAGTAAATGGAAGTGCTCAATAGGGTTTTGCCACAAAAATTCAAAGAGACCTCACAATAATTCCGTTAAATAAATGGGATAAAATCTAGAAGTATACAAGAATCATAGCAACCATCCTTCATGATGCTATTTCATACTCATTGCCAGTTTGAAGCAAACAGATCTGCTTGCGATGTTGGGAACAGCTCTGGCTCTCAGAACCAGGGAGTCATCAAAGGAAAGGCACTACTGTAACTGCTAAAATACTGAGATTGTAAATGGCTTGCATAATTTAGGACAGCTGGAGGAGTGGTAAAATGCACTGTCACTGGGGTAGAGTTTCTAGTTGACTTCCATATACATTGATTTATTAAACAAAACAGCAGAATAAGTGTTTTGTACTGTTGTAAGATTTTATACTTACGTCTACTTTCATGATCCAACACCATTCGATAATCTTTTTCACTTCGGGCATATAGAAGTTGTTTTCTTGTAATCTGAAACCAGCCCTGGTGTTCAGCTGCATTGACAGACACAATATGAAAAGTGGCAGCAGAGCTAGTAAGCTATGCATCTGTACAGCAGGACAGGACTAAGGGGTAACAGGGTTCTCAGCAGAAGTAGCTCTGAGACCCTGCACAGAAATGGAAGTATAGAAACACTACAACATTATAGAAGCGCTCAACAGTGACAACTCACAGAAAACCATGCAAAAACTTGCAGAAAAGTGATTTTCATTTACAACAAAGACCCCCTACCAGGACTCCATCATGAAAGGTATTTTTTCACTTTGTCTGTCATGTTGCAAAAGAATCTGAAGTTCCTCATTCACTTTCATATTTGTTGCCTGACAAAGGTCTGATTTTTGGGGGGACAGTGACCATGTAAGGCTACAAATGATATTACTGCTTACTGAGGAGTACCGTCCTGCACTTTTGAGTTTTATCCAGTGGATAAATAGATTCAAGAGTATTAACTTAGAGGTCCAAATCTGCATTCTCGGCCAAAAGCATACTGAATTCTGGAAAAAAAAAATTATCGTCTCTCTCTGATTCACACTGAGTGCACGGTTGAGCTCTTCCCTTTCCTAAACTTTGAAAATCTCAACAGGAGAAAGGATGACTTTCAAGAAGAATACAGCTATTGTTCCCTCTCTTCCCCTTATTCATATGCAGCTAAGCATGCTCAAATTCTTCTGTCCCAGAAAATTTCTCACGTAACAGGCTCTTAAAGCATCATACAATATTGCTGTAGTAGCCATGCTGTGCCAAACATGTGGGCTGTCATTTAAATGCTGTGAGCAGTTACTGGGGTGAGGGATCTCACTAGCAGGAAGTGGAACGGGCATGCTATGTGACGGACAACATCCATAGCTCTGCACACATCAAGGAATGCACTCCTCACTGCAAGCATCCCCTCCCCACCTGGGGCTCTAACGTGCTTCAGCTCTTCATTTCTGTAGACAGTCAGCCAGGCACAGTTCAAGAGCAAGATCTGGGGAAGATAGTGTGGCAATACTAGGTAGGTAGTGGGACAACTCAGCTCCTTCAAAGCCATGCTGGTGCAGATCTAAAAAGATTCCTGAAGCAATGTCAAGGCACCATGTTTCCTTGTCAGAAGGAAACCCAGAAAATTCAACAAAGAAAAAGGATTAAAATATTCTAAATCACACTGATATGTCCTATCTAATCAGGATCCAAACACTTTCTCACCTGGTAAAGAATATGCAGTATTTTCAGAGTCTCATGTAGTCTCATGAGAGTCATATGCTCAAAGAGATTTCTTTGCAACACTCCGTCTTCCCCCCAGAATTGAGACAGAGTGTTCTGGGAAACCCTCTGATATATAAGGACCAGCTTCTTGAAAAAGAATGTTTCTAGATTTGACCACAGGCATTCTGTAAATACAAAAACAGCTAGTAATATATCCACCACAGGTAACATGTAAATAACTGCAATTTCCCGATGAAGTTGCATTTTCCCTTCTTATCAAATGAACTAAACAAAATGCTTAATTTCACACTATAAAAATTAGTAAACCTTAGACTGAGAAACACAGTTTTTCTTGTGTCTGCTTTTTCTGTAGTAGTCCCTGTATTTGCATTTCTACCAAAAGCATTTCTTCCAGGCTGAACTCTGGAAAAAAATACATCAGCAATACTATCTCTTGCTACACAGCCCAGAATGACCAAACATTTAAATCATTCAATTCCATTGACTTCAAATGCTACCAAGAACTTGCAGGTCCTTCTGCTGGAGCCTCAAGATGGCTTTTGCTAGCAGCCTGAGAGAACGGTAAGAGCTGTCATCGTCTCTCTGCAGAAGGAAAGGCAAGATCAAGTAGACTCTGAAATTTTCAGGTGAGATGGGAGAGGAAGACAATGATGGCAGCAAATTCTCAACCTCCTTTTGCACCTTTAGGGGAAAAAAAAAAGAGACAAAGATTAAAAATGCAATTGTGTTATGACAAAATAATCTATGAATTAGGTTGGCATAGAATTTCTAAATTTCATTCACAAATCTTCCTTCACACACTGGGCCAAGGATACTACCTTTAAATTTGACTCCTGAATTAGTCAGAGTTTTCTGATTGATTTTGGGTAACTCATTCATCCATTTATTTCCACCAATACAAGAAAGACTGTGAAAATTCTGCCATCATTACTCTTCATAGACATAGCCTGTCACCTTTTTGGAAAAGGACTTGTTCCCTGCACTATGACTTTCATAAAATCTCATCTCTCCAGGATATGGCTTCAGCAGGCACAACAAACAAACTCTTCAAGAAGTTTCCTGAAAAGTTTTTTTTTTTTTTTTGCTTTGTTTGTAAAAGATTGGGAAAACCTAAACCTCTGAGGAAAATAACAGTCAGATCCAGAGCTCCTTGGTGTCTGGGTAGTAAGAATTCTTATATCAAATCCTTACCTCCTGGTAGACTTTTGTCTTGTTGCTGATCTTCTTATAAAAACATAGCACTTCTGCCATGTCTACACCTGAGATTTCTTTGGAAGTTTTGAAATGTTTATCTCTATCAGAAAGGAAAAAAAATCAAACAAATGAGCTGTTTTTTATTACTGACTGAATAGTGAAGCATCCTAACATCAGAAAATACTTTTAAAAGTCAAGCCCCAACTCCAGCGGGTACAGCTTCATCCGTTCTACAAAGATGTTCTCACTGTGGTGTGTCCTGATTAATATCCTGTCCTTCCCGTCTTGTGTAGCGATGCAGTGTTAATAACAGGCTTCCCGTATTTCACCCTAAAACTACTTGCACTTCAGTGCTGGGAGGAGCTATTATGGACTCTTTGGGAGCTGTAATATTGCCTCATGAGATTATCATCATCTGTCAATTGTCACTATGGGACAATCTAGTAGAATATGAGCTACAACAAATTTTGGTAGGAACTGGGTGATAAAAACTTAATTTTCATTCAGGCTTTTCCTTGAAAATGCAGACTTCCTTCTTGCAAATTCAGATGCAACTACTCTTCTCTACATACATAGCTTAACATTTTATGATCAGTTTATATGCAGCCAATTTTTTTTTATGTCTAAGTCAGCACACACTACCTTTTCTCCAAGAAGCTTCCATTGATGCAAGCCTCAGATGAAAAGATCAGTCTGATACTCCTGAGTAAAAAAAGAAGAAAAAAACAAACCAAAGCCAACCCTTTCAACAAAAGCACTAATTCCTTTTTTAAATTCTGAAAGAACAAAAACTATATGTACAAGTGTGTCTGCACATAACCATGTAAAACTTTTCTTAACAGCACCGTATTGAGAGCATTGCAGAAGACACCGTTTTTGAGGATTTAGTGATCTTTGGAAAGCCATGTCTCCTCTACTGTGCCTTGTACTTAGGGCATAAGCACCCCTTACATTAGCATGTGTAGCTGCTGTAAGGGAACCTTATGACAGAGGTAACATCCCAACCAGTCAAGAGAAGACGTGGTTTTGTTTGTTATACAATGTAAAAGGCACTGCAGCAGGAGAGAGAAGGAGCCTCTCCACAGATGGGACCTGTGCCAAGGGGAAATTCATTTCTGCTGCTGCATGAAATCTGGGTTCCCAGCTGGGACATAAGATTTACTAAACACCAATATTCCTGGTTCTATTCTATCTCACTAAAACAGCTTCTTAATCAAGCATTTGCTGTTGGGCCTCTCCTGTTGAGATCTGGAAAGAACACTCTCTCTCCCTCACCTCTCCCTCACCTTTTCCTCCTGGTGCAGAACAACCACTTTCCATATGGCCCAGACCATACTAAAACTGCTCAGAGAAACATTCAGATCCAAACTGGCCAAGATTTTTAAATGCTTAAAATCAGCACCTGGAGTCAGACTTTCCTAAAGAAAATAACCTCCCACATAAGACCTGAAAAAAGAATACCTAATCATAATTTTCACCCATAAGTGTTAAGCTTCCCACACTAGTATATGCCTTTGGCTTTTGAAAATGGGGAACTAAAGAAAAGATCACTGATTTTCAAATGCTGACATACAAAAAAAAAATCTAGCTTGGGTACTCTGGATCACAGCTTTTGTGCAAGGACTCAATCTACAGACTTTCCTATCACTGGTTTAACTTGTCAGCTCCTCATCAACTTAACAACCAATTCATGCAATGAGAAGGATTAGCTTCCAAAACCAGGCAGTACATCTGCTCTGTTCTTTCAAAAGGGATATCAAAGGGCCGTTGCTTATGAACATGTGTTTTTCCTATGCAAAAATTAAGTAAGAAGTGCTGGTACAAGATCTGGTCTTGGCTAAATTCTTGAACATCAGTTCTTACAAGAATCTTCAAAGAATAATAATTTTTAGGGAAAATCATGTGTCGGGGGAAAAAAACCACAAGGGTTCTGACTTACTTTTTTATAGTTTCCCAATGTTGTGAATTGCAATTAGAAATCCATGCATCCACTTCTTTTTCCTTCAGAGTGGCAATTCCATTCAAAGGATAGGAATTCTGTATGAAACGCATGAACATGTGATGAGATTAAAGGTCTAGCAGATGTGATTCTTTTTTTCAAGTCAATCATTACAAGAACATTTCAGCCTAAATATAAACAAATTAATGGTCATCCACCCTGACCCAGATGCAGAAAACACAGAACAGATATATAATTGCAATACAAGTCAGTTTCTGCTGTAGGCATTCAATGAACCGCAATGAGATATATCTTAAGTTGGAGCATTAAAAGCAGGATGGAAAAATCAAAAGCTTCCATCAGTATTGTGAACAATGGTAAAACTAGAAGCCATAAACAAGTATGTACATACTCTTTTCTTCAAGCAAAGGACAATATTTTCCTTTCCTTCTGCAGTAGTTTTAATCGCCTTTTGTGACATGTTGTTTTCTGTGAAAAAGTGAAAAGATTTTCAAACAAACACTTGAAGACAGAGTCATTACTACATAGAGTTCAGTGCACAGGCATGGCATATTAAAAAAAGCTCAGCCAGTACTCAGACAGTAGCTGTCTGTCTAAAAATGTATTCTTTGTCACCATTACTCATGATGATAAATCAAACAGTAAATAGATTTACACATTGTTAGACTGTGTTGGGATGATCAAGCAAGCATGAAATATAGTCTAAGCCACTGGAAGCCATCAGCTTTCCAGTTTAAACAGGAAATCAGGAAAGCAAACACCTCCCTTTGTCTGATCTGAAGAAATCAATACAGATTGTACACATTTGCAGTGGTCATTACCCTGACAGAATTTTCCATTATCCACTGTTGAATTGACAGGAAGTGGTATCAACTGATTAGCCTTTCTCTCATTTCCCAGTTGTCCTTCTTCATCAGAACCAAATGAATAGACTTTGTCCAAGGAGGGGACATAGACCAGGGTGTGCTGTCTGTTCAGAAAAAGAAAAATGGTCAGAATAAGTTAATACCACTGAGCTAGTCAGAATAAAATTTACAGATATGTTTTCAGAGGAGGTAGCTGAGGCTTGTCTTTAGAAGTCATGACAGTCCAGCCATACAGTCCCTTTTAATGAAGTCATAGGACCCTTCCTTGTATAAACATTCTGCAGTAAAAAAATACAGATTCAAATTTCCTATACTATCCCCTGATGCTTGTGATTTACCCTGGTTCCACATACAAAAATAAAGTGTTATGCCTTGCTAGCTTCCTTCCATTTTTTCCAAGTGCAACTTCAACACTGCTGAGCTTGATTCAAAACCCCAGGAAAGTCAAGAGACTTTTTCTGTCCCAGTTCAAGAAAGGCAGAATGAAACTGGGTAATTTTCACTATTCCTTGGTTCTTTCTGAGGACACACCCAGTCTTTTGAAGTAGATGGGAACTCAGTGACTTTTCTGACTCAGCCTTTTGACAGTCTTCTGTCCTTTGGTACCCGGTACTCCCTTTGTTTATTGGAAGAGCAAGAGCCAAGGGCACTTGCTGTTTTGTGCAGCCCTCTCCCCCTGCTTGGCACTGGCTGAGGGTTCTGCTTTCACAGGGGTTGTGGCAGGAGGGTGGCTTGTGCGTTTTATTAAGGTACTTTCTCACCTTCCACAGGCAACCTGCGAAACTCTTGCTCCCCACAGCTCTGCTACCACACGAGGTGTTAGTTCATTCCGGGTGGAGTTGTGACCAAGCTGGCCAGCCCCTCCTGCTCCAAAGGTGCACACCAAGCCATCCTTGAAGATGAAGAAAAAAACAACGGGATCACTGCATTATTAATAGCATTCAAATGGTCACCATCAAGAATGAGACCCAGCAAGACACAATATGTTACATAGGCCTTGACTCAAAACATCCCCGATTCAAGTGCAGAGTTCACTTCACATCAAGCCTAACCTTACACTGTTTTATGTCCAAAAAGCAATTAAAATCCTGAAAATAACTCCCTGTTAAGATTTTTTTTTTGTATGAGTAAATCCTAGTGAATGAGTTATTGCTCACATTTGCTCACAGTATGCTATAAAAAAGAAGAAAGTATGTCCAAAATGTACAAAGAGTTGAACTGCACCTCTTTGCCCCAGGATTCCCATTCACCATCTCCCTGCAAAAGCGTTCATGCAGCTGACAGGAATCTGAGCAAAGGCCATTTTTCCTACTACCACAGTTAGCATGCCTTGGTGATCGTCTCCAGATTCTGATGGAAGCAGGCGTTGCCATTCCAATTTCTCTATGTTGAGTTTTAGCAGTGTATCTTTTCTCCCAGCATGAGTTCTCAGATGCTGAGTTTCAATTTCAGACTCACCTTGGAGAGAACTGCAGTATGATCTGCCCCACATGAGATAAATACAGTCTTCCAGTGCTCTAATGCTTCAATGTATGATGGGCAGTCCTTGTCTGGAAAAAAACATACAGCATAGCTAAGGTGAAAACGTTAACAGGGTGTCTCACACAAATAAAGATTTAGAAAATACTTTTTTAGCATTTTACAGTCCTATCTTACGGCAATTTATATATTTATGACTTGGTTTCGAGTTTTCTACCCTCCACTATAACATGCTCTTTCTCATAATGTTCTGTCTTGTTCATAGTATCTTCTCTATTCTGTTACACTAGGTCTGAAACAAAATGCAGCACTTTCATATTTGTTTGCCAAAAGGTACTTGGCCTCAAAATATCTGATTTTCAAGGAGTTGGACATATTCATATCCCAGTAACTTCAGGTTCTGTCTAGCTAAGGCAACTCTATTCTAGCCTTCTAGGTTTGAAGACACTGGGTGACTTTAATTCTTCTCTCCCCTCGTGTTCACAGAAAATTAAAGAAGGCAAAGAGGTACAAAATTAATTTATTTCATGCCAGACTGCCTGGAGAGATAATAGGCCTGGAAAGAGACATATGGTTTTATGAGCCCAGGCTATCCACTTAGCCACATAAAACGATGACAAATTCTCTGTAGAGATATAACCCCTAAATCCTTTGAGCCTTTATGCATTTCCTGGTCAGGATGCAATAGCTTCGAAAAAAAAACTTACCCAGATATACTTTCTTCCAAAGCCTGTACTGCCCACTGTGGTTCCAAAGACACTTGGCATTCTTGAACCTTTCCTATGTCTGCAGAAAGCTCACTGACCAGGAAAATACCTTCCTACTGCTTTGCTCTCAGACTGCTTTCTTTTCATACCTTCTGTGTGTCCGAGTCCCAGCTGTCCAAAATTGTTCTTTCCCCAAGAGTACACAGCTCCAGAGAGTGACACAGCAACGCTGTGAGCTCCTCCAGCAGCAATCTGAGCAAGTGGGATGCCCTTTAGTCCTTGGACCAACCGTGGTATGTGAGCAAGTGTGACTTGGCTCCCCACTCCAAGCTGTCCATGGGCATTCTGGCCCCAGGCAAAGAGTTCACCTTCTTCATGCATGGAACAAAAGAAAACAGCTTTGTGTCATGCTTCCCTTGAGTCTTTGTACTTTGGGAATGAGAATCAGTGCTGTTTTCAGAGATCAAGCTCCTAGGTGAGACCACCATCAGTAGCCAAATCTCCCTGTGTGCTTCTGTCCCCTGCAGCAGCAGTCTCATGCTGCCTACATGACTCATCACAGCAAGAATGGTGCACAGGGTGCTACCACCTCTAAAGCCATACTTTCAAGAAGCTTCCAACCAGAGAAGAGCTCAAACTTAAAAATGAGCAGGTCTGGTGAGTGTAGAGTGGGGCAGCCATGTTTGCTCTCCACAACGCACCTTTGAGGAGGGGTAGAGCTAAGGAATTGGAGAAAGACAGAGCTGCAGGTCCCTAGGTGCTGGGAAGGAAGGGCGGTGCTGACAGAACGCACAATTTGTGTCCCCTATCCATTGCTCATTTCTCACTGATGGTGTCACTAACTACTGGACATAGTTCAAACGCTCCCTTCTGAGCAAGCCTGTCACATGGGACTCCCATTTGGAGGTGAAGTGTGCGTAAAAGAGACTACCTCTGGACAGTGCCATGGAGTGATGGTCCCCACAGACTATTTGAACAATATCTCGGTTTCCCAGTTCTTTCACCAGCCTACAAAGATAAGGAAAAAATACCAAATCAAAATAGATGCTGTGCCATGAGACAAAGGAAAGGAAGAAGATCCTCTGCTCACCATGTCCTACCACATTTAGCAGTATTTATGTACAAAAATATTGGTCATCTCTCAGTTGATTCACTGTGCTCTTATACTAGCCTCCTTCAGCTGCACTAACCGATTTGCTTGTGGTTTGCACCAGAGGAAGCTAGAAGAGAATAAGGCTCATCCCTGGGCAAGTTAACAGAAAATCCCACAAACAAACTGCTGTGCCATTTTTAGATGCTGGTTACCCTCACAGATTAATCAGAAGGTGGCAAGGTTCAGGTGGGCTTGGGTCTTTCACACACAGCTTTCCCAAGCCACATGTATTTTGCATGTCATTTGCACGACTGGTGTATCTACCAATCCTTAATAAGTTTTGAGAGGAACCTGTAATATCTGCATCTCAAACAGCTCAGATCTTAGTGTTACCCTCAAAATCAGAGCATTTCTTGCTGGTTAAAAAAGAAGAGAAAGTTTTGGGTTCTAGGAATGCAAGTGTTCCAGCTTCCTCTTTACAGTAAGAGCGTGCCTTTAGGGAAAGCAGGCCATGTTCTCTGACCATTACCACACATATCTTCACCCTGTGAAAGCTTCTTACCTTGGCTTAGAGCAGTTATCTGAAGATGTAGCCCAGTGTTCTGAAAGCTTCCCATCACAGGAGAGAATAAGTGTATGCGTTTCATCACAGTTTGTACATTGCACCTCCTCTTTGCTCTGTAACTGCACATATTCTGCAGAACAAATAGATACAGGCATGACAGTCACACTAAGGCAGCAAGCACCTTAACCATCTCTGCTCCCTCCCCAACATCTCTGGGTGCTACTACTTTCACCAAGAGTTTCTGCTCCTCAGGAAGAAGTGCAACAAGCATAGGCAATATTTTCTCAGGCCCTTTGGGGCTTCAGTGTCCTACCCACTACTTTGTAGCACACCAGCTGACTCCCCTGGCTGTCACTGGAAGACATTTCTCCGTCTCTCAGTCTGCTTTGAAACCAGCACTGAAAATGATCACTGACAGAAGAAGTACACTGTTACTTTGGCACAGCTGTAGAGAGTGATCAAGGGAAAAAAAGGCACTTCCAGAGTTATCTGACTGCCCCACATTTGTCACACGCTTGGGCACGGGATGTCTTGAAGTCGGATGTCTTACAAGAAACTGGAAAAGCAATGAAAGAAAATTCACACGTTGAATTTTCTTGTCTGCAGCTGACAGGCTGCAGGTGCTTTCCTGACCCTGCAGCACCAGATCTATATATTTACTCATGTGTGGCCCTGCTGCAGCACAACTGTCTGACAGCCAGGGTGTCCAAGCATGAAAGGGAGTCATCAGCAAAGGCCTCCCTAATTTACCTAACAACTCTGGAGGCGGTCTGCAGTTGGCAGACCCACTGTCCACCCTTCTCACACCTCCCCAGCTTCACCACAGCACGTAACCAGACAGGGACGTCTCTTCCCCATCACAGCCTCCCTCCTTCCAGCCCCCCGCCCCCGTGCGGCTAAGGACCCGGCGCAGCGGCAGCCGAGGCGGCACTCGCGCTCCCCGCGGGGCAGCGCCGTGGCTGACCGCCACCGGCAGCACCGTTACAGCGCGCTGTCCCGACCCCTTGCGCACCCAGGACCCGTCCCGGTCCTGGCNCTGAGCCGGAGGCAGCGCCCCGCCTGCCCGCTCCCCGCCCCGCCCCGCCCCGTCGGGGAAATGAGAACCGAAACTCGGCGGTGCCGCGGCCGGGGAGGTTCCCGGGACGCCGGCGCGTGGAAGTGCGGGGCTGGGAAAGCGGATCTCTGCGCGGAAGGAGTGGCAGCTGCGGGACTTTGGAGGGCTGTGGGGTTTCTTCAGGCGGCTGAAGACGGCTGCGGCTCCTTGTGGGAGGGGAGGGAACTAGAATGTAGGTAGAAGGATGCTGGGTTTTGCCATGTGGAAAAGGCACCCATTGACTTCCTTATTCGCCTCAGAGAGCGGTGACCTGCCTGTGCCCATCCTTCATATCTTTATATGAGCTCAGAGACCTTCCTGCTACAAAAGTCACAATAAGGACATGATTCTACAGATTCATACTGGCATTCAGTAAAATGCTGTAGAAAATTCATTACCGAGACACCTGAAGTATTTAATATGATACATTTGAATGAAGGAGCGTGGGGAGAACAAAAAGGTGTGCAGAGGCCCTGTGGTGAAAAATAAAGCCGAGGAGGAGCCATGAGACGCAGCCCCTAGACAGGGCTGGGGCAATGCTGGCCAGGGCAGGGCCCAACCTAGGCCCTGCAGCGCTCGGCAGCAGAGGCCAAGCACTGCGGGTGACCGTGGGTCAGGTGGACCTGGGGAGGGAGCAGCACACTGCTGTGAGGCTTGTGAGGCCAAAGCACAAGGGGCAAAGCCACACTAGAAGTCCCTCTGTGCCAAAAGATGAGCTAACATGTCCTCCCAAGAGAGGAAAAGAGCTCCAAGCAGAGGCATGGGAATAAAGAGACTTGAGGGGAGGGGAGGAAAGGGACCGCACTAATGTTCTTCCTTTCCTTTCAGAGCTATGTTTTTTGTTTGTTTGTTTGTTTGTTTGTTTGCCCCTCCCCATCCTTTGGTATTTATTCAGGTACCTTTCCCTTTATCTATGGGCCATCCCCATCACAGGTCTTCCTGCCAAATGCACCACTGACAGTGCCTGCAGGTCAGAAAGGTTTGCCACTGCAGTTTCCTGAAAGACCCCGTGCTTTGCTGCCCAAGATGCATCAGGGCTTGTGACATTCTGACCCAAAGGCATTTGGCAGCCTGTGCACGAGATACCTTTAAAGTGGCAGGAGACAGAGGAAGCGAATGTTGTCCCAGACATGAAGAAAAGAAACCCAAAAGCTCTCCTCTTCTCTTTTCCCTGCTCCTGCAGGAAACCAACCCACTTCTCAGGCTAACCGGGCCCCTACAACAGCCCCTCGCAGCCAAGGCCTGTGAGCTGAGCACCACTGGGTGGCCAGGAGAGATGCCACCAAAATGGGCCAGGCGCTGGATGCCTCCAGGTGTGGCTGGCAGAGTAGGCACAGTGAGGGCGAAGTGTGGCAGCCTTGGTGGAGAAAGGCTGCGCCACCACGCTCGAGTGCATGAACAGCCGCAGGCGCTGCAATGGCAAGGGAGGCCTTAAGCCAGGGCCCTGCCGCCACCACCACCACTGCTGCCCCAGTCAAAGAGCAGCTACCCAGTGTGCAGTGTGAGAAACGTCTCAATAATTTTCTTAAGGCAGGTTCTTTGGTGAAGGAAATATATTTATTCCCGAATACAACAGCGGCCGTCCTACAAGCAGGAGCGCCCCCACTGGTTACTTACCTCACAACGCTCAGGGCCCTCCCCTGTTTCCCCACTGGCTGGGTACTCCAGGTTCACAACCTATCCGACGCTTGTTTCTATACCATCCATGGCTTTTAGTTGCTACCCTGTTATTTTTCAAGCTTCTGGAGTTTTCCACTCTGCGAGGCTGCGATGTCTCCTCCCCCACACGACTCCAGCCAAGAAATCCAGCCGCTGCCAGCGCCCCCACAAGCCTGTTTTGCAAACCCTCCCGACACTGCAAGTGCACCTCAGCACCTTCAAACAATGCAACTTCCCTTTGCAAAATCACTAAAGTATTCTTTCTTACAGTGGCAGCAACAGGCTCATCTACGGCAGTGGCTGCCAGCTCCAGGGAGGGAGCAGTACTGTGCTCTGCCCAGGGCTGTCCCACATCCTTGCTCTGTGCAGCAGGGGACCACAAAGGCTTTTGGCCAGCAAGGCGTTGGATGACGAGTAACAGCCCGTGTGGTCAAGAAGGCCTCTGCAGGAGGGGACAAGACTGCATCTCCTCCAGCCTGTGACTGCTGGACGTTGAGACCCCCTGTGACTCAGCTTCATCTGGAATCTCAGAAAGCCTGGAAGAAGCGAGAGGGAAGTCATGCCTGACTAACTTGATAAACTTCTGTGATGAAATGATTGAATCGGTAGATGAGGGGAGAGCAGTGGTTCTTGTCTACCTAGAATCACAGAATCACAGAATCCTTTAGGTTGGAAGAGACCTTCAAGATCACCTAGTCCAACCTATGACCTAACACTAATAAGCCCTCCACTAGACCATGTCGCTAAGCTGTATATCTAAACGTCTTTTAAATACCTCCAGGGATGGTGACTCAACCACTTCCCTGGGCAGCCTGTTCCAATGTCTAACAACCCTTTCAGTAAAGAAATTTTTCCTAATATCCAACCTAAACCTCCCCTGGCACAACTTTAGCCCATTCCCCCTCATCCTATCACTTGATACGTGGGAGAAGAGACCAATCCCCACCTCGCTACAGCCTCCTTTTAGGTACCTGTAGAGAGCAATAAGGTTGCCCCTGAGCCTCCTCTTCTCCAGGCTAAACAACCCCAGCTCCCTCAGCCGTACCTCGTAGGACTTGTTCTCCAGACCCCTCACCAGCTTCGTTGCCCTTCTTTGGACCCGCTCCAGCACCTCAATGTCCTTCCTGTAGTGAGGGGCCCAAAACTGAACACAGGACTTGAGGTGCGGCCTCACCAGAGCCGAGTACAGGGGGACAATCACTTCCCTAGTCCTGCTGGCCACACTGTT
>VXAA01002715.1:113747-167222 GCA_013399115.1 Anseranas semipalmata | reverse complement strand
ATGATGGAAAGCGGCTTGGTCAGCACTTCCGCCAGCTCTCTCAGCACCCTTGGGTGGATCTCATCTGGCCCCATTGATTTGCGTACATCTAAGCGGTGTAGCAGGTCACCAACCATTTCCTCATGGATTATGAGGGCCACATTCTGCTCCCCGTCCCCTTCCAGCTCAGGGGGCTGGATACCCGGAGAACAAGTGGTCTTGCTGCTAAAGACTGAGGCAAAGAAGGCATTAAGCACCTCAGCCTTTTCGTCATCTCTTGTCACTAAGTTTCCCCCTGCATCCAGTAAAGGATGGAGATTCTCCCTACTCCTCCTTTTTGTGTTTATGTATTTATAAAAACATTTTTTATCTTTAACAGCAGTAGCCAGATTGAACTCCAGATGAGCTTTGGCCTTTCTAATTTTGTCCCTGCACAGCCTCGCAGAAAAAAATATAATTTTTTCTGTGTAGTAATACTGAGGAAGATTTTATTCTATAATTTCTCTCATTTTCACAGTTATTATTGACTCTTATTGTTGATTTAGCTGGGAGAGGTTATTGGCTGCCTTCCTGCCAGCATTTTCTCTGTTGCTCTGATGCAGTTGGCTGGTTTGAGAAGTAGCACCATGATGATTTAGATTAGTAGCTGCTCCTTTGGCTTGCCTAAGAGCTCTTTCGACATGGATGCTTCGAAGATTGTATGTTGTAATTCCTGGGTTCCTAGACTTACTTTTATTTGACTTATTCAGTAGAGGCTCTCAAGTTCGTGACCAGAAGTAAGATTGGAGTCAAAGAAGGGGTTAATGTTTTCATTAAGATTCACTTTTGCTATTCTGAGAGGAGTAGGTCTTGTAAAATTTGCTGGTAGTGCAGGAAATCCAGAGTTCTTTGGGGAATTTGCACCTGGGAAATCTTGTTCTAGGTGCTGATAGACTGATAGACTTCAGGAGGGCTTTTGACAGTGTCTCTCCTCACAGAGAACCTGATGAAGTATGGGCTGGATGAACAGGCTTTGATGTGCACTGAACACTGTCTGAACAGGCGGGCCCAGAGGGTGGTGATCAGCGGCACAAAGTCTAGTTGGAGGCCAGTAACTAGCCGTGTATCCCACGGGTCAATCCTGTTCAACGTCTTCATTCATGATCTGCACATGGGGGCAGAGTGTGCCCTCTGCATGTTTGCAGGTGGCACAAAACTGGGGGGAGTGCGTGATACAGCAGAGGGTTGTGCTGCCATCCAGAAGGGCCAGAACAGAAATGGGCTGACAGGAACGTTATGAAGTTCAACAAGGGGAAGTGCAAAGTCCTGCCCCTGGAGTGGAACAACGCCAAGTGCCAGTACTTGCTGGGAGCCAATCACCACATAGAGAAAGCGTCTTTGCAGAAGAGGATGTTTGATTCCTGGTGGACACATAGTTGACCATGAACCGGCAGTGTGCCCTGGCCACAAGGAGGCTACAGGTGTCCTGAGCTGCATTAGGCAAAGTGTTGCCAGCGGGTAGAGGGAGGGGATCTCCCCTCTATGCAGCAGTGGTGATGCCACACCTGGAGTAGTGTGTCCAGTTCTGGAGTCCCCAATACATGAGACATAGGAGTTATTGGAGAGAGTCCAGCAAAGGACCACTAAGATGCCTAGGGGACTGGAGCCTCTCTCATATGAGGAAGGGTGTGAGTGCTGGGACTCTTCAGCTGACAGAAAAGAAGGCTCAGGGGGATCTTATCATTGTGTATACCTGAAGGGAGGTTGCAAAGAGGACGGAGCCTGGCTTTTTCCATGGGTGCCCAGTGACAGGACAAGAGGCAATGGGCACAAACTGAAACACAGGCGGTTCCCTCCAAACATCAGGGAACGCTTCTTCACTGTGAGGGTGACTGAGCACTGCCATACATAGCCTCAAGAGATTGTGGAGTCTCCATCACTGGAGCTACTCAAAAGCCATCTGGACGTGGTCCCATTGGAGCAGAGGACCCCAGCTGAGTCCAGAATCTGCTCCTGCCTGTGCCAGCAAAGCCCCTGATCACCCCACCGGTGCTTCTGGCAATGCTACGGCTGCCCCGCAGCCCATGGGCACAGCATGGAGGGCAAGCATGGGTCAGGGGGTACCCAGATAATGCCCCTGTGCTGGCGCAGCTCCTCCTCACTAAGCATTTTGGAGCACAGCCCCCAGAGCTCCAGCCTGGGCCCCAGCAGGGAGGCAGACTTGCAGCAGGGGTATTGCCATGGGAGCAGCAGGGAGAGCTCCCTGGGCCCTGCCTCCCTGCTAAGACCTTCCCCACTTGCTGTGTGCCCCATGAAGGCCTTGTGACATCACAGGGCCATCAGTGACAGCATTGTGGGGCTGCTGGCACCATCACCAACTCACTGTGCAGACAGTGGTGCTGCTGGTGACTGTCTGAGTTCAGGCCAGGCTGACAGCAGAGGTCAAATTTAGGGAAGAAGCAGCACAATGTTCAGCCTGGATCTCTCCCTGGTCTTCCTGCTCTGCACAGCCTCTCTGTTCCCTGGCAGCCTCGGCCGTTCCAGCCGCCCCTCCTGGGCTACGGTCATGTGGGACATGGCTCCTGAGGACCTGGAGCAACAGGGCATTGGCATGGGGCACCAGTGCTCCTACCTGCCCTACCCACTGGACCAGCTTTGGCCCTCCTTTGCCCAGCTGAATGTAATCTTTGGGTCCATGGATGTGCTCTCCAGGAGCAGCCCATCCCTATGCCTGCTTGGCGGGGTTTTCCTTGTGGGGATTTGCTTATGGAGAAAAGCCAGGAGATGCCAGAGAGAGGTGAGTGGCAGAGGTCAGGCAGGCCAGACAGTGCCAGGCTGCTGGAACCACCAGGCCTTGGGCCTTGGGCCTTGGGTCAGTAATGCATAGGACAAGGAGTAACAGCCCCTGTGGTCACGAAGGACTCAGTAGGATCCAGAGGTCCTTTGCATCTTCCCCAGTCCTTTTCCCACCCTAGGAGGCAGAGGTGGGTCTCATCCTCAGAAAAGGAAACAGAGACAGGCTGACCCAAGAGGGAGAAAAATATGGAGCCTGCCTGAGGCTTTCCTTGCACAACCTGCTGCCTGGAGCAGCCCAGCAAGACCCAAATTTCTCAAGAAGAGGCCAAGCCCAGCCGCAGAGGTCCTAGCCCCCTGAGGCCCCTGTCTCTTTTATCGTCCCCCTGGCCTCTTGTTTCCAGGAGATGAGCAAGACACCCTCAGCTTCCTCAGGGACACACTGCCACAATGGGTACTCCTATGACAGCTATGAGGTGTTATGCCGGATGGAAGGAAACATTGTCCTGATGCAGAAGCACCTAAGGGAGCTGCTCCTCCACCACCCAAAAGCTGGCAGGACCCAGAGCACGAAAAAGAAAAGAAAGGCAGAAGATGTGGAAGAGCAGGAGAGTATTTTCTCCACCTGCCTGCTGAGGGACAACCATGACTCCCATGTGGCTCTGGGAGGGAATCAGGGGCTTGCTCCCCAGTGAATAAACTGAAACAAAAAAGTGGAGATTGTGTGTATTGTCTTCATCCAACCCTGGTTCGCATGTCCCCTGGGAAAGTCAGAGAAAAGAAGGAAAGAGAAAAAGAACAAGAGATGTAATCAGAAGTGGTAAGCCATTGCTTACCACCTCCCAGAAGCAGACCAATGGCCAGCCAGTCTCTAAGCAATGGCTACTTTGGAAAGCCAAACATGCAGGTTTTATTGCTGAGCATAATGTTATACTGTGAGGTGAGCACCGCTGGGCAGCCGGGAGAGGCCACCAAAATGGCGCTAGCATTGAGGGGCTGCCGCGCCGGCACGAGGGGGCACGAGCTGGGTGTGCGGAAGGGCCGGCGGTCCGCGGGGCCGGCGGTGCTGAGGGGCCGGCCGCCGCCGGGGGAGGGGTTTCCCGCGCCGCGGCTTAAGTCGGTGCCGTGCTGCGATGCCGTCCGCGGGGCTGCTGCTGGTGGCGCTGCCGCCGCGAGGCTGCCCGCTGGGCCGGGTGCGGGACGCCTGCGGGTGCTGCTGGCTTCCTTCTGCTCCCGGGATTTCACAGCGCCTTTTGGTTTGAGCCAAGTGCCTTTCTTTTCTAACCAGTGGTTCTCCAAGTGCCTTCTGTTCCACCCTGGTACCTCCAAGTGCTTTTTCATTCAAGCCAGATGCCTAAGAATGACTTTTGTTAGTCCCAGTGTCCTCCATGTGCCTGTTTTACCAATGGGCTCTCTGAGTGCCTTTCTGTGCTCAAGAATGTGCTCTGAATCCCCTTGCTGTTCAGCACAGGTGCCTTGGGATAGGCTTGTTTATACTCCATAAGGTAACAAATGCCTTTCTGTTATCCCCAGGGGCCTCTGAGTGCCCTTCTGTTTGACCCAGGGACATCTGATTGCCATTTGGCTTGATTGAGGTGCCTCCAAGTGCATTTCTGTTCCACAAGGGACCTGCAAGTGCCATTCCATGCTCAACAGTAGCATCCAAGTGCCATTCAGTTCAAAGCAGGTGACTCTAGTTGCCTTTCTGTGTGCCCAGGGACCTCTGAGTTCCTTTCAGGTCAACCCAAGGGGCTTCCCATGTGTTTATGTGGCAAGGTTTTGGCCAGCAGTGGTCCCTTTTCGAGCTGACTGTAACTGGCTCTTATCTAACATGGGCCAGCTTCTGGTTTCTTCTCACAGAGGCCAGTCCTGCAGCACCCCCTGCTACCAAAACCTTACCACTTAAACCCAGTGTTTTGTCATGGTTCCCCACAGGAACTTTCTGTTCAATCCAGTTCTTCATAGTATGTTTTCATGTGCCCAAGGGGCCTCCAGGTGCCTTTCTCTTCCACCCAGGGCTTCTCAGGTGAGCCTTTCTTTGTGCCCAAGGGGCAACCGAGTGTTTTTCTGTTCCACCCAGGGACCTCTGAGTTCTTTCCATTCAGCCCAGGCTCCTCCAAGTGCCTTTCTCTTTCACCAAGGGGTTCTTTGAGTGCTTTTCTGTGCTCAGCAGTGGCCTCTGAGTGCCTTTTTGTTTGACCCAGGGCTTCCAAGTGCTTCCAAGTGTTTGACCTCCAAAGCCCTCTGGGAGGGAATCAGGGGCTTGCTCCCCAGTGAATAAACTGTGTGAAACAAAACAATGGAGATTGTATGTATTGTCTTCAACCAAGCCAGGTTCGCATGTCCCCTGGGAAAGTCAGAGAAAAGAAGGAAAGAGAAAAAGAACAAGAGATGTAATCAGAAGCGGTGAGCCATCACTCACTACCTCCCAGAAGCAGACCAGTGGCTAGCCAGTCTCTGAGCAATGGCTGCTTTGGAAGGCCGAACCCACAGGTTTTATTGCTGAGCATGACATTACGTGGTGGTCAGTTTTGGTCAGCTCTCCCAGCTGTGCCTTCCCTCCACCATCATCTGCCCACTCCCAGCCTTTTCAATGACAGATGTTTGTCTCAAGTCATAGTTCCAAAACACAGTGCCGTAGGGGCTGCACTGAAGAAAGTCACCTCCCTCCCAGCCACATCCAGTACCATCTCCACCACTTGCACCTTGCTCAGGTCCTATACTATTCAATACATCCTCATCAGCCACCCCCTCTCCTCCCCACCCCAGATAACTCCTAGGGCTTGAGAAAAAGTAAGCCCATTTGAAATACTGTACGGAAAACCTTACGCTATAAATTTGACTGGGAAGCCTGATCAGATGCATGTAACTGGGAATCAAGCACTTACAGATTATCTTTTGTCTTTACCAAAAACTTTGAGTCTTGTCTGCAGATATGTACTATTAAGGGCATCGATTCCATTGGATGCACCAGTTCACTCCTTTTCTCCCAGAGCTTAAGTTTACCTGTGAACCTGGAGGGAAGACCCCCTAACTGAAAAGTGGAAAGGATCGTATCTGGTGCTGTTAACAACAAATACTGCTGTGATACTTAGAGGAACGGACTCGTGGATTCATTACACCCAGGTGAAAGCCACTCCTCCACAGCTATGGAAAACCGAAATAACGGGACCTTCAAAGTTGGTAATCACCAAAGTTAATGGACTATAAGTTTATAGTCTGCGATTGTATAAATTGAAGTGTATCTCTATTATTGTGTCTACCTCATACATATATATAGAAAAACTTTCAGTGTGAGGGTATAAGTTTCATTAAGTTAGAAAATGAGGAGGTTAAAAGCATGGACAGTCTTTTGTTGGTTAAGTACAGTCAGGAAGCCAGGGAGTGAAGGAAACGGAGAAGTGTTTTTGAATCCCTAAAGCCAGAACACCCATTTTGAATCAATCGCTTCATATGGGTTTTCTGAAGCCTGGCAATGGTTGACTTCTTGGTTTCCGGATCTAAAGTTGTTGGTAAAGAAAATTTTAGTCATACTAATTACAGCAGTAGTTTTCTTTGTTTGTATCTATATGTTAATACAGTGTACATTTAAGTGTTGCTCAGAATTAGCGAATGTTGAAATGAAGAGATGAGACTCATCTAACTTTAGGAGGTTAGGTAAGTCTCAACGGGGGGGAATTATGATACCAGTAGATAGTTAACTCTGTTTTGTGTGAAAGAGATAAAATATGTACTTTGAGGAAAGGGCAAGATGACCCAGGCCTTGGAGATGTCTAAAGGATGATTAACTGAGGAACTGCTAATCAGGAAGACCATTATGTTGACATTCTGAAGGGAAACATGCCCTTGAATATGTCACCAATCAATGTAATGTAAATAGTTGGCTGAAAAGCAAAGATTAAGAGTATTCTAATGTGAACTATCCATGAACTGCCCTCGTTATAATAGTAAAAATCATGCCCCTAGGCTAGGAAACCCTAGCCCAACAAGGGACCCTTCCTCTTTGAGGATGTGCAGAATGATTCTGTCATGTCAGCAGTATGCTAATTGTGTAACCAATCAAAGGCTAGGGGATTGTTCAAACATGTAAATGTGTTGATAAGGGATTGTATAAAGAGTGGTGTGGAAAATCATTAGGTGTGCCAGCTTTGTGGGAAACCACCTGGTACTCAGACTTAAGCAATTCTGAAATAAACAATATCTTGACCTAGTATGTGGATTGGCTTATTGCGCACCATGTAATGAATCTGAACTTTTTATCGGACAACACTAAAATGATATTCTGCTTGACTGAGGGGCTTCGTAAGCCTTTCCATGTGCCCAAGGGGCTTCCAGGTTCCTGTCTGTTCCTCCCATGGGCATCTGATCATCTATTGTCTTGACCAAGTGAACTCAGTGTCTTGGTTTGATGCAGGTGCCTCCAAGTGCCTTTCTGTGTGCCTATGGACCACTGAGTGCCTTTCAGGTTGACCAAGAGGTGTCCAAAGCCATTTCTGTTTGACCCAGGGGGCTACAAGTGCCTTTCCATGCACCAAAGGGACCTCTGAGTGCCTTTGGCCCTGTCAAGCAGTGGCTGCCGCTGCCCAGGGACGATGCATGCCAGTGATAGCACTGATGGCCGGTGTCAGCGACAGCCCAGCAGTGACCCGCACCAGGCCAGAGAAAGCGCTAAGGGATCACTCTGACCCATGCTGGGAGAGGGATGCCCCTGAGGAACAGTGACCCACAGCCAGGAGATCGCTGCAGCCAGACATTGTAGTAAGGTCAAGCCTCTGTGCCTTGCAGAGACCCCAGGCATCCTCTCCGGGCAGTGCCAGCCCAGGCAGCCATTCCCATGTCAAGGGGGAGCTGGGAGACCAAGGGGCCACCTGCATGCTGCTCTTCCAGGCTGCCCCATGTGCCTTGATTCCTCTCTTTCCCCTCTGCTTCCTGGGACCAGGCAGGGAATGGGAGCATGCTGCTCAGGCATCCTCTGCCCCTGCCAGCCCAGCCGGCACCACGCTACCCTTGCTAAACCCAGGGCAGCACAGGGCAGCAGCTGTGGGGAGGGAGTGCATGAGGCAGGAAGGGGCTCCCATCAAACCGCCTGTGTGAGCAGGGAGGGGAGAGGGAGACAAGGTGCCCACACCAGTGTTACCAGGGCAACTATTACTAGGTCCAGGCAGCGTTCTGTAACCTGCATTGTAAGAATGTAGAAGTAGCATTATCTATTGTGCAGAATATCCTGGAATATAAGGAACTCGGATGTGGTAATCGACACGCTCTGGAGAACTGGGACAAACTGGCAAGGAAAAGGGAAGCACTGATGTCCTGAAGGTGAACTTTCCTCATTATAATACTAAAAAACACAAGCACAGGTCAAAACAACCCTAGCCCAGGTGAGGACCCTTCCCATGAGCATGCTTAAATTTTCTAGGTAAGATTGTGCAACTATATGTAAGTCACTAACAAGTTAGAATTTAGTGGGATGTACTAATATGATAATGACTATGTAGAATTGTATAAAAATCAACAAGGAAAGTCCGGAGTTGAGCCAGCTTTGTGGAAAACCACCTGGTACCCAGACTTGTGCAATTCTGAAATAAACAATATCTCAACCTACTGTGCGTATTTGGCTTACTGCACACTGGGTAATGAATCTGAATGTTTTATCAGACAACACCAGCACTGCGAAGGAGGGGCTCCCCTGAGACAAGAGGGGACCCCAAGTGTCCCGGCTCACCAGTGAACCTCACAGCAACCTCTTGCAAAAGATGCCTGAGTGTCCTCCAGGTAGGGCAGGCTCTGGCACGGGTAGTCCGTGCTCCTGTACCAAGCCAGATAGAGACAGCACAGAGACTCTCCCTGGGGCTAAATCAGGTTCTCCCTGATGGCTGAGGGAAAAGGGTATGTTTTCGGTAGGCTCAGGCTGGCTCCTGACTCTTTGATTGTCTGTACCTGAGGCCATAGCAGGTGCTGCAAGGGTGCCAAGCAGCCAGGAGCACGTGAAGAAACTGTCCAAGTGCCGTGGGATAAAACTCTTCCCGGCAGCTTCCTAGAGCCTGTGTGAAGGGTATGAATTTGCCTGCAGGGGGCGCAGAGGGAAGGGACACATGGCTCCTGCAGCAACACAGGGCAGCTGTGGACATCGTGTCATCCAAGAGGGGCGGGAGTGTCCATTGGTTGCCTCTGGAAGGGATGCTGACATCCTGCCCCCTGCCAGGGGACTGGGCATCTTGCCCCCTCCTGCCCCCCATGGGACATGTGGCCCCAGGTAAGAATGTGTGGACTATGGCAACATGAGCAGGAGGCACCTGAGGGGATGTATGCAGACAGTCACGTGGTTCATTAATGATTACCTAATGACCTTGGGGGAAGGAGGGGTACGAGGGGAATGGGGCCTTCTGGGTGCCAGGTTTCCCCCCAGCACACTGGACCTTGCTCTTTACCCTGCTCCTCCTCCTGGACCCTTGCCTTTTGGGCCTGGCTGGGAGAAGTATAAAAGAGGCACAGGGGAGTGGGAGGGACCAGGAGACACTGAGGCCAGAAGGGAAACTGAGGCACACACACAGGTGCGGGTGAGGGATACATAGGGGACCAAAGTGTCTGTGGGAGGGAACTGTAAGGAACCCAAGCATCTGGTGGGAGAGCAGCAGTATAGTGGGGATCCAGGTATCTGAGCATGGGGGGAATCAACAGGGGACCATATGTCCAGGGGGGTGTTCCATAGGAGACCCAGGCGCCTGTGGGGTGCAGGACTGTAGGGGACCTAGTGTTGGTGGGGTGTTCTGTAGGGGACCCAGGCATCTGGATGGGATTAGCGGATGACCCAGGTGTCCAGGAGACTTCTGTAGGAAGACTCCTTGTCCAGGAGCCTGAGGAGGGCTTCCCCATGCATTTGGAGGGGATATGTAAGGGACCTAGGTGTCTGGGAGTGGAATCTGCAGGGGACTCAGGTGCCAGGGTGGGGTTTCCATTTAGGGCTCCAGCAGTCCATATGCCCTGACCCCACTTTCCACAGGTATCCATGGCGAGCTGGACCCTATGTGTGGCTCTGGTGCTGGCAACAGTGGCAGCAGTGGTGGGTGAGACCCGCTATGAGAAGTTTCTGCGGCAGCATGTGGACCACCCCCAGACACTTGGACTCACAGGGCACCGCTACTGCCAGGTCATGCTGGCACGACGGCAAGTGACGGCCCCAGGGCGACCTTGCAAGCCCTCCAACACCTTCGTGCATGCACCAGCTGAGGACCTGGTAGCCACCTGCGCCCACCCAGCTGATGCTATGGGGATCCACAGCACCTCAACACCTATGGACATCACAGCCTGTCGCCTGCGGGGTGGGGACACCCGGCCCCCTTGCAACTACCGGGCCCGGCAGCTCCATCACCATGTGCGTGTCGCCTGCCTTGATGGGCTGCCTGTACATCTCGCTGGCACCCATGCATCCCTCAATGAGGCTTGACATGGGGGTCAATGTGAGGGGAGGTGTTCCCCCCCACACACTTCTGGCAGGGGCTGTATTAGGACATACAATAAAGGAGGTGCCACAGGCCTGGGCTCCAGCATCAGCTTCTGGGGAGACCCTGGGACCCTATTCCCCTCTGGGTGCCCTTGATTCCCCTTGGGTACCCCTGACCCCATCCAGGGTGGTAATGGCCACCCCAGGTGTCCCCGTAAACCTTTGCATTCTCCCAACCTCTTGGGTGCCCCATAGACCCCTGTGTGTCTCTGACCTCTACTGTGTCCCATAGACTCTCCCTCATGTTCTCTGCCCCCCACCAGGTGCTTCACAACTACCCTCAATGCCCAATAGTCCTCCCAGAGTCCTCTTGACCCCCTGGATATGTGCCAAACTCCCTCCCTAAGTATTCTGACCCTCCGGGTGTCACACTGTGCTCCTGGGTGCCCATAGACCCCTAGTGTCTCCTAACCTCCGGTGTGCCTCATAACATAGGGTACTCCCAGCTTCCCCCATAGCTGCTCCATAAACCCTGATGTGCCCCACAGTCCCCTCTGCCTCTGACCCCACCTGGGGCCTTGCTGGGGCTGAGGCAGCTCTGGAACCCCCCAAAGCCCCCATGGCACCAAGCGCTGGCAGAGGCCACGCAGCCGTGAACCACCCCCCTCCCCACATACACACACATACACACAGAGCACATACATACACACAATATGCAGAAAAACAAAACACAAACACACACACACAAACAAACACACAGCACACAAAATGTGCACTGTGCACAACACATACACCACAAGACACAAGCACACACACAACACAACACAAATGCATACAACCACACAAAACACAACACAAAACATACAACACAACACAAAAGTACTCACACACAAAATGCACACACACAACACACACAGCACCATACACAAACACATAAGCACCACGCACCACACACACTACATGGACACACATACACAGAAAAGTACTTAGGGGGGTTGTATGGGATTTCATGTGTTTCGGCCCATCTCCTCTTGTCCTGTCACTTGACACCACTGAGAACAGCCTGGCTTTGATATCTTCATTCCTCCCCATTGAGTATTTGTACACACCGATAAAGTCCCCCTGCCTGAGCCTTTTCAGGCTGAAAAGTCCCAGATCTCAGCCTTTCCTCACAACAGAGATGCTCCAGTCCCTTCATCATCTTCGTGACCACGTCTCTTTTGTACTGGGGAGCCCAGCACTGGTCCCAGCACTCTAGATGTGCCTCACCAGTGCTGAGCAGAAGAGCAGGATCACCTCCCACAGTCTGTTGGCAACACTCTTTCTATTGCAGCCCAGGAAGCTGGTGGTCCTCTTTGCCCTGGTCCTGTTGTCCAGGGAGCCCTGAGGGCTCAGACGGAAGTGCTGATGTCCAGGTGCTGTGCTGCTGCAAAAAGGCAGCCCAAATGCACTCAGAAATTGAAGCTGAGGAGGCCAAGAAGTACAGCAAATGGTCTTTCTGATCATTTTCAATTGCTTCCTGTCCAATATGTCTCCTCCTCAAGCACCTTGAGTCATTCGGGTACTCTTTGTGTGGAATTCAGCAAAAATGCACTCGGAGGCCCCGGGGACCTCCATGGACTGGTGAGCTCAAACTCTCAGCCCTGCCCCCTTGAGGAGAGCTCTACTCCCTGTACACAGGAGAGGAATTGGGGAATTTCAGGGGCATTCCTGGCCTGGCAGCTTCCAGCAGATCCACTTCTCCACGCTGCTCCCTCTTGGCCATTGGAGGAGCTGTGGGGGCTGGCGCTGTCAGGAGAGGGTCTCTGCCTGGGGTCTCTGTGAGCACAAGGATTTGATTTGTGCTCTTTCTACCTCGGTTCTTCAAGGCTTGGAGTAGGACTCCAGTTTCTCTATCTGTTCTCTGGCACCTCAGATCATCCTGATGCTGAGAGAGAAACATGCCAGGACAAGAACTGTCTCTGTGCAGGGCTGACTTACCATGTGAAAGGGGCTGAAAGGGGAACAGCATGCAGCCCTAGACCTTTATTCCCTGTCACTTGCTGCTGTGCATGGTCCCTGGAGCTGCATACCTTTTGTCTCAAGAACTCTGTGGTCAGGTTGAGGGGAACCAGAACAGAGTATTGTCTCCAATGGGGTCAGTCTCTATTCCAAATATCCTGAAACCTTAGGAGGTGCAAAAGGATCTGTTTCCATCGGGCCTCGGTCTCAACACTGAGAGAAATGAGTTCCTGATTACATTCTGCCTTGAAAATAAATCACCTCTTCTGCATAGGGAAGGGCACAGTGCTGTCCCCTGCCTGCGCTTGGTACAAGTTCTTTCTGAGCGGTGATGGGCAATTCAGAAGGCTGGAATCAGGGCATATCGCCTTCTTTCTGATTCTTTTTGTTTCTTACATTTCCTTTTCCTGCTTCTCTGCTCTAACACAGCTTTCTCTGTGTCCTGCAGTCTCTTCGGGGTAATTCCTGTTCTGGTGTAGATTGCATATGGCCTGTAATCCCTTTGTGTTCATACCTGTTCTGACATTGCTTCCTCCAAGGGCAGCAGGTCTTTTGAGTGAATATGTGCTCTGGCATGGATCACCCATGGGCTGCAGTCCCTTTAGGGACTTTGAAGTCCCTTTGAAGGCTTACTTGCTTTGCCATGGGTCTTCCACAGGCCACAGTTGCTTTGAGGGTGTACCTGCTCCAGCATTGTCTATAGAAGGACCACAGTCCCTTTGGGGGTGTAACTGTTCAGACACTGCTTATACAAGGATTGCAGTCCCTTTGGGACATACCTGCTCTGGCATACCTTATCTATGGGGCACAGTCCCTTTGGGAAAATACTTGCTCCAACATTGCTTTTACAAGGACTTCAGTCCCTTCAGGGGCATAGCTACTTCAACATTGCTTCCTCCACAGGCCACAGTCCCTTCAGGAACATATGCATCGTTCCTTCCTCCATGGGCAGCAGGTCCTTTGTGGGCATATCGGCACTGGTGTGGCTTCCTCCATGCACTGCAGTTCCTGAGGGGTATTTCCTGCTCCATAGTGTGTCTTTGGGTCCTCTGTAGCAGAAGTCCCTCCATGGACTTTTAGGTTAAGTGATAAGAATCTCATATGCACTCAGAAAGGCTGGTAGGGAGCTGATCCCTTTGGTGGCACTGAGAGACTGAGTCTCTGCAGAATGGGGATGCTCTGAATGTCCCAGTCCTCATTTCCAACCCTAATTTCAGCTGGAGCCTGTGTCATGGATATCAGAAGAGGATTTGGTCGGTCAGGCACCTAGAGCTGGGGGCAGACAGGCCTCCTGCTCCTGCTGCCCATGGCCACCTCAGTTCCTTTTTCCCTGGCTTGGTGGAGAAGTTGGGTGAAGCTGACCTGGAAACCAGACACCTCCAGCATCTCTTCTGTCTACAGGATTGCTTGACTAATCCTAGGGGGAGGGAGGGGGTTTCCTTCCCTCCTGATTCCTCTTGTCCCAGTGTTAATATGCTGCCTCTGTGGGGCTTCAGGGCAGGCTGCAGCAGTTTGTCTCCATAGCTGGAGGAGAGAAGGGAGAGTGACAGAGGGTCACTCTACCCCTACAAGCTCTGACTTAAAGCAAAACTGCTGGGGTGTAGCCTCCATTTAGTATTTTATGCCCCCCACCCCCTGGCTCCCCATTAAGCACTGCAGCAGCCTTCTTCCCAGAGGGAACATCTTCAGCACGTCTGGGTGCAATGGTCTGGAGCACATCCACTGGTGCCTGCTAGAGGTCAGCAATCCCAGCAGCATCTGCAAGTGAATGAGGGGGGTGGCAGGGAGGGGGGCTACTTTCAGGGTCCTGTAATGGGTGCAGGGCACTGTGCTGCAGAGTACAGTTAAATCTGAGGTGGCTCATGTTTCACTTTCATTTACCCCTTGAGGAGCTGCCACAGAAGGCAGGTGCATGTGTTTGCTGGCTTGCTTGGCTCCCCACAGCTCCCACATCCCTTGCTGGCAAGCTGAACCGCAGAAGAGCCAGGGGGGAATTGGGCATGACAGCCCTGTGCTGAGTTAGTTTTGCTCTTGGAAATAAACACTGGAGCAAGCCACACCTGAGACAAGGTGATACTTCTTTCATTTTAACCTCTTTATTTTAACAGCTCTCAGAAGGGCACAGCCACCCTACAACCCCACCATCCCTGGTTCATTGTACAGGTCCTGTGTTGGAAGAGCTTGTTGCTGGTCTGCTGCAGCAGTCAAGGGCAGCATGGCAGCTGCTGTGCTGCTGCAGCTCTTGCTTCCTTGCAGTGAGTGAGAGTGCAGCTTAAAAAGAGTCTCTTAAACGCTCTGAGAGCCTTTAGATATGCCTATGTGGCATATCTAAGCAAGGCCTCTCTTTGGGGCCAGGTACATGGCGGGTTGGGGGCAGGGTGAGTCCACCAGCATGACAAGCCCTGCTTTATGGACTTACCAGCTATCACTGATTAATGGGGCCAAGGGCTGAAAACAGGATAGCTGCAACCACCCATCCAAAGCTATCAGCACAGGGAAGAGCAGCACAAAAGAGGGGGACACAAGCACCAGAGCCACCCAGGAAGCTCCCTGCAAGTAGTCTCCAAATAAGTCCGCTGGCTCTAACTGGTTTAATCAGGAGTGTGTGGTGGGATGATACTAATGCTGATTTGGGACGGGAGTGGGGGACTTGATTAGATGAAACAATGGGTGGTGGAGTCCTAAATGGGCTTTAAGAGAGACAACAGCACTTGAACCTCAAGACCATCTGGGAGAAGAGATGGAGGCTGGGAAATGCATTGTGTCCCTTCCTAGTCCCACTGAATCTGCTGGGAGGGGCATCAATCCCCTTACTTAATGGGGCACTTCCCTGTGGGCTGAGGTGGCTGCGAGGCCTGAGATGGGGCAAACCCTTTGCTGTAGCCTTTTATCCCAGTCCATGATTGCTGGCATGGCCAAGCTGTCAATGCCAGACAAGCTGTCGTCTGTTAGCCTCTTCCCCCATCAAGAATCAAGGTGCTGTGTGCAGAAGGTTGTCCTTGCCTGACCTGCTGTCTGCCCCAGAGGAGGCAGAAGCCTAGCCATAGTCACCTCTAGACCTTGGGCTTTTGCAGCACCAGTGACAAGCTAGCAGGGCCAGCCTGCCCACTTCCAAACAAGAGACGACAGTCACAAGGCCAACTACCCTGCCAGGAGCTGGCTGGTGCCCTCCATGCTGCTGTGGCCTCATCCAGGTGGTGGAGGTCAAGAGCAGTCAAAGGAGGAGAGATGAGTCCTGTGAGATACCCCTGAGACCAACATAAGACCTTGTTTTTTTTCTTTCTTTTTTTTTTTCTTTTTGTTTGTTTGTTTTAACCCATTTAATATGTTGTTCAGAGCATGACTTACTTCTGCCCTATGTATGGCCAGTGTTTACTGCCAGCATACCTCTTTGAATCTCTTTGCTGGTCAGCAACAGCTTTCCCTGAATTTCCAGTAATGAAGTGCTTAAACTGATGGAACAGATAACGTGTAGTGACAACTGGAACTACAGACTTTCCTCTTTGGGAAAAACCAGCTCCAATGCTGGAAAAACAACTGGAGAGATCACATCAACTCTCCTGTTGGGAGCAGTCCATTAGCAGGCTGGATGGTGGGACATGGAGATGAAAGCAGAACTTACTGTTTGGGTTAAAGTGACCCAATGCCTACCATAAGAAAAATCATGCATCCAATGGCCATGGCCAGAGACTTGTTTGCCTTATAACTACAGAGAAGCCACAGTCACTGTTATGAACCTGAAATGCAGAAGCACTTACCTGCCTGGAAGAGCTATTCCCAAAGGTCAAGCAGTGTGGAAGACAGACAGGAGAAAAATCAGGCCTTGTTAAACTTTCCTTTATCCATCCCTGGTGTATAGCTGCTCATGGCACAAATCTTGGAATCTTTACACAGATGCAGATCACAAGGAATAGACAGGCACAGGCTGGGTGTTAAGGTTTATCCGTTAGTTATTGCTTCAAGGGGAAACAAACCATCAGCTCCCTTCATGTCTCACTGAGAAAAAAACTCAAAAGCATACCTCAAGGAAATTCACAATTACTTTTCCTTACTGATATTCTTGAAGAGCTGATGTTACAGACCTGTGGAAGGCTTAAAGAAAGAGTTGGTTATTTTTACCTTAGCCAATAAGAGGCCTGGCTTAGTAAAAAGCAACTGAGGAGAAGGGACTTTGTGTGGGCCCTCTGAAGCACCAGATGCTCTGTAACCCCAGATTTGCAACTATAAATAATCCTGTGTCATGCAATTTCAACTCAGTTTTCTCTCTGTACTGTGATGGCTTTATGTCTTGATTTTGCCTTCATGGCCAGAACTGGCCTTCAAGCTACCTCTACTAGACGCAATTTTACTTGTCATAAGTGTATTGGGGAATGTGTTCAGCCTAACATGTCCACTGAATACCCTAGCAAGACACAGAGCCACAGTACTAGCATTTTGGGAAGTATGCACTACAGAACTGCAACTAACTTTGCAGAAGAGGGAAGTATGCAGACTGCAGATGCTGAGCCAACAGGCTTATAAATGTTCTAGTGCTGGGCTGTCTGTTCTTCAAAGTTACTCAGGGATTTAAAGCTGCTGAAATGTTTGCAGTCACAGCTATGCATTAAAACAGTGTATAAGAGCATTAAGGCAGCCTTATAAATGCTCCTGCTGGACAGGCTGGCTGCTCTCAAATTTAATTTGCACACAAACACTTTTTTGATAACCCCCACCAGAAGGAAGAAATGAAAAGCCTTGCAAAGCCAGTATTAGCAGCACCACTATGCACAGACTTTGAACTAGCATCTGGTCGAGGGCCAAGAGTCGTGACAATGTGAACGTGACTGACAGCTATGTGGAAGGGAGGACCTGCTATTTGCTTTGCATTGCAGGACACCAAACTTCAACCACAGGCCAGCAACAGCATTTACTCAGGGTTCATCGGGCAAGGTACATCAGTCTTTCTCAATCGTTTCAGATAAATCCACCTGTACCAATTGGACTTTTACTTCACAAATGGTAAAAAAAAATTACTGTGACTGCACAAGCCTTTCTCAGACCATATGCACAGCAGTTTAAAAGCGGTGACACAGAAAATTGGCACACACACAAACACACACACACACACACAAAAAAGCCACTTGAGGGCAGCACTGCTCCTCCAAATAGTACTGCTCAGATCTTGAACTGTTCCTTTAGGAAACATGTCCCCAGACATGTCCTCTCACATACACCTTTTTGTCCATCTGTCAGTTACTATTGCCACACATACTTCTTGATAAATTACTTTGTTTCAGCCTCGCAGAATGAGCAACACTGCACAAGTCAACTGTAAAGCACCATCATCTCTATAGTGTTAGTATTGCTTCATACCTGTGCATGTATTAAAAAATTGACCTGCTCTTTAGTACTTATGTGGTCTTAAGCATACAAGTGGAGTTAGGTGAAAATATTTTTAGCTTTTGTCAGGCTTCAGATTTATTTATCTTTGTCTTCTTCTCCCCACACCCAGATAAAGCCAGCTGCCTGATTTGCAAGCCTCTGTAGTTTCACCTTTTTAAAACTATCCAGAAGGTTTATGAAAAGCCACTGGACTTTCCTTATGTTGCTGATACAGAAAACTTACACATATACATTTTAGTGCCGTCACCTACCATTTTATCAACTCCAGTTCCCACAGTAAATTGAATGACCTTAAATGACTCAAAATACATCCATATAGTTTTAAGCAAAGCTTTCAAGGATCCAGTTTCCTTGAAGCTGGAGAAACTGTGTGAGAGTTTAAATCTTGAGACAAAAGGGGTTCCACTTGGATAGGAAGTACCAGTGCACCTCTCAGACTCTCTAAGCAGCACTTGGTACCTCGGGATCAATACCTGCACATGTTCAAGAAGACTTACAAAAGTACTGCTGAACAGAGCACACACCAAGGTGAGAGGACTCTCAGATCAAGGGGATCAGCTTGCAGCAGCTGCAACATTTTGATGGCAATATATAGCAACTTTACAAATTTTGTTTTTTAATTCTAAGGAAGGAACAACATACAGTGGTATCCTTCAAAAAACAGCAAGAGACAGGAGGAGATGTCCCAGAGGAAATGGCAGTGGTTTCCAGGTTCCCAGTAGCTGGTGTCATTCACTGAGTGCATCCTAGAGCAGGCAAATTGGATCCTGGTTACTTTTCACACGTCAGTCACTTCCACTGAAACATGTGGCAGCACTCTAACACTGCTTCCCATAATCCTCCAACATAGCAGCAACAGGGTGGTGGGTTTTTTTCTTTTATACTTCTTTTCTGTGTAGTGAGAACTCTGCACACACCTGTATTTTTGTGTCATTTAAGGAAGCAGCAAGCCAGAAAGCTGAATGTTAGCTCTTTAACCATTGATTTTTGTTGCTGAGTTCGTTCCCAGTTCCATTTGCCATACAGACTTAAAAGGTGGCAGCAAAATAACCCACGGTACTAAAAATGAGAAAGCTACACAAACATGCTTGTGGCGAACACCTAACTGAAGACAGCAGTTTGAGTAAAAGCTTCAGAGTTAAGTTCTGTTTTGTGGCAAGCAATTTGAATGCTATATATTTCTGGGTGGCATCCAGCAATGCAGGAGTTTAAAAAGAAAAATCCTAAAACATAAAAATGGAAACTATAAGGCATGTGTTGCAGAATTAAAGTGCGTGAAAATATTGCAGGGCTTACCATCAAATACAGAAGACCTGAACTCTGGGAGAAAACAGATTTGAGGCAACATTTTGCCTAATGCGTCACAGATGGTACTACAGATCCTTCCAGTTTACTGGCAAAGAGTAAATGACTGCATAATTAGCTGACTACCTTCTTTCTTCCCTCCCTCTAGCAGAAGCTTGTTGATCTAAAAGTGATATGAATGGTATTTTAGCAACTTTTACTGATTTAAAAATACTGTTTTTTTTTTTTTTTCAGTATTATTTTTCCCTGGTTTCTTCTAAATACTTTGCAGCCATCTGGAACCACAGCAGTTAGTTATATACTACCCTGCACAACATCATCAGCAAGACTGATTTATTTATAGAAGGCACCACTGTGCTTATCACATTCCCAGAAAACAAGAACACTGAAACCATCCCTGTACTGAATAGGAGCAGAGAGATACATCTTACATGATCTATCAGACTTATTTAGAACTTGAGACAGTGACTTTGAAGTTGTGGCTTGGGTTAGTTTGCAACTAAATTGAATATACTTACAGGCTTGCTAAGGTTTCTGTGTACATGCTTTGTCTGTAGCAAGCAGATCACGTGCCTGCACTTTCATGAGCTATTCTGTCTGAAAAAAAAAAAAAAAAGAGTATCAAGGATGGTTTTTTGTTTGTTTTGTTGTGTTGTGTTGTGTTGTTTTGTTTTCTTTTGGTAACACCTCCTGCAGATATTAATGAAAATGAGTACAGAGCATCCATTAGTGTATTTTGATGAGTATATAAACAAAAGTTTGCTTTAAACCACTTGTTCTAACAAGAAAACAAGAAGAGAGGAGCCTCATCAGCAGCCCCCATAGCACTGCTTATGTACCCAGTGGTGTCAGGTGGAAACAGCAGCACTCGCACAAAATGTACAGCAAGGGATTGGACTGCCAGAACATGAATTCTGTAGTGAACCTCATCTAGGTGACTTTTGTTGCAGAGTATAATGGTCATTTGCCTTCCAGACCTTAATTCTCCAAGTCTACATTTGTAAATCAAGAGCATGATACCTGTTGTGAAAAAAGGGAAAGAGTATCTGTTTAACCTGGAAAGGAAAGGGTGCTTTCACACCAAAAAATAGTCAGAAGGCTGTGTCACTGTGCAAAGCTGAAGAAATTGCCAAGCATGTAAGCATACTGCAAAGTACAAATATGATGCATACTGTAAACATGACGGATGATGCCCTGCTGCCAAGACTGATTACCCCAGCGGAGATCTCAGCAGTGCTGCTCTATGAAATGGCCTTCTTCTTGCCTGGTTCCTCTTCCACAACCAAGGTTGGGTACAGGGTTTCTCAGAGACAGTCCTCTTCCATTGCAGTCCTGCAACACTATTTCACAAAGATCCCCAAGGCCCCTCTCATTGCACCAAATATCCCTAGAGTCATCACCTCTACCTTGTGTCTCTCTTTCATGAGCAGCCCTTGTTTTTGTTTGTTTGTTTGTTTGTTTTTCACTTCTGCATTCAAGCACACCAGAGAACACAGTAGACCTGAAGGAAAAAGTTTTCAAAGCAAAAAATTAATCACCATTTCACAAAGTCTATTTACATAGTCCAGTCCAGAAACAACATATTCACAATGTGTCTCAGCCTACTTTTATGCAGAAGACAACTGCCATCAAACCCTTCCTTAGCAGCTGGGACTCTGAACTAAACCCACTTCATTAACAGTCATATCCAGCTCAGTATTAGGGCCAGGCTATTTGTTCAGTGGGGCAGGCCATTCAAAAAGATGGGCTTTACCCAGATTCAAACCAGACTCTTGAATTTTCTCTAATTTCCCTAACTTCCACCTAAGTCCCTATTGACACCCTATTGACCAGATGCCCCTGTACGCCTAGAGCAAGCCAGCAGGACTCACCAGCCAGAGGGACCTAGCTCAAAGCTACATCATCACGGGGCAGAGATAGCTTTCTCAGACTTCTGTGAGTGGGGTAATGACTGCAATAAGAGACTTCTGCACTATCCTTAAACTTCTGGGATGCAGCCTTTTGTCTAGGAAGACAAAAAGGTCTTTGTCACTAGCAACCATAGGCCATTTACAGGCAGCAGGCAGCAAATCTGTAATGGCAACACGCAGCAAAAAAGCCAGTGTGAGACTGGTGCCTGCAAACAAAGGAAGGATTTTTGCATTTTTGTGTTTTAATAAACCATTACGTTTATTTTTTAATTCCCTTCTCATTTAGGCACTTTCATGTTCTGCTTATCACAGATAGATGTAATAAAGTCCCAATGTTTCTAATTGATTCTGCCTTTTAACACCACAAGGAGACAGAAACTATCATCTTGTTTTGTGGATAGGAAAGTCCAGGTTGCCCAAGGTCATAGAGAAAGACTGAGACAGGAGCTCAGTCCAGGCTTCCTAAACCTTATTTTAATATCCTCCCTTCCTATTTACATGCTTTTCTCTAGAATAAAGACTAAGCCCACTGGTCTGACTTTTTCTTTAAAATAAAGGGTTTTTTTTGCTTTTGATTCTTCTCTTTCACTTTACAGTGTGTCCTGCAAATCAGTATATGTCTGTAACACATATATATCTTACATATGTATAAGATCAGTACATGCTGCATTACAATAGGCCACCAAAACTCTTCCTGAAGTATCATTATATTCTACTAAGAAAACAGCTATGAACTTTCTGGATACTAGCCCAAGACTAGTATCTGAGTCGTATCTGCTCAGATTTCATGCCCACCGTTTGCTCTGACAGTGCTCAGCCCACTTCTTCCTTACTTGCTGTCAAAGAATTAATTCCTCGGACAGGAACAGGGTTGTTGCTTGTTTAGTACCTACAAATGATGCAAATAAAGCTCTCTTACAGGTTTTCCTGTGGATCACATGCTCACTATAAGATCACACTTCCACAGCCCAGCATCTAACGTTATAAAATAAGAGGCATGAGCCATGTATCACAACATTTCCAATAGCTACTGTGGAAATTAATTTCCGCTTCTTGAAAAGTAATGACATTTTTTCAGAACCATAGCAGTGAATTGCTTAAAGAGGCACTGCAAAGATCTTGAAAAATATTTACTCAGCAAAGTCAATGCTGGGCTCCATGGATTTGGCAGGATGAATCCTGTGAAACTAGGCTGTTGCTGCATGCCATGCATGCCAAAAGTGACATGGAAAAAGCTTCTCTCCAGTGCTATCACATATGAACCGCAAATGTTTAATGTCTTGCTCTTAAAATATACCTTACAAACACAGCAAAATGAAGAGCCAGTTCCTCTGCAGTACTCACTCTGAATCATTTTTTTCCATGGGGCTTTGTTCCCTGCCTTCTTATAACCAAATAACTGATCCAAACAATGGGGTAAGCTTTCCAACACCATGGTGACTAGAAAAGCTCAGTGAAGAGTCGAAATATTCATAAAGGTTTTAAAATCAAAATTTCTTTTTTTGAAGAGAACAGGTTTTTCTGTAATGTTAAGCACCAATTTTTCCCTTTGTTACTAAAAACAGACAAATCTAAATACGTTTAATCATTCATCCAAGGAAGGGAAAAACCTTACTTCTTCTGCCCCTCTAATATGTCATTTTTTTCTTCAAGAGGGAAATTCCATAGTATTTCTCTTCACAATCACATTGTTCATATGCCTAAAATAAAGCAGATATCAATGGATTTTTTTTTTTTAAAAGAGCTTTCCATTTGAATTTGCCTAGATTTTCTTACCTCTATTTCACAAGAAGAATGGAGTCCTGTAGCCTGACTGACTTTGTTATTTTGGTTTGGTTTGGTTTGGTTTGGTTTTGTCTGTTTAGCAATGAAATACCATTGGTGGCATTTTGAGAGCAATAGCAACTGTCTCCAGATCACCCTAGAGATCACTCCAAATCACCTTTCAAGTCTGCCAAAAAAAGGAAATTTTGCTTTCCCACATGACACATTTCTGAACAAATGTGCAGTTTAACAGCAACAGCTGATTTCTGCCATCACAAGTATGTCTGTGATTCCATTTTTTATTTTCTTAAAGAAGAATTGTGCAGGAAGAATAGAACTATTTCTTTACATCTAGTAAATGAAAAGGCTCAGGCTGAGTGCCAGGGCTGAGGGGCTCAACCTTCCCTGGCCTTTTGCAGAAGTGACAGAGTCCATCTTCTCTCTGTCACCAGGGATTTAAACAGTACGAGATCCCCTCCACCACCCCATGACAAACGAGTCCAGAGCTGGGAAAGAGCCACAGCTTTCCATGAAAGGACTGAGCTGAGAGGAAGCCAAAAGAAAGGACCAAGCCTCTGGGTGTACCTGGGGATTTTGCTCTGAAGTGCATCCCAGCATGACACATTTGGCAGCTCAAAGAGGCTCTTATCTCAGTGCTCACTCTCACTGCCTTCAAAGCATGTGGTAATGGCCCAGGCATCTGGCAGAGCAAATAACCAACCCTGACCTTTTTCCACCTACACACAGAGGGACAGAGGTGCTTCAAGGAGCCAGCACTGATGAATGCAAAAACCGTGCTCCTCTTCCTGCAGATACCTCTGTTTCCTTGGCTCTGCTCTGTTTTTTTGCAGCTTGTGACATGGTCCTGCCACATATAAAGCAGAGCCAGAGTAGCCCTTGGCTCGGTCCTTTCTCCAGGCGTCAGAGGCAGCTGAAGAAGCAAGGTGCTCGATGCGCTGGGCAGACCTGCTTGTCCTTCTCCCTGCAGCCTGGTACCAGCTGGCAGCTTTCCCCTTCGCCGCTCTCTTCCACCACCTCTGTGCTTCGGGGCACCTCTCTCTGACTGCCCGGTACGTGGTCGCCACCCCTGCTGCTGTGCCAAGGGCAGGTCATGTCCATGTGTACTTTTCTGGGTCTCTCCTGGCCAGAAGTAGCAATTCCCTGCTGATTTAGGTATGGACGTGAGCTGTCCCCACTCCCCTCGTTGTGCAGTGGGGCCAGTTCAGAGTGATTAAGGCTACAACAGCCAGGCCAGACTCTCCTGTGTTGCAAAAGGTGGGTTTAGGGGTGTAACAGGATGAGTGCACAGGCAAAGGGAGCAGGGCAGGGAATGGGGACCGTCTCTGGTGTGACTAGGATGGGGTCCAGGCATGGACTGTGATATCCACTCCAGTCCCCCTATCCCTGCTTTGCAGCTGTGATAGGGCCCCAGCGACCCCTCAGCACTACGAGAGGCCAAGAGGGCCAAGAGGGCCACAGGAGGCAGAATACAGGGCACTGTGGATGCTCCTTGCCTCAGACTGCACTCTACTACTAACACCAGGGCTGGAGTCTCAAGCTTCATTTTCCTCAAAAGCCAGCCAATGCTCATCTGGTCTCTTCTAGGTACATATTCCTCCTTGCTGGAGGATGTCTCCTTGCAGGCACAGCCATGGGCAGCTATGCCGTGTTGCTTCTCATCCCTGCTGCTGGCTCTGTGCTCGTCCTCCTCTCCGTCAGCCCAGCTCACGTCCATACCTGGGTCTTTGGCCTCCAGATGTGCTGGCAGACGATCTGCCACCTGTGCCTGGGCAGCTGGGCACTGGAGCCACAGGATGCCAGGTAATCCTCCTGCCCTGCCTCCCTCCCTCTCCACCCTCCCAGTTGTTTTGGGAGGGTGGAGGCCCACCCGTGCCAAGCTGGCTCGCTGTTCCACAGTGATCAGTCTCCCCTCGGCCCCCGGCTACATCCCTGTGCACAGGTGATGCTGTGGGCATGGCAGCAGGGAGGTGGAACAGCATGTGTGCCTGTGCACTCTTGTCGAGGGACCCTCAGCAGCTCTCAGGCGTCCTCTCCTTTCAGGCCAGCAGTTGCCCTCTCTGCCATCATGCTGCTCACTCAGAAGGTGACATCTCTGGCCTTGGACATCCACGAAGGGACAGTGCCACCCCAGCTGGGCCAGGGGCTTTTGCACCAAGCCTTGCCTCTCTGCAGCTACCTGCTCTTTTTCCCAGCCCTCCTCGGAGGCCCCCTGTGCTCCTTCAGCAGGTTTCAGGTCCAAGCCAAGTCCTTGGGGGCTGTCCCCCTCCCGCTGGGGGCTGCCAGCAAGAGGTGCCTCGGGGCACTGGTGCTGCAGGCACTACGGGCGGGGTTGGAGGGCTGGCTGCCCTGCACGCAGGGCTGCACTGGCCTGGGCGGCCTGTGCCACATGTGGATGCAGGCCCTGCTCTTCAGGTTGGCCTACTATACGCGCTGGATGCTGGATGAGGCCCTTCTCGAGATGGCAGGCTTTGGGCTGCTGGTGGGGCAGAGAGACATTTCGGGCCACAACCTGTGGACGCTGGAGACCACACACCGCCTGGCTGTCTTTGCCCGAACCTGGAACAAGAGCACATCCCGCTGGCTGAAGAGGCTGGTCTTCCAGCGCTGCCCAGCCCAGCCACTCCTCGCCACTTTTGCTTTCTCTGCCTGGTGGCATGGCCTCCGGCCCGGGCAGATCTTTGGTTTCCTGTGCTGGGCCATCATGGTGGAGGCTGACTACCGCATCCATCCCTTCCTCAGTGCCCAGGCCACATCCCACGTTGCAAAGCTCCTCTACCGTGGCACGACCTGGGTCTTCACACAGCTCATTGTTGCCTACATCCTGGTAGCTGTGGAGACTGAGAGCTTCTCCATGCTCTGCCGGCTCTGGACTTCCTACAACAGTGTCCTTCCCCTCTCTTACGGCATTGTGCTGCTGCTGCTGCTTGCCAAGAAGCCAAAGCAGAACTGAGCTTGTCCTGGGCTACCTTGAGTGCCTGGCGAGGGGATGTCCTTGCACATGTGAGCATGCAGAGTGACAGGAGCTATTGGTCAAGTGATCTCCAGAGACCCAGATGGTCTTTTACTCCTGGGATATCCCACAGCTTTCAGGGATGCACTGAAACAAGGTGTAGATGTTACCAGACTAGACAAAAGAGCTCCCAGCAGCACTGCTTGCCCAGTGTTTGTCTTGAGGCTTTCAGTCTCAGCCTCATCTCATGTGGAAAGCATGCAACCTCCCCACCAAACTCATCTGTGCTGCAAATGTGCATTGGTCAGCAACTGTGTCCAGCTCCTGGGAACCTGTCCTCCATGGGGCTAGCAGGTATGTACAGGGAGCCATGACTTGCCAGCTTTCTTGTGCTCAAGGACCACTGGGAGCCTGGACACAGGAAAAGGGGCTGTCAGTCTGTCTGGGGGCAGTGCAAGACAAGAAACACCCCTTTCCCCACCCAGTAGTACAACTGAGAGGCATGGGTCTGCAGTGCTTCTCCAGCAATCACTCCTTGACAGTCTCCCTGTGGCACATGAACCCCAAATCATGTTCCACCTGGATGTCTCCTGCAATCCCCCTGAGTGGGTGACATGCTTGGCCCCCAAGGTACAATGTCAGGGAACACAGATGATCCATCCTCTCCCCTATCTCTGCAGAGGATCCTGGGCATGTGGGCAGGTATACCTAGTTGGGTGGCTACTGCCCAGGGTGTGCTGAGGATAGAATAGGCCATGGTGGGAAGTAAGCCAGCAAAGCCCTCAGACTTGGCTGTGGCATTCAGCTAGGGCTTGACAGTTGCTTTCCCCACAACAGCTGCACAGCAGAAATGCTAGTGCTCTTCTTCAGTAAAAGCACTGACCTAAGACCCAAAAGCCTGGGACTCTTTAAGCTGGAGAAGAAGCACGAGATACCAGAGGGGAAGATATCAGGAAAGCATGGAGCTAAAGAGTTTTTGTTTATATGAAAGCATGAAGCCACCCACCCAATCTCAATATAATATAGCTGAAAACGCTACAGGGCTATTGTTAGCCCCTGATCTATGGGAGGGATACTGCGGCAGGGTACCAGGACCAACACCAGGACCAGCCTCAAACTCCCAACCTCAAGGGAAAGCATTATGATCAGGTTATGATAATGTTAACATCCTGTGCCATGCATGCCCCACAGCAATACATACGTCAGGGCCAGCATTTGTCAGTAAACTGAAACTCACAAAGCAAAATGGATCCGACCTTGTTTTATGTGGGTTAGTTTGACTACTTCTTGGGTCCTGCTGAGCACCCAGCCCATGCCTTGCAAGCCAGTTGCCCTGTATGTTATCTCCCTGTTGCCAGCACAGATGGCATTAAGCTTGGATTGGCCATGGTCAGGCCCTCTCTCCTTTGGTGCTGTCCTGCAGAGCTGCCTCCAACTTGTTCCCTACATCCATGCTTTAAAACTGAGTCAACTCTTCAACTCATCTATGCAAAACATGCTCGGCTCCTTTGGGCAGGTTCTCCAGCTGTTTAATCACTCCCCTGGCCCACATGAAACCCGATGCAGCAGGCTGGGGCCAGACTACCCAGCAAAGCATGCAGGATGGTCCACAGGACAGCAGTTCCCAAGCCAGAAGGCTCATGCTGCCTGTGTTGGAGGGAAGTGTATGCAAGAGACAGGGCGCAAGAAAGCCAGTGTATAAAAAATCCCAGATGGTAGCAGTTGGAGCCATCTCACATTCTTTCAGCAGGCAGGGACACGCACAGCTTCCTCCCTAAGGGGACTGGGGGAAATTCATTGCAAATGGGTGCCCAGCCAAGAAACCATTCCCTCCCATCAGCAGCAACTGCAGCCAAACAGATTAAAAAATCCAGGTGAGAAACCTGGAAAAGATTCACAGAAAGTGTACAAAGTGTCAAAAATCCTGGGGAATTAAAATTCCCACAAGAGAGCAGGCTGGAGCTGGAGGTGAATCAAGTTTGGAGGAAAGTGCTCATTAATTTCTCCCCATTTTCAGCTGGGATGGGGGTAGCTCAGCTGGTGATGTCTTCCCTTAGCAAAGCTGATGATGGGCTCTCTCAAAGAGCCCCAAACCAACCCCTCCTCCAAGGGCTTCGCTACTGGTCCCAGCAGCAGGGCAGCTCAACTCCGCCTCATATTGGTATGGAAGAGTATAAAAGCAGCCCACAACCTTCCTGAAAAGTCAGCAGCAGCATGGTCTCTCCACCAAGCCAGGTGGCTGCTGTATATCTGTATCTTGATGGAGGGAAAGGGATTGGAGGGAGCTAGGCCAGCTTCTCCCTCTTCCACCATGCCACATCTTTTGGAAGAACATGTTCGCAATGCACCCAGCCCTATTGATTTCTAATACAAACACCAGCAGCAATAAGGGCCTCCCAGACCGGAAGCTAGTGGCATCAGCCTCCCACAGGCCAGTTAATCTCTTAATAAAGGAGTTAAATAAATGCTAGACACAAGGGACAGGTAAGTTACCAGGTGAAGGAAAGGAGCTGGATGGATGGGGAAAGCAAAGCAGCCTTGCCTTGACTTTCTTCCCCGAGGCCTTGGAGGTGAATTGGGGATTTTCCATTTCATTAACTTTACAAGGGGTAATTCCCAGCATGCAGTATCATCTTTGTGAACAGCCCTATCCTGGCTCTCTTACCCTTTCATAAATCAGCAGCGTACAAGGCAGCAACACTAGACAGGCAGGCAATGCTGTATTAGCATCTAGAGAAGGCAATATGCAGGTGATACTGAGTTGCCCACAGCAGAAAAATACAACTTACACATAGAAACAAGCAGTGATTTTTGTTTTTAAAGTGAGAAACAAAATTGATGTCAAAACAGACATGAATTTGAAAGCACCTTCTGGCTCTCCCATGCAAAGGAGCATTATATGCATTGCTTCTGTTCCCCAGGAGAATAAGCCAACCGTTCATCCCTGCTGCCCACTACAGCAAGCAGTGGTGTTCCCAGGCAAAGAGGCTCTGATGCTTTAGAGGGGTGGGGATCAAAGGACTGTCCCATAGGCTCAAAAATCAACTCAACTATGTTGTGTTCATTAGAAACATGCACACGCAGGCAGGAGTTTATTAGTCCACAGACTTACCATACCAAAAAAAAAAAAAATAATCCCCCTAAAGAGGGTTAGGTTCCCAGTTTCGCCTGCTCGCAAATTAACCGTGCTCAATGTACTAAATGTCTTACATTGATCGGAGCACAGGAAAGGAGATGAACACATTTGCAGCTGAGATTCAAGCCTCTCACATATAACAGGGCTGTGTTGCTCTCACTGCAAGGCAATCAGGAGTCCTCAGCTGCCTCTGACACGTCCAACGTCAGAGCAGCTGCAGCAGTTTTAATGTGTGTGAGAGGGAGGCAGGCTCAGCAGATGCTAAGTACTGGCAGCACAGCCAGTCCTCCAGTTCAATGCTCCGCTCCATGTCCACAGCCCTCTCCGCAAACTTCATCATCAGCAGGGCACGCTTCATGTCCACCCAATTCTGAAGCACCCGGCGGAGGGCTTCCTCGTGGCTGAGGGGCTGTTCGGTGAGGTCCTTCCGGGGCCCCCAAAGCAGACACTGCAGCATTCGCTTGGCCTCGGTGATGCGCACACGCTTGATGGGATCTGCTTCCAGAAGCAGGTGGGCCAGCTGCTGGAGCCCCCGGGAGTAGATGGACAGGCTGGGCAAAGCAGGGAGATCCTCAGGGCTGTACTCCTGCTCCTTGAGGTGCACCTTCTCCTCAAAGGGGTTGGGCTGGTGCAGTAGCTCGTAGATGAGAATTCCAGTCTGAAACTCATCAAATTTCTTGTACTGAGAAGCTGACACAATCTCCGGGGCCAGCCTGGCCTGACTCTTCTTCAATTTGGAGTCTCCGGATCCTGGTTTCTGCTTGGCTTTCAAAAAATTGCTGATGATGAGGCGGGGCAAGTGTTTGTCATCTTTGGCTTTCACACAGCTCATGGGGGGTTTGCAGGGGACAAGCAGGAGGTTCTCCAGGCACAGGTCACGATGGATTATGCCATGCTCTTTGAGATGCTCCAGGCCATTGCAGAGCTGGAGGAGCAAGAAGCAAACACGACGTTCATACAGCTCAGGCTTGGCTTGGTGCAACGTCACCGAGTCCCTCACAAAGTCGGCTGTGGTCTGGCTCGGGACCTCCCGGGTGATGACTACCACACAGTCGTGCTCGCTGGCAGTGCGGGAGGGATGGAGGCCATCCCCAGGCATGCTTTTCCCCACATCTGAGGCCAGCAGCATGCTGGAGGGTACAGAGGCCACAAAATGCCCACAGTCCTGTTGTATGTTGAAGTGGACTGGCACTGCGGGGCTGCAGTATGAAGCGGCCACCTTGGACTCTTGTGTTTTACAAATCTGCGAGGAGAGACAAAAGAAAAATCTTATCTGTCAGTGACAGAGACAGGGCATAGATCAGAAGTTCAGAGGTGGGTTCCTAAACTGAGATTTGCAGAGTAAGATGTAAGTAGAAGCAGGGTGCATATTAGCTCCTTTAGTACTTTAGTACAGAGTGACTGTCTCCTGGCTTGAGGAGCTTTCTTGTCCTGCAGCACCCCAACCTGAGCAACCAGACATCTGGGTCCCATTTCTAGGCATGCTTCCTTTGCCAGGTAATGCTCAGTATTTGCAAGAAGGGAGGAATACAGCCTGCCCAGACGTAACCTCTGGAGATTTCGTTTCATTGCCAACTGAAGTGACACAGGTTTTAAGACACAGATGTCAGCAAGATCCCTCATACAACCCAGGAGACAGTTTGCAGAGGGAAAAGCAAAGATTGTAGCAGATGATGTGACACCTCCACCTCTGGAAGTGGTTGCCAGTTGCTTGGATGAGGACCCATGCAACCTGACCTAGCTATGAGGGTGGCCTTGTTTGGAGTGCTGGTTGGACAGAGACCTCCAGCACTTTCTTCCCACCTAACCCTTCTCTGGAGCCCTGGAGCTCCTTTTACATCCTCATCAAACACTCCACTTCCTTGTATCAGTAACTACTCTCAAAACCCTGATCAACAGCTGAGGAAAAACAGCAACAAACTGTACTCATCAGCACAGGGAAAAAAACTCCAGAGAAATTGGGAGCTAACAACAGGTTTAGAAATGAGTGAGAGTGCTGCAGACTCAAGGGAATAAAAAAAGATTAAAAAAAAAAAAAACAAAAACAACAACACAGAACACTTTGTAGTCTAGATGTACTTAAACTCACATGACTTTGTCTTCATTTTGTTCTGTATTTTAAAATTATGACTGCACTAAAGACAAAACAAACCCCAAACCAGGTTTATTATAGGAGTATCCATTAGCTTATGGGGCCTTCTGGCATTTCTATTGTACACTTTTTTTTTTTTCCTTTTATTTAGGGATGTATTTATATCTCACCCACAGGAATCAACAACAAGCTGAAACTCAGCATAAAAGGTTTCAAACCCTGGAGCATGCCACTGCCAGTCATGGTGTGCGTGCAAAATCGGACAAGAAATCAATTTTGCCTCTGAGCTAAAATAAATGCAATAATAAAGAGGAGCTGGAGAAGCTGGCTGCTTTTGTACTCCACTAGCAATGGTTTGAATCTAGGCGTTTGCAGGTAATTCACTCAGATGAGACGATAGTGCGGAGATGGGGCACTTCAAACTCCTATTGTCCTTTCTCTTCTAAACAAAAATACCCTTCTGCTGCTGCATGCTTATTTTGTGGAAGGATAATCTCTGGAGAGCTGGACAGACTACAGATTAACCCAGTGGGCCACAGTAAACCGCAGAAGGTCTCCAAAGGCAGAGGAGGCCTTCCAGCCCTCTGCTGCACAAATGTGCTTGTTCCTCCCCACACAGGGAAGATGTGTAAGACTTAGGACAAGGGAAAGAGGAGTCCCTGGAAGAATAAATGCAACCAAATGGAGTCAGGGAGATCTTCCCCAACCAGCCATTCTTTGTGACTTTGGCTGCACCAGAGGCATCCTCCATGCAGGAAGCTCCAAGTAGAAGCCTGGGGCTGTGTTATTCATGCACCTTTAAGCAGAGAAAGAAGCCAAGGAGTGGAGCATATCTTGGCTTAATTCCTCTAAAGCCAGTTCTTGTAAAACTTGCTCCTTCTAGCTATTTTATACATACCCGTGTCTGCTGTGCACAGCCCAAACTCTGGCTCTGGCTGCTCAGCTGGCCCCATGGCTCAAGTCAGATCCTCTGCCCAACCTGAGTTATCCAAGTCTAATTTTAACTACAGGTCTGTGATTTCTTGCATGTCAGAAAATCTGTACCACAAGCCAGGAGAGGCAGCTAGAAATCAACCAATTGTAAAAGTTTGCAAGTATTCTCTATTTCAGCTACCGAAAAAAAGCTGGCACACTGGAACATTGCAGGAGATGTGTGAGTGCACATACATAAACACATATGTGACTTTATGCTGGTGCAGAGTACAGCCCTGGACTGGTTTGGACTTTATTATGGTGCTCTGCAGAGTACCAAAAGCACAGAATAAGTACACAGGGACACAACAGCAGCCCTGTTAAGAGACTGAAAATGTAGTGTTTCTGCCTTGGCCATAATTCATCCACTACAGCAGTAGAGCTGAGCCTCTGAACCACACCAAACATGGGTGGCAATAAGAAAGGTCTGCATCTACCACAGGGAAACATATATTGAAAAGGAGCACATCAGTCCACCACACAATTCTGAGGTTTCTGGAGGAAATATTCAATGGATTTAAGTATAACATGCAAGAGAAGTTGCTGCTCTGAGTGCTGGACTAGAGGTATTGGGGCAAGCCCTCATCCAACCCTGTTCTGGTTATTCAAAGCCCCCTTGTTGGGTTGACTACTTCCTTTAGAAAATCAACTGGCTTTAAAGCTATCACTTAACTAAAACATCCCCTCGGGGGTTGTAATTGTGGAAACAATTCAGCAGAAGTTTTTTTCTTGCTTAATGCATCTCTGTCAGTGCTTGTTTGGGAATTATTTAGGGTTTTGAAAACAACATGAAGAGGAAGCAGCAACGAGCTTCTCCTAGGGTGAAGTCCAAACAGAAATTAAAGTCTCTGTATTCAAGTAGTAACATGGGTCAAGAACCCCAAATTCATGGGATGTGCATGAAACAAGTTGCCTGAGCTTATTTATCTAGGCTTCAGAGAGCTGAACCATTGCATCTCATGTTTTCATTTCAAACACAGATTCTGTACAGTTACAGGAATATATTTCAGAACCCAACCTTACATTCCGTGTCTAGGTCAGCCTTGCATTGTTTAATTGAGACCTGCACTATCTTAAAACCTGTAGTTTCAAGATCATACAAGCACTCAGATGGTTTCTGGGTCAGACCTTCCACTTAAATGGGAGGCAGAGGGAAAAAGGCTGTCTTTTGAATAGCTTTTAAGCAGCTTGTGTTGTCAGAGGTGAACTACACTGAGTTTACAATACAGTATTTGCACAAAGGTTTTAGAGAGAAACTGGTTGGGTTGTAGACCCTAATAGTCTGCAGCAGTAAGCACCTGGCTGACATCTGATACAACAAAAAACTACATCTCCAAATTAACCTTTTCAAGGGATGGAAGAAGACTAGCAATTTTGGAAGGGGGGTTTCACTTGCCAAACTTCAGCTGTGAGAAAGAGGAGCACAGGGAAAACAGGCCAGCGCATGCTGGTGGTGCTTCTCAAAGCTGTACCGCTAAGTCTGCTTCCCAGTCTTTCATTTAACATCCATACACCAGACAAGGGGGTGGAAAGGAGCCCAGAGGTTTAGTCCCAGCTCTGCTGTGGGTCATGAACCCTGCAGCTGTTTGCATCATCCTCCCAGCTGGGAGGTGGAGATAAGCCATACCCAGGCTTATCCTGGGTGCAGCCTTACCTTCACAGCATAGGTGGTAGAAGGGTCCTTGGAGCAGGTGGCACAGTAATATATCGCATCCCCTGAGTCGCAGCAGGGCTTGTTGCACGCCAGCTTGAAGAGCGACCAGTTGTTCTCGCTGAAGTGCAGCTCGTTCTTCTGCTCCCGCATGAAGCAGTCCTCACACTTGGCAACCAGGCGGCGCAAGGACTCAGCGTAGAGGGCCCCCAGCTTGGCGTACACCCCCTCCTTGCTGTCGATGTTGCTCAGGAGGTTGTGGAGCTGGAGGCTGGAGCTCGATGACACCTGGCTGGACACGCTGAGTTGCGAGGAGGAAAGGGACTGGAGGTTTCTGCTGGGGATGCAGGCCCCTGTGCTCTTACTGGTGGCTGAGCCCCAGTGGCTGTTTCCTTTGGAGCCTTTCTCCAGGGACTCAGAGGAGGAGAAGGTGCTGGGGCTCCCCAGGCTAGCTGGGTGGATGAAGGGAGGCTCCTCTCGGAGGCAGACGTTGCTCTCAGAGTGGCTGATGTTCAGCCTGGGTCTGGCAGTGCCAGCTGCTCTGCCTGCAGATGCCTGTCCCCCAAAAAAGCCATCTGGGGAGGACACTGTTCTGCTCACTGTCTTCTTCTGGGGCAGAGGGGGTGGGCAGCTGGGGGCAGAGGAGGGACCGTCGTCATTGGAGGTGGGAGGGAAAGAGACAGGGGGAAACGCTTGGCTCTCAGCTGGAGGGGGCGAGTGGTTCGGCTCAGATGAGTGCCCTAGGAGACAGTGAGACAAAACAGCGTTCAATGAATGGCCCTTGCTGGCTGGGAGCACAGGCCCCTTCCCGTGCCACTGCCACCCCCACAGGCTACCTCCACCTGTACCCAGCTGAGAACAAAGTCGCAAGCCAGATCCTCATCTGTTCATGGCTGCAAAGCTGCACTGAAGGGGTGAGGTCTTTAACGTGGTTTAATACAGCAGCTTTGCAAAGCAAGCTACAACCAGCTAACTAGAGAAATGCTCCCCCCACCTGAAACTACTATCCTATGAACTGCATACATGGTAGCAAAAAGCTGGTAGAGGGTAAATATTTAAGCTATGACATCATCCACAAGGCGGTAAGAATGAAGCACTTGGGGATACTTGTTTGACAGCAATCTCTCAAGCAAAACCTGTTTCATCTGGGAGCTGCCACCCAGTGCCTCAGCAGCGCGATGTGATAAGAGTGACTCACGTAACACACAGCTCTGGCCCTCTGGCTTAAGCGTGACCAGAACAGCCCAAGAAGGATATTGAACCTGTCTCTCTGCCTCACAAAGGGTAATGGTCACTGGGTAAGGGCTGGGATTTGGCAAGCTCCACCCTCTCGGAAAAATCTGGCCTCCCCACTGTGTGTCCCCCAGCTTACATCAGACCTCTCTGCTCACAGGACAACGGACCCCACTACATACCGCCAAACCTTAGCGGCTCCATATGTCATTTGCATGTGGATTGGGATTGGGATGGCTGTCTCATTCAGGCAGCTGTAGCAGTTGTTTTCCTACCCTGGCTAGACTGGAGACAGGTAATACGGTTGCATGTCACAGAAGAGGGAAAAGCAGAAAAGGATGATTTGACATTGAAATAAAGAGCAAGACTTTCAGGTCAGAGAGACAGAAAAAATGTGGAGTGGAGGGGGTCTGAAGGGACAATTTAAAGAAGGAACAATTATTTCAGAGAGTTTTCTAAATCACTTGAATGACAGTTGGGACTGTCAATAAACTTGAGATCTACACACAAGTGTAGACCTCAGAAGGTGCATGGTGGCGTTTTGCTCCACGCAAGTTCAGCAGGCAATGGGATCTATAGCTTTCTTTGAACTCAGCTTCCAAAATTGACTATTGCAGACTGGTAGAAAGCCATCCTTTCTCCTCACAAGGGTGCTGTTGAGGCTCAGCTCCCAGCAGGCACTTCCTCACTGTGACTTTCCGCTGGCCCCACAGGAATGCCCTGGGGCAGTTTCAGGCCATCCTGCAGCCCAGGCTTGTCTTCGTCACAACCCCAGTGACTCACTAGCTCTCCCATACAACCTCCAAGGGCTGGGACTCAGATCCACGAGCTCCCAGGCCTGTCCTGGTGTGTCTGTGCAGTGCCACATCCAGGCTTGAAGTTCCAACACCTGTGTCAGAAGAGCAATCCCTGTTAGCTGCTCGCTACTTGAGACCACCCAAGGTAGGGGCAGGTCCACTAGTTCTCAGCTACCAGAGTGGATGCCAGCTCAAGCTGTCCCTGTCCCTCCCCACCAGAGCTTGGTAGGATGACATTAATCATCATGTCACTTCCACTGCCAAATGTGGATGTTCCTACTGCCATCCACCACATCCTGAGCAACAGTGTTGAGAGACTCCCCATATACAGGCAGCACTGATTTCAGCTTCTGTAGAAGATAAGCTTCCCATGCAAGGCAGTTTTGGCACCCCATCTCTGACAACATGCTCAGGAACAGCTCTATAGGAAATGCTGGGAATCAGCACACATCTCTTGTCCCAGCTGCCCACCAGCTGTTGGGTGCTGAGCTCCCCGATTCCTGTTAGGCCCTTGCCCCAGGTGTCTGTCTGCATTGTACACTCAGCCACTGGAACAATCAGCTGCTCTCCAGTTTCAGCTGCTCTCCAACTGCATAGTTAACTGCAGAGCCCAACAGAGATGCTCCACAGAGATGCATGCCCCAAGCTTTAACAGAAACCCAAACACCTGCATCATACCCTGCCTAGTCCATGGGAAAGATCCCCTCCATTCAAACACTGCCAAAACCTGCAGACAGGAGTCTTTCAGCAGGGCATCTCTTGCCACTTCCAGTCTAAGGAGCTTTGTCAGAAGATGCAGCCAAGAGAAATCTTCAGCACACAGCCCAAGACCAACTCAGCTGAGGCACCTCTGCCAGGACATACAGTTGAATCCCCATTTTGAGAGGCAAGATTTATTTGATGGAGGCTTACAGAACAAATGGCAACACTGGAACCTTTGGCAACCAGTCCACATGCATAGCCCACAAATGCCAAATTGCTCTTTCTTCTTTTTTACATGCTGCTGGGCTCTGCCCCAAGCACTGGGTAACAAATGAAACCTTTTCACAACTTTTCTAACAGTGCTTTGCACCTTCAGCGTAGAGTTCTTCTGCAGTAAAGGGCTTAACCCATCCCCCAATATTTTAACATCTGACAGCATAGCCAATTAATCTGAGCTCACCTCACACAGTGACTGACTGCATAGCTGCTTGCTTACATCAGCAAAAAAACACACATGGGTTATTCATTTTAAAGCTCAGCCTTCCCGAGATGAGTTTAAAAAGTTGCTTCTGCTAGTGGAGGCAGAGAAACCCTCTTGTTCCCTATCATTTTTGACAACAAATTGCTTCTGTGCCCAGCAAGTAAAGATCCAACATATGTAAGTTTTTCTTCCCCGTGTACAATTTCCTGGCACAGTCTCACTCTCAGACTCCAAGTTAGCAGTGGAAAAATGGACTTTCCAGCGCTCTGGTTCTTAATTTTATTGCTACACATTGTTGCTCTTGGAAAGACAGAACTTCCACTACATGAAGATTGCTTTTGCAAAGGAAATACTTTCTGAGCTGCTGAACATGTTAGTGCATGTCTAAGTTACACACTTATGAAGAAAGTGACTTCACAGCAAGTATTTTTTAATCTCGGTTAAACGAGTGTAGGCAGATTTTTTCCCCTTCAAGAAACAACTGGGAACACAATGAGAGGGAGAGATCACCTTTAGCACGAGACTCCTTCTGGTACCCCTCAAATACATGAAGGATTTTCCATGAAAGCCTGTTTGTTGCCTTGTGCAACATGTGAAGCACAAGCAGGATAAGCACAATTACTTTCAAATAGAGGTTTTATCCAGACAAGATGAGAACCACAGGACAAACAAATATTGGCACCGGCCAAATGAAAAAGGGAAAAAAAAAACATGATGTTGGTCTGGCTCTGTCATATTCATCTTAAGTGCATCAAGAGGCAGCAGGGTGAGAGTAGACAGATGAAGGGTTGCTGGGAGAATTAGATTATGGGACCCTTGTGATCCCTGCTCTGTAGATACTGTCCCAGCAGCGGGACTCAGGATGGGATAATCCCTTCCTCAGGTGTGATGCTACCTCTCCTACACCCAATCGGTCACTTACTGCCATCGCTGCCGGTCTGCGTGTCTGAATTGAGGCTGTCAGTGGAGCCAGTCGTGAAACTGACGTGGACGCTCCTGAAAGGTGGGCTGAGGCTCTCAGCAGAGCTATTGCTGACCCTCTCCAACTCAGCGTTATTCGGGTTCATTTTCAGAGTGTGCCTACAGACAATGAAACAGAAGGGTCAGGAGACAGACAGTAAAAGATACCATGCATATACTTGTGCAAGTAGATTAAAGTTGAGAGCAGCCTCAGCTTGGTCCCCGCACATTCATACAGACACTGCACAGTCTTTTATCAGGCCACAGCAGTTCATTCAGGCCTTAGTACCTTGTGCACTTTTCTTCCTTCTCTGACATTTGGGGATCATATCCCACTGACATCAAGCAGGTTACAGCCTTGCAAAGCACCAGTACCCATGACAAACCAGCTGTGCTTGAGCAGAGAGAGAACCACTGAGCCAACAGCATTCAGCCCCAGTCTGCACCTCCTTTTCCTAGCACATGTGGGGTCCTGGACCGTATCCCATTTTGGCCATTGCCACCGGGAAGCGGGGACCCACCAGTGTTTGCCTCCCATAAAACACAATGGAAGGCAGCAGCATCACTCCTCCTTTTTTACAGAAGGGCAGGTTGATGCTGGGCGTCAGAACCCAACTCCTGTATGGTGGAGGCATGAGTAGAAGAAGGGTTCATCACTAGCAGCCTTTGTCTCCTCAGCGCGTCCCTGTAACAACTGAAAAAAGAAGCACCTATGCAGAAAACAATTGTATGCCAAATCCAGGACCTGCCATGCAGCTTTTAATGTGAGACCTACTGTTTTCCACACAGATTCCATCTAAAATAAATAAATACATAAACCATAAGCTGTCCTTATATCCTGCCAGAGTCACAGTTTAAATGATCAGTTGTAGGCAAGCAGGACTTGCAAGCAGGACTTATTGCTGAGATAATGAATTTCCCTTGCATTTTCTTCATTTTTTCCTCCCTGGAAAACAAAAGGAGCTGTTGAAATCAGACAGCACATCAGAGCACAAACACCCCTAGCTTTGGTACAGTTCAGACTCTCTATTGGCCAGTAAATGAAGGTTATTTGCCACCTTTTTAAATAAAACTGCCAATCTACTGACAAAATTCAACACATTGTTGATTCAGAATGTAAAAAGGTTAGTGGAAGACTTGCAAAAAAAGAAAAGTAACTTCCACCAGCTATCTCGCTGGAAGGTATCCGGTATTTCCTAATCAGACGGCTGAACGGCTGCCGAGAAAGACAAACAAAAGACATGCACGACTATTTTCTTGTGACACACTGTTCACACATGCAGAATCCCTCCTCTTCCAAAATCCCCAAGCACAGCAGATGCCACGAGCATTTTATTTTAAGATTAAGAAATGTTTCATTCTACTTCCAGACAAAGGACTTACTCTCGTGTCCACACAACCACATGGAGAGCAGCATGTATGAGAAGCCCGGAAGAAACTTCTGCCAGACTTCCTCATTTGCCTGAGCAAGCTCATTCTAAAAATACTCAGGGGCTGATCAAAATAAGGTTCTAAAAACCACCTCAGGTACAATTCGGCAGAGACACTGTCCTCGGTCTTGCACCAGTGATGAATTTACCACATGCACTCGGTCACCACAGCAAGCCTCTTGAGGATGATTTACAAAACTTCTCATGCACCACACAAGTCAGTTTAAAAAAAGAAAGAGCAAGTGAGAAATACATTGAGGTTTTTAGCTCGGTCATTATTAACGCTGTTGAAAGCAACCAACCGGACTAAATTTTTTTTTTTTTTCAGTAAAACTATATATACAGTTTTATATATATATAAAAACTATATAACCTTATCCCATAACTGACTTGCTCAGACGTTTAACTTTTAGTAACTTGGGGGAAAAAAATGCAGGGGTGCACACACATGCGCGTGCACTGTCTGACTTGGTAAGAATCAAGGAAGTGTTTGAATCCATAACAAAAGCAAGAGATCTTACAAGAGAGCTGGTCTTGATTTGCACAGATGAGAGGTTTTCTAACACATTCCTCTCCCCCTCCACACACACACACACACACACACACACACAAAAGAAAAGTTGGTGCATTTCTGTTTCCTTCCCATCACTTAAACACAAATCCATGGAGCTGTGCCCAGCAAGCGCCTTACCATTCCCGCACTCAGGCAGAGATGGGACTTTGCTCAGCAGGGTCCAAGGTCCGCCACGCGCAGCCCCACCTATTCCTCCAAGCAACCTGGGCACAACACAGCGTCTGCCAGCACCATTCTGGCTGCTGTATTTGCTGAGCCCAACGTTGCTGTGAAGTCATAGGTACAGAAAGCACCGTTTCCTCTCTGTACCGCTGTGACTCGTGTAAAATGCAGTTCCTGAATAGGCACACCGAAATAGAAATTGCTTGCTGCTTAAATGACATCCTGCTCTTGTTTCAGATGTTACAGCCGGGCCAGCTAATACCGCCTGGAAATATCTCTGCTTCAAATCTTCCTCTCTTCCTATGAGCTTCTCAAAGTCCAGACTGCAGTGTACATGTTAAAATATCGATCACTTTACCAAAGAATTACTGAAAATACTTGCCATGGCCAAACTGTTCCATTTCAATAAAATTCCACTCCAAGAGTGAGCAACCTATCACTGCAACAACCTGTGGGATCCTTATTTACAGCTAACCTGAACCTGTCCTCCTTTTGTAGTGTTCATTCATGCCACGCATGACTGTTAAGGGCACAAGTTACTGTTCTCTGTCTTGCCTTTTCCAAAGGATATCGGAAATAAAGAGCACAAACCAATTTTAAACCTGAAGAGATCACTGTGATTGTCCCCCACGGCCTGCTAACATGTGTGGGCTCCACCCCCCTCAGAAAGATGTTGCAGTAATTTACCTCCACTTCCCAAATCTGTGCTCAGCACCTTAAATGTTAAGTGGTAACTTCAAGAACAGCACCAGAGCCTCCCTGAAGTGAGAGTGCATAAAGAACAGGTCACAAAAAAGTCAGCTCTCAATCTAATAATCTACCAAGACAGGATTTCCAGCTCTCCTAATTATTCTGGCAGCTTTAAACACACTTGGATTATTCAACACCCTCCACATGACATCCTAGCATATTCAGACAATCCCTCCAATTCGCTATTCACCAATTTTTCCCCAAGAAACAATTCCATCTGACTGGGTTTCCACGTGATTCCCTCAGTCCTGCCTAAAAAAAAAAAAACGAGGTTGAAAATAGCGGTCTTGTAAAAAATATGGTTTGGAGATCTATAACATTGCCATGGGACCCTAGATCATTTGCAATGCCCCATGTTGCATCTCCTGCCAGGGCAGAATAATGCTTTGTGTTTCTTGGGCCTCATACTTGAACGGCAGCCTGCTTCATTTCATGTTTCTGAACACACTGTGGTCCCACCTCACGCTGCTGCAGGACTCCAGCATCACACGCTGTGCACCTTGCACTTCTCAGAGAAAAAGTAGAAACAGACGCCAAAGGATGGCTCTCCTAACCATGGCAGACACGTGTGCATTGGAACATCACCCCAGGCATCCCTCGGACTCTGTCCATGCCTTTGGCTTGAATTTTCTGCATGAGATTTGACACATAGATCTGGTTACCTTCCAAAAGCGCAAGGGGCAGGAAGGTTTGGAGCAAGCGGGAAGGCCACTCAGATGCTAGAGCTGCACGGCTCCTGCATGCTCCTTTCCAGTGGCTGTCATGTGTGCAGCCTGTTGGCAGGGATGGAGGATGCTGGAAGGCATCTCTCCCAGGCACAGAGACCCGACTACCAGCAGCACCCACCGAGCTGACACAACCACCCCTCTACAGCCATATCACATTGGTTTCCCAGCTGTGCTGCATCGGCCAGAGGAGCTCACTCCTTCTCATCACAGATGCAGGCACATCCACCCCTCCAGCAGGGAGGCATGCCTGATGTGGTGAAGAAAAGCATAGCGACACCCTCAATTCTCCTTAAAGAAGACAGCTTAACCCAGACTAAACTCACCTGGCCTTGGAAGATTAAAAAAATGCCTGATGATTTGGTTTCTCTGTGTGTAGCGACCCACAAAGCAGACCACATTATTTCCAGATGTTTCCATGAACAAAGCAGAGAATAGGAGCATCAAAACCCTCAAAACTAGGGAAGTAGGAATGGCACCCAGACAAAAGCACATTTTCATTCTTCCTTGTGGTCATTTTCTTCACTCAGAATTAGGTTTGTGTCCCCAAAACTGTCTGGGTAACTGCAAGATGACAGGACTCAAACAGATAAAAGAGCTGATGAGCTTTATAAATCATGCAGTGGGGGAAGGATGCAGAGGAGAGCAGAGAACACACACAAACCACTGCAAACCAAACCACACTCCAGGGGAAGTCAGTGCAAATGTGAACAGGACACCCCCTCCCAAAGTAAAACACTGGAACTAATGCACAGCAGAGAGAAAAGCCAGACTACATTGCAGCCACACATGCCTGGGCATAATTATTACACAAGAGGAAGCATCGTGGTACCATATGCTTGTCTATCATGAAACAGGAATAATTATATTTTCTTCCTCCCTCCACTGCTGTTTCTTTCAGCATCTTCCCCTGGATGGACATGGCAGTTAAAAATTGCATATAGGAGCTTACAACATTTGAGGCTTGGATTTGTATTTATGCCTCTGCTACCAGCTGGCCAACATGTGGAGAAACCAAAATCAAGGTGAGGGAAAGAGATGATTCTGAAACACTCCTAGCTCTGTCCAGGAGACTGCACCTCTCCTCCCTGTACCAAAAAGATTTTGTGTAGCACAGGTTAAGTTGAAACAAGGGTTTAGCACCTAGAGATGCAGGAGTAAATTCAGATGGAGAGCAGAATTAATGATAGATGAGTCAGTAATTAAATCACTGCATGCTCCAATGTGGTGAAGAGCACAACAAATCTGATTTCCAATCCTGCACTTTTTTAAGTGGCAAGATAGTGAACACAAAGAAAAGAGAACAACTCTCATTTTAAAAGAAACAATCTCTCCTAAAGGACTTGTCTGATAAGTCACAACCTTCAAAAATGATCTACTGGCAGAAGCAGCATGAAAAATTCCTGATCAGTTTCAGACAAAAAACTCAGGGGGAATCCAAAAGGCCTATTACCTCCCTGTCCTGGAGTGTGATTCTTTCTCCTGCTTGAGCCATACCCTCTCTTCTTTGCTTTATGTACTTATTTAAATAGACTCCGGGGACTCCAGAGTTTGTGATTTTTTTTTTTTTTACAATAATAAGTCTGGCTTGTCCTGGACCAAAGAGCAACTCCCTACTGTCATCCACAGTCATGGAGACCACAGACATGGAGAAAAGGGTCAAAATTTGCATTTTGAACTGCCACAGCAGCACCACGTAGCCAGTTTGCTTCTGCCGTCAGGATACACCCTGACACCAAGCTCCAAAGTGAAATGGGTGCCTCAGGAATGGTATTAACAAAAGAAAAGTCTGTCTCAGGTGCAGCACTGTTCTGTAACAGTCTGAAGAACGCACAGCAGAGTCTCACCAGCCAGCAGCTATCCAGCAGGGAGAAAACCTGGCTCTTTTCCTGGTGGCCCAATTCCTAACACTGTCATTTTTCTGTACCATTCGTTTTTTGTTCCCTCTGGAGAAAAGCAGCAGCAGCAGCACCGTAACATGCAACCTCGGCACATCTCAAGCTCACTTGTCCTGTTTGTTTTCAGCAGTGGTGGGTGTCAGGATGTGTCAACAAGCTATACACCTTTGTCACCCCAAGCAGGCGCTTTCAGCAAAGTCCAGAAGATACCTACAGCACTGCTTTTTGAACGTGGCAATAATTATGATGAAAACAGCTCAAGAGATAATGCAAAACAGCACCAGCATTTCCTTTCTTTAAGAGGCACATAAAACAGATTAACACTCAAGGTTTACATGCTAGAAGGAACCCTTAGGATCACGTAGCCTGACCCTCTGCATAACAAAGGCATAAATTTCAGCAAGGATTCACTCCTAACGCCAAATAACTGAAGGCCATGCTACAGTATTTCTCACCAAAGAACATTTAAATCATCATTGCACATATAAGTCCTGTGGATCCTAGTTCACCTGGTGAGCCCTTTCCACAGCCAACTAACCCCCCAGCTTTTGGAAGAAGACCAGCCGTCATTTTCCCTTTCCAATCTCTTTCTTCTTGTAATTTTACTCATTTTCTATCCCATTTCAGACCAAGCAAGCCTTAAATATCTGTAATCTTTCAAACAAGTAGGAAAAAGAACCATACAAAGAAACAGAAGGATGAAACAGGTACAAATCCATTATTTTCCTTTTGCATGCCAACTTTTAAAACTCCCCAAAAGCATTCCTTCAGCCATTCTAGGAGATAACTTACAGCAAAACCAGAGTTTCCTCAGTGCCTGGCAGGAATTTACCCTCTAATTTTTTCCCCTTTTAATTGTTAGAGCAAGGATGAACAAAAAAAAAAAAAAGAGAGAGAGAGAGAATTTTAACATGCTACATATTCACTTCTTTCTCTGCTTTGAAACTAGTTTGAACAAACATGTAAATTTTCTTTATAATAAACAATTAAGTTTAGTTAGGAAAGTCAAACATGCACGTTTCATTTTCCAGCACAAAATCAAATACATTGCTACAGCTTGAGATTGAGAAGGAAAAAGGATGGTTACACACCTTGCAGCTGAACTGAACCCTGATATGCTAAGCCCCAATGCCCCAAGACTGTTCCACCACAGCGTCTGCATTGGCCTCGTCTACACCCATCCATCAAAGGGGCCTTTGCAGCTGTCCCACCAGAGAACATCTTGGGCTGACAAACTCTGTCACTGTAAGGGACTATATCAGCATAACACTAATCAGCAGTTCTTCCATTATGGACAAGCACATGCCCACAGACTGCTGGGCCTAGGAGAGTATGAATGTGTCTCAGAGTCACCTCTGTGTGCAGGATCTCTTCCCTTCTTCAGGCATGTGGCTGCAGCCCAGGAACACCAGAGATGCTCCTCCAGCACCAGGCAAGTCATGCCATGAGCCAAAGCTGCAAGCAATGACTGCCCAGGGTAACAATCCAGTTGTGGTGGTTTTAACTACTTGTGCACGTAGCCATCCCTCCCACTGCCACATACAGGTAACAACACCTTGGTTCCTGCATGAACATGCTCAGAGAAGGCGAGCTTGAGGAGAAAACAAGAGCACACTCAAAGCAAACAAACAAAGCAACCAGCTGGGTTCGCATGGCTTGTGAAACCCACCATCTAACCAAATCACTCCTCAGGCTGGCTGCACAGGGGTTTGGTAGTCAGAGGGAGGGCTGTGCTTTCTGAGTAAGGCACCCTAAGGCTCAGCTGCAGGCATCAAGGCATTTAGGAGGCAACTACACGTAGCACAAAGCATTGCCTACAGTCACAGAGGATAAGAGCAATGCCAGTGCCTACTTCAACCACCTGGCACAGTTTATAGCTCTGCCAAAGATCACAGTCACAGATGCCACACATTCCCTGACCTCAGTTTCCCTGCCCTCTTTCACACAAGCTTTCTAGCATACAGATGCTTTCAAGATGACTCAGAATCAACTGTTACAGTTGGTATGGCTTGAGCCTGAAACAACTCCTCCAAGGAGCAGAAAACGCTCCACATCCATCAGGACAGATCGTAACTCCTCATGGAGGGTAACAGCAGGGCATTCTCCTGGCTTGGAGCGGAGCTGGTCCAGGTTACCCAGCCAAGGAGACACCCTTGCCTCTGCTCCTGCCTCAGGAGCCCCCTGCCTCCACTCCCAGCCCTCACAAAGGCAGAAAGGAGACTCCAAGCACTGCCAGGGAAACATCCTTGCCCCAAGTACAAAGGTCTTTGTATGGCTGCTCCTTCTAGCACTGCAAGTGGAGGATGCTGCTGGGATATATATTGCTGACTTTAAGTGCCACTTACCCTTCTGGCCTGCCCAGTAACCTCTACTCTGCAGGGGAAATCAGGTCCTAGAAGACTTTCAGCAGGTGACTGCACATTTCCTAAATGATCACTCCTCAACACCACCATACCATGAGAGCTCTGCTGGGCTTCAACAACACAACACTTCACATGGCAAATACAACTCCAAGCCACATGTTAATATAAGATACCAAGCTGCAGCAGCCATGAAATAAAGTTCGCAGGGTCAGAACTAAAGCACATCTCAGTGTCATCTCCGATTGTAAAGGCAACAAAGTTCATCTGTGTGCTCACTTGCTTGTGGACTCTTTCTTTCCTCTGACTTCAGCAGGCATCATGTGGCATCGCAGCAGAAAGCCCAGCATTAAGAACTAAAGCTTCTTGTTCATCTGTTTCCTTCCCTTGAGAAATCTGATTTGTTCACCACTTAGTCAATTTTAAACACTTTAAAGTATTTTTTAAAAAGGAACTTTAAAACAAGGTAAAGTTCCCTGCATTAGCCAGCCCTAAAAAAGTTGAAAATTTGATGTAAGAACAAAGCAGTGGATGCACCAACCCAAACACAGGCTCAGTCTGGAGGACACTGATGACCATACACAAGCCTGACCGTGGACCACAAGAGTAAGTTCTCCAAACACCCATCCCTTCTCTCAGCTTTTAAATCAAAGAGCTGGAGTCAAATTTGCCATGCAATGCACAGTTCCAGGTAACAACACTGAAGTATGCAAATGCAGGACACCTGCAGAATGTGAAGTATCCCTCCCTGCTGTGATCAGACAGCCTAATCCATTAGTTGCATGGAAAGGAACTCAATTTCTTTTATTCCTTGCTTTGTTGTTCTTTTTCTTTTTGATATACACCCAACTGCAGTTGCTGAATACACATAAATTATTGGAAGCCTGTTTTATTAATTGTTTAGTGGAGCTTCTTCTTTCCCAGATGGACAGCTCTCCTGCATTTGTTTTGTAGGGCTTGCTGTCACCCTGTCTGCAAACCTGAATCCCAGGAGAGCTCCAGTGAGGGAAAGGCTGCCTGAAGCTAGGTGGTTCCCACACATTGCAAGCACATGTTACATAAGCTCTGATTACTTGCTTGCAGACAAGGAGCCCTCCTTGGGAAACTATAGCTTCAAGCATTGACCTTTAAAGCAAAAAGATACTAGAGCCAAACTGAACATTAGGATTTCGGAGGCCCTTGCTATGAGCACCAAGAGAGGAAGCTGCCCAGTTCCATATACAAAAGGAACTTGCAACCCCATGTTTTTGGTCCTATTCTACATCAAGGATCTATGCTGAGATAGAACCAAGCTGACCTGGGAAACACCAGCCATCCCAGGCATGGACCTTGCTCTCACTTGAATATTGTGATCCAGAGCAGCAAGTTGCAGCCCTGAAGGACCAGGACTTGCACAGATCTGACAGTTTTTCAGCCATGCACTCACCTCCCATACTCCTGAAAGCCCACCTTTGAAAGGGAAAAAAAAGAGAACAGGAAGTGCCTTCTGGTCAACCAACCCCTGCAGCAAACATCACAATTGCAAATGCTTAACAGAGTCAATGCACACGCTCACAAGGCTGTACCTGGACTGCTTTTTCGGTGGTGGCGGTGGTGGTGCAAACTCCATGCCATTGCTCTTGTCTTTAGGGAAGTCAAAGGAGAAAGATAATGATTTGCTGATCCTAGCCTGGCTCTCCAGCATCAGGCAGTCATCCACGAGGCTGGCACCAGCTCTTCCATTCTCAGCTCCCACTGCCCACACGTGGGTTGAGAGCGCCTGCTCCTCCTCTTCTTCCTCCCCCTCCCCCTCCTCCTCCTCTATCCTGCACTGCTTGGCCCATGTTGGGGTATAGTATTTCTGCCTCCTGTCATAGGATGAGCCTGCCAGGCCTCTGTTGGACTCCTCCACAGAGACTCCGTTAACATGATTGCACGGAGAAGGGGACATCCCAAAGGCACCTGTATCCACACAGCTCCTTGGCAGCAGCTGAGCACCGGCTCCATCGTGGCTATTACTGTCACCAAGCCTCGCCACAGAGGAGCTGACTGGGAGCACACAGCTCCCCTCGCTGTCCTGCTGAGTGTTTTTGGACATCTTTGGGGGAATAGCTGGGCTCTCTGTAACTAAGTTCTTGGTAGGAGCTGCCAAGTGAAATCTTGGGCCATTTTCATTTCCAGATGCTTGAAAAATCTCTCCAGGCTCAATGGTGGGTGATGAGGTCCCAAAATCAGGGTGGGAAGTGGGGCTGATGCACGGCCACTGAACTCCCACAGCAGAGTCAGGGCTACTAAGGAATATTGTCTTGTGGACATCCTCTGTCTGTGCAGTCATAACAGTTATCTTTGCCGCCACCTGGGCGGTGGAGTCCTGGTACTCCTTCTCAGCGCCCAAAGTCCAGCCACCATCCCTCCACGTGCCATCAGCCTGCTCCTTGCCAGGGCTGTGGGCCAGCTTCTCTGCATTCGCATGTCTGCTGACACCCTTCAGCTGCACTTTCTTCCTCTTGGTGCTCTCAGCATAGATTGGATCACCACGGGCTGGCTCAGAGAGCCGGGAGCACTGCAGCTCCACCAAAGCCTGCTGGGGAGTGCTCACGCCCTCAGGCCGGGGACCTCCGGTGACATCTGGGTCTCCAGAGTGAGGCGAGTCGTCCTTCTCCTGGCACAAAGCAAAGGCAGCAGTTTTGTTGCTGCCCATGCTCTCAGGGAGGGCGGCAGCCTCGGAGTGGAGAGACAGCTTTTTCTTCTCCAAACACGGGGCATAGGGGAGCGGATCACTCTGCTCTTTCGTGATGCAGAAGGCCACGTTCACAGCTCTGCGTTCTTCCTCACTGAACTTCACTGCCCTGCCGCTCGGCCTGGGAACCTCAGGAGCATCCCGCTGCCTCCAGCCACGGGGAGCCGGGCTGTCCTTCTCGCACCAGGCACCCTTCCCCTCTGCACAGCGTGGCTCCCGAGAGACAGGGCTCTCTCTGCGGCAGTCCGTGATTGAACAGTACTCACCCCCTTCCCCTTCGAAGCTGGAGGAGTGGTGACCACGGTCACCCTCCAAGGGAAGTGCTGCTCCTTCTCTTGCATGGGATGAAGGGTTTCTGCCAGAGCTGGTGATGCCTCTGTCCCCCAAGGTGGGTGGATTAGGGCAGAGAGGCCGATGCAACAGGGCAAACTTGTCTTTGGCTCTGTCCTCCTGCTTGCCCACCTCACCCACGAGCACCAGGCTGTGGATTGAGACATTTCTCTCCACGTGACTCTCCAGGCTGCGCAGGCCCACCATGGAGTAGCTGGGAGAGCAGCAAGACAAGCAGTCACTCGGTGGGCTGTGAAGGAAGGGCTTTTTCACACCACCATTGCCAAAATTGTCAAGGCAGATCCGCTGTGCATCTCCTGACTTCAGAAGGAGGTGTTTGCCAGAAACCATTCCCCAGCTGACCTGCACGGGCCAAAGAAACAAGCACGCTGTCAGCATGTGCAAAATGAGAGAAAGCAAACAAAACAAAACAAAACAACAAACAAACAAACAAACAAACAAACAAACAAACAAACAAACAAAAAAACACAAAAAAAACACAGATCCACAGGGAAGTCCTCCGGCATTCCCGGTCTGTTCTGCTCTGTGCTTACCCCACCAATAACTACTATAAGCCTTTTCTACTTGTCCTTCCTGGACCTTTTGCAGTCTTTGCACTACCAACAATGGCAATGCACTGAAATAAGGCATTCTCCTTTCTCTTTGTATGGGTTCACTGCCAGAAACATGTCCAACCTGTCATCCTGTCTGTGAGTCACTGTGCAATTAAAGATTCAGAGAGGGAAGGAATATTTGTGCTTCCCTCTGCTATTTTTGTTTCATTTCACACTGCCGCTCCAGTGTCACACACTCTAGAGCATAGACACAGACTACCATAGGTTATCCTGCGATAGCAGTATTGCTTCCCAGAAGTGAGGGAATTTGCTGAATTGTCCCTCCACCTCAAGACTGGCAGCCTTAACTCAGCTCTGATAGACTCAGCTTTGTAGCATGGAATCCTGAGGGAAAAAACATGGAGAGTAAATTGGAAGTACCTGCCCACCCATCACAAGGCTGCAGCAGCCCCTCTTTCCCCCATGTCTGCTAGGCATCGGTAGCTATTCACAAGGCAGGAATACCTGTGCTTTTTAGGAAACCGTGGCTCTACTGCCTAGTCTGAGGCCAGAAAGAGATCCGGAGGCAGCAGGGACAGTCCTCACGCCCCCCTCGCTAAGGGAGAGGAGGCGTGGGAGAGGCGCAGGTAACGTGTGCCTGCAGGACAACACCCAGCTGCAGCCCGAGGGCTGCGATGTTCCAGAACCCACTCCCACAGCACAAAACTCATCCTGGGGCCAGATCTACACATGCAGATCAAACCACAGCAACGATGTGAGCCTGCGCTCATCTGCTCTTTATCCCTGGAGGAAAAGGAAGGGAGAGCAACGGGAGGCAAAGATGAGACCCAGTGAGCCCTGTTACAGTACGGTCTGTCTCTCTTCTGGAGCAAGGGTGGGAGATGCAAGCACAACAAGCCCCTGGCAGGGTGACAGTGGCTTGGACATCGCTCTGCGTGGCTGGGGTAATGTGGTATCAGCTAGCCAGAGAGATGAATGGGTAGGGGCAGAGCCTGCACCTCTACCACCACCCAAACCACCAGCGCCTGCCAGTCTGCAGGCAGGCAGCAGCGACACGCCCTGAGGACATTACTGCTCCAGCAGAGGCTGGGAGCCCAAGGAGCTGGACTAGGAAGGTAGGACACTTTCTTTTTCACCCACCAAGACCATGGGTCCAGTCAGCACTGACTGCAGCCAGACAGGACTTCTTTCCACCATCTCTTCCCAGGAAAATAACCTTATGTCCCCATTTAAAATCCAGAAGTTCCTAAGCAAACAACACATTTTTAAGCTCCTTTGCACATGCCTTGGGAGCAACATTTCATTCAGCTGTAGCCAAAGATACTTTGGGAAACCAACATAGGCTTAAAAGCCTGAGTCAAGACCAGAAGGAAAAACAATGGGAAGGAAACAGTTTTAACAGATATTCCTAGTGCTCCTGAGTGGAGGTAAGTAATGGGAAATCATGCTTTGACTGGATTAATCATTACCTGTGACAGATCTGCATTCATATTCACATCCGCCCACGTGTCAGAAACATCTGAGTTTATCATAGTTGGCTTCACAGCAATTGTTGGCTTTGAGAATGGGGTATTTATGCCTTCATCTTCCAATGCTGGGCTCTCAGGCTTGGTCCTAACTCCATTTGGGAGCGTACCACAAGCTCCTATGTCTGGGGGTGTTTGCAGTCGATGGGAACTCTTTGGGTTGAAGCAGTTTTTGCAGGAGCCAGGCTTCCAAACGTGTTCCACAAAGTCACTGCACGCAGACATCTTCAAATCCTCACGGCTCAGACTGAGAGCCTTCTGTGTCTTCTGCACTGTCCTCTGCTGTTCATTTTGTATTTGCTTCCCAGGGCCACTCTTAACGATCACCTAGTTAACTGGAAAAGCACAACACTGTCTGATTAGTTTTGTTATCCACAAAAATTGGAAGATTTTGAATAGGACAGGTGATAATTACACTTATTCTGCCTTCATCACAAAGGCTCATTGTTTACAAGGCTTTTTTCACAGCTTAGCTAAAGCCCACACAATCACTTTAAAAGCCTCAACTTCTAAGCACAACGCTGTAATAGAGAAGACATCAAACAAGCAGCATTCCTATGTGATTTCATTCCCTGTTTAACAAGCATGTAGATCCAGCCTCGTGCAAGGCTTATATCAAGGGTAAAGGAAAGAGGTCTTGGAATAGCTGTTCACAGCCTTGCTGAGCAGAGCCAGGCAGGAAAAAAGTTCTTTTCCGAAGTGACACGCTCTCTCTGGACAGTAAAGAGGCATGGAGATACAGGGACCAGAATCAGTGACTGTGTAACCAAGGGGACCAGCAATAACATTCCTTCACCCAGAAACACCACTGTGATTACTGCAGTTGTACACAAAGGCTTCTCTCCCACCCAGTGCAGTGGAGAAAGGCAAGCAGCAAGTCTGGGGCTGGCACTGATTTGAGCAAGTGCCTGGCAGAAAATTTCTTATCTGGTTTGCCAGGAGCCACAAATAACAGTGTCAGCTCGCTGAAATGATTCATTGTTTGCAAGGGGAGAAGAGCTTTGCTCTTGGATTACTTACAGACAAGGATGCCTTCCCATCTTCCTTCCCCAGGAGGAAATGCCCCAGGAACAAGACATTCCTGCATTCCTGTGCTCCCCCTCCCCACATGGCCAGATCTGATTGCACTCAGCTGGTAGCTATATGGCGCTAACAACTTTGGAGATACTTCAGACAACGACTCCCACAAAGCTCAGTGGATTAGGGAAGAGAAGATCAGAAAATGCAACTAGATCAGGAAAATTGCAGCCGGCTGCTATACGTGATCCAGCACAGAAATCCCCCATATCGCTCCACAGAGTTCTTTCCTGCATAACCGACTTCAGGTCACGGTCTCCCAGCCAGCTGACACCAATGCAAAGGCAAAGCTAACTGTGACTCCTTCTCCAAGGGTCTATGAGTAAACATGCACTTTCACACCCCAATCCCAACAGCATAAAAGCAAAATGTACCAGCCTGATCCGTCAGTGCTCCCACCACACAGGCACAACGCCATAGTTACAGACAACTTTACACCTGCACACTGCTCAAAACCAGCCTGCACTTCAGTTACGCCTCTTTTCTCTGGACTCAGAGATGCCCTGGCCATCATCATCACTGAAAAGATGGCATATAACATAAGTATTTGACTCCCAAGTTAAAAGGATGGAAGCTAATAAGAGCTTGGGTGGGACAAAGTGAATGGGGGAAGAGCCACTGACCCATAAACATCATCTGAATTCAAATGCCAGCTTTGGGAAGGGAGGCTTTGATCTCATAAGGCATTAGTACCTGCACACTAGCTCTGTCTGGCAGGCTGATAAATTAGGATCTCTTTCATGAAAGAGCAGCAAAAAGGTGAATACCAATGGGATTCACAAATCAGATAGGAAGATGCCTCACTCTTTTCAGGGAAGAGACTGTTTTAGACAGGTTTTTCTCATGGATTTCACAGTCTCCAAATTAACTAAAGGAGAGCTAACTACTCTTGGACATACCCCAACACCCTGTACTTCCACAAGATTAACATTATTTGCAAGAAAAACATCTTTAAAAATATCACAGCACACTCTTGCTTTGATTCCTTTCAGATTTAGCAAGCAGCATCCAGTCCTTAACTGAGCAGGGGACTGCCTTCAGATTTGGGCAGGTCACTGAGTGGGAGGGATGATCCAAATGTCCCTGTATTAATTTTATCAACCCGACTGGAAAAAAAATGAAAGCGTTAAGATGCAGGGATGCTTAATCCCATGGTGCAAATTGGGAAGTTAGCCACACTGACAGCTACCGCATAACAAGTGTCCTGATGAGAGTCAGCAAAGAAAGAAAAAAAAAAAAAAAAAAAATCGATGGGAGGAAAGCAGGGACCGGAGCCAGAAGAAACTCTTCATTTCTGGTTTAATAGCCGGCGCTGCCAGCAGCCTTTCTCAGGCCGGGATCTCCCTCTCTGCAGGCAGAGCAGCAGTCGCGTTTCTCTGGCCAAACCCCACGCCGACAGCCGGGTGCCAGCCCCGGGGCAGCCGGGGCCGAGCCGGCACGCGTGCAGCGTGGGGAGAGCAGCCGGGCCTCGGCCGCAGCCGGGCGAACCCAGAGCCGGCAGCTGGAGCCTCCGCGCCTCCCGGCACCGGCACGGATCCTCCATGAAGGCTCTCTATTATCCGGAGGATGCGTTGTGCTTCTGTTTGATCGCGACGGCGCGGCGCAGGGATGCTCCGGCGCAAGAAAGATAAACAGCTCTCGCCGCCGTACCGCCCTCGGGGGTGCCGGGCACCCGAGTGGGCTGCGAAAACTTTGCCGGGCAGCGCCCGCCGGGGCTCCCGCTGTGGGCGGCGGTGCCGGGCGGGAGGACGCTTCGCCCTCGGGGCCGCTGCGCTCCCCGCGCCGATCCCCCCGCCGCCT